>CM021102.1:311440096-311849897 GCA_007115665.2 Sequoiadendron giganteum
GTGTAATTTCTTCCCTATCTGAAAAGATGAATTCTTAATTCAGTTTTATCGATATAATGAATTGAGAAATGGATTTAGAGTATCCAAATGTAGTTTCTTCTATTGCCTTCAATGATTATGTCTTCGTGTTTATGCTTTGAGAATGGGTTGAATATATGGATGTATATTTAATGTAAATATTATATGAGTGGTTGCTATTGACAATATATGTAATTAAATTTATTAATATATATATATATTTGGTGTCTATATAATATGGAGCATATATATATATATATAGAGTGTAAATTTATTATCGTATTTTATTTTAATAAGATGCATGCAATATATTATTGAATAGAGATTTAAAATAGATTGATTAGTGTATATGAGAAAGTGGATAGAGAAACAATGTTTTATTATATTAAAGTGATTGCATATTCTAAATAGAAAATTGAATGAGATGTAAGATTTGGTTAGAGAATGGAAAGAGTTTACTTGCATGGATTTGTGTCATTTTAAAAGTAAATTAAAAAATAGTTTATATTGATGAGGCAAATAGTTATGTTAGTTTATTATATTTCAATTAGAGCAATTAATTATTGTAAATGAAATATGAAAGAGATATGGATTTAGTATATCCAAAAATAGTAATTTTCTAGTGATTGTCTTAAATGTTCTAGTTTCTCTGTATTTCGTAAAGGGATGTAAGTTTAAATTGTTTAAGATTTCTTATAGTGGAAATAGAAATATGGGTATATGATTATTTGAGTTAACCCTGTAAGTGTGTCTTTGACCTTATTAACGTCACTGATTGAATGAATATGGATTTAGGAAATCCAAATACTAGATTTGAATTAATGTCTTGAATGCTTCCGTAGCTATGTCATCATGTTGTATGTTGGGATATGGGATTATGTGTTAGTCCAAAATTATAAGACTTCTAGAAGAACTTAGAGGATAAGGGTTGTTGAATCTTTATGTCAACCCATTGTTCTTCCCTTGTGTAGTGTATGGTGTCTTTTAATTATTACTCGGTTTTCATGAACGGGGATGTTTTGTACCTCTTGAGAAAGGAGTGGACTATGTGTTTTGTGGCCTCCAAAATGTTTGGAGTGAGTTCTTATATTTGTTTCCTCCTTGAGATAGAGTGGTTATGATTCTTAGGTTGTATGCTCTTGAGATTCCCTTGGTGATTGGTATTTGTATACGTGTATGGTTCTCTGAACATACTTGGTCTATTTTATGTCTAGAAGCAAGGTGACCTATGCCAGTGATGTTTGAGTTGTACTTATTTATTGCAATTGTTTGGTTATGTCAGTATGAGTCTGTTTTTGGGTTAGTGGTTGTAGATCTTTTTCCATGTTATATTGTTACTATCTCCTAGCATGGGGGTGGGCCTTCGGGTACCACATTGGTTGGGTGGAACATGCACCAAAACCGTTGGGTCCCCATTGATCTTCAGTTCTTGGTGGCGAGACATCCAAATGGACAGCTCGCGGTTCTTATTGTATTTTCTTGCATTGTAATATTTCAGATTGTATAAGTTATTTTATCCCTCTTATGTTTATGAGGTGAGATTATGTAATTGTTATACTTTTGTACTATTGTCTCATTCTGGGAATGAGTGATGTAACTATTGGATTAAGTTAATGTTTATGAGATTGTATCTTGGATGTTCATCTTAGTATGTTATGTGGTATTCTTATGATGTATGATGTTTATTTCATAAAGCTCATAATGCTTTGGTTATATGTAATATGTCTGTGTGGGTTTAAGTAATCCTAACCTTGTAGCCTTAAAGGTTGTTGTAAATTAGTAAGTGAATGTGTATGTTATTACACCTTATAAAAAAAAATTGGTTCACTTAAGTCGTTAATTACAACTTCCTTTAAGGTTGCAAGGCGGGGCGTTACAGGTTGCATACAAATGTATTTAGTCGTATATAAGTGAAATGATAAATGTGTTTGTACACCATTTAGGATATACAAGGTTTATTTTAACATAGATATTTAACCTATGTACACCTTATAAGATAGTGTATAAAGTAAATGGAAAATGAACTTCCTTAGTGGCATTCACCAAGAAGGTCTCATATATCAAATTAGTGCCTCATTTGACAATTATAAAGAAAAAATATTTTTTACCATGTTAAGATATATTTTATTAGAAGAAGAAATTATTGCAACCTAATAACACAAAAGAGGGTTTTTTCAGTTTTGACTATTCAATATGAGATGAGTGAACTATTTTCTAGTTTCATGTTGTTTACCCATCCACAAGTATTGATTTATTTTATTGATCCAAACACATAAATGAGGTTAAGAAGGACCACATATTCATGTCAAATAGTTACCATGAGTGAACTATTTTAACTGTCAAATAGTTACCATGAGTGAACTATTTTAACTTACATTTGCCATTAGGGATCAATTTTTTATTATTATAGCATAAAATATTTTTAATGTGTTTTATTTTCATTATCTCCTATCAAAATTCATTCAAGATTTTTTATTTGGGGATGGGTGTGATAGTAGTGAAAATGAAATATTTAGTTGAACTTATGAAGGGTATAAATAAATAGGGATATAAAAAATATCATTAAAAATTAGGTATCTAAGATATATGGTTAAAAGAAAGGATATTTCAATACAAAATATGTATAGGATATGTAGACATGAAAAATGTACATTCTCGATCTGGCACATCTGATCCTGATTACTAATGACATTTCCTCCTAAATCATACTCTCAACATTTCATCATATTCTATCTCTTAATTTAATAAATCATTGTTTATTTGATTAAGTCTTCCTCTTTCGATAATTTAATTTAATTGACCTTACATCTCTGTTTAATTAAATAAATCTTTTTATTTGATTAAATTCTCTAAAGTCCTCTTATTAAATTAAATAAATTAAAACCTTATTTGATTTAATCTAACATATTCCTCCTTAGTTAAATAAATCAAATCATTTATTTAATTAAATCATTTCCCCTCAATTGTGATTTAAATTAATTCACCTATTTGAGTCAAAATGGTCAAATCATCTAATTCTTCATTAAATTAATCAAAACCTTGATTAAGTTAATCCCTCTCACTAAAATCCTCTAGATTTTGCAAGTTGCACAATAAATCAATTACTATTAATTCTCTATTTTCTCTCAACAAAGAATAAAGAAGGAATACTCCCTCAAATTTGAATTCAAATTTGAGTGGGAAGGGTACTTCCAACAAGGCATTTAATGCCTCTTACATGTCCTTAGCCTTGAGCCAAGTGACATTAACTCCATTTCCCTTCCCTCTAAACTTGCCAACTTTCAAATTCAAAAATTTGAATCTCATGGCATTTATCATGCACATTGATCAAAATGTGCACAACCATCAACCATTCACATCTTGACAAATGACACTTGGCCATTAGATGTTGAATGATCCCACATTGCTCAAACTCACTCTTCTTACAATTTTTGAAATCTATAAATTGAAGACTCTTCTCCTCAATCTTCATCAATTAACTCATGCAAAGTTACCTTCAATTGAGAGAACTAATTTGCCACTTCTAATCCAATTATCCACCATATTTGAGATTTTGTAACTAGGTTATGCTCAAATCTCTTTGGAGATTTGACCATTTCTATCATTCAATCAAGCATTTAGGAATTGGGAAAGGGCCAATTGCAACAATCCATTGGCACCAATTCCCCCCATGGAATCATCATGTTATTAGCTTAATTAAGATAGAGTTTCTTTTGAAATTTGCTTGTGTTCTTCATTTCTTAGTTAAGTTTGAATAAATGGATTTTTATGGGGAATCCCTCATTGTTTGCATGCATTCTTGAACTAACACTAACAATGTTTGACTTCTTTGTGCAATTGCAGGTTTAGGGGTTCACATTTTGGCATTAGAAGGAGGGCTTGAAGTTCTAAAACATGTTTTATTTTTTAAATTTCCGCGCCTTTTGTTTGTGCAGGTCCAGAACGACGCAAATGATAAATTATGCGATGCATGTGCTCTACTGCACCGCATCTGCCTGCTAGAACGATGCATGTGCTCTTTTGCATCGCATCTGCCTGCTAAAACGATGCATATGCTCTGCTACACCGCATTTGCCTGCTAAAATGATGCATGTGCTATGCTGCACCACATTTGATTTCTAAAATGACGCATCTGCTCTCGTGTGCCGCATTCGCCTAACAAACCCCATCGGCCGCGCCACATTTGCTCTATTGATGCACTGTTACTTTATTTACCGAGCCGCATTTGATCTATTCTGCACTGCATTCCCCATTATGAGCCACATCTATTTTTCCAAGCCGCATTTGCTCTACTGCACACCGCATTTGCTCTGCTACACGCCGCATTTGATATTCTGAGCCACATCTGCTTTGCTGCGCCGTAAATGACTGCTACACATTTTCAGAACTTTGTTATTAAGTGTTTTTAAACACTCTTGGGAGGAATTATAACCCCCTTTTAAGGATTTTTATTACCTTCATGCTATTAGGACATACTAAAATTCTTTTGGGGCTCTAAAAAGAACAAACAAACTTTTATTTATGTTATCATACTTATGTTTTACAAAGTGTTTTTAAACACTAAAGTGTTTTTTAACACTCATTAAAGAATTTGATAAGTTCATTGATCTTAGGACACTAATTTTCAATTTGGTTCTAAAATTTACAACTCAAATTTTCCTTTCAAAAGTTGCCAAGGGGCTAAAAAGAATTTTAGGCAAACAAACTAGATTTGGTTTGAAAGGTAACAATTGAACAAGGCAAATTCACACTTCTATTTGGTGCTTAAAAAGAATTCATCATTGCTTTGAAGGTTAAAATGAACAAGTGTCTTTTATGTTTTGCAAACTTTTTTAAATATTAACATCACTAAAATACGTATGCGCTTCTCTCGCGCTTTATAGCGATCTTGAGAATCAAAAGTATTTTAGTGATATTAACTTGTCAAAAAGATTGCCTCCACATTTCGATTTGGGCACTTAAAATTGAACAAAGCATGCGAATGTGAACAAGACATATTGTGGAGGTTTTCCCCTTTATTTTTCAACAAAGGTTGTGTAAAATGACAGGATATGTTAGCTCGCTATTGTTTATCTTAGAGGGCCTGCCTTGTGGGAAAAAGTAATTACCCAAGGGAATGAACCAATCGGGAACACGCTAAAGCCAAGCAACTTTCAACCAGTATATAAGTGTGGATATTGGAACAAAGGCCAATATCATGAGGATTATTCCGACGAGATGGACAGCAATGGACTATCGCTGATGTTGGATAATCCCCCACGAACGGAATGCCCGCATTAGAACCCATTGTTTAGAAATTGGCTAAAACCTTGTCTATCTTGTTGGTGCAAAAGGTCATGTCCTTTGAAGCTGCCCCATGTAACATGCGGTCTTGTTGTGGAAATGGAAAGGATACCATGGGAGATTCATGGGTACTAATGCTTGGCTGACCCAAATAAGTGAGTGTTGTGGAGGGGAGCCAGTGTGGTCAAGCATTTAGCCATTCGCACAAGATATGCGCAGCTGGATTTATCCAAGTGGGAACCCAACAAGGTATTGTCTCATCAACCTAGGAGTGTGAAAATGCTTGGAAAAAACACATTGCTTGACCTTGAAAACATTTGGAAAACAAACATACACAAGAAACCTTGAAATTTCAAACACCTTGTGGGAAACAAATACCTATTGACTAACTTGCCCACTCTTGCTTTCCCTAGGAATGACATTCCTAGAGGTTTCTAAGTGTGCAAATTCTACCATCATTTGTTTCCAATAAGGATAAACATAAGGAACATTTGCCCTATTTTCCTCGATTTCCGCATAAAGGACATTGTGGGATGAGAAAGAGAATGGGACACTAGACATATAGTTTGAAAACCTAAGCAAGCAAGTGCCTTGTATAAAAAGAACCTCATTTAAACCAAGATAAAGAGAACAATTGAATTACACATGTGTTGTTTCCAATGATTTCCCGCAAGATTAAGATCCCAAAGCCAAAGTTCAAGAAAGTGAGTCTAAAAATCCGTGAGCAACGCCTTGAGATGCTCCTTGAAGTAAGGGAGAGACTTGTATACAATTTCTACAAAAGGGCCTCAAGGAACAATCCCACATTGTATGCATTTTATTGCCAACAAAATCCTGAACTTTTTCAAAGGTTTGCATTTCTCCCATAGGAAGTCAAGCATGTTCTTTAATACCGAGGTTTTGTAGAGAGAGTCGTATCTAGGTTAAGGTTCAAGATCAAAGTTGTCATTTCCATTCATTCCTCCATCAAGTCAAGTCTCATTTCATCATCAAACCTTTTGAGAACTCTAGAATCAAACATCATGCTAAACTTAGAGGGCTAAATCAACATCGTCATATCTTGGCTTAACACACTTAGCCAACATAGTCTCAAATCATTGGACAAATTTTCTTTGAGATAACACAACTTCTTAAAGTCTATTAGCTCTCCAAAGCATTGGCATAACACACTTTGTCAAGTCATCCATTTTTGTGCAAGTTCCCTTAGGATAACACAACTTCCTAGGGAAAACAACTTCACAACAATCTTGTTTGACTTAACGCATCTAGTCAAATTATCCGATCAATCAAATCAAAAGTCCTTACAAAGTTTAGCACATACATTCAAAAGTTCTCCAAAGGTTTCACTCACTTATCCCATCCGTTTAACCCATCACCATTATCACCATCTTTGATTTTTAGCTTCCTTAGTTCTTCTATTTTGGACCTAAAGGATTAGGATCGAACAAATCCCTATTTTTTATGGTCCAAACAAGATCTCAACACAAGAAGGACATGGAGAATATCAGAGAAATATCAGCTTCTATGGACATGAGTCATCTAAATACCGAAGTGAACCTAGCAGGATCAAGCAATCCCCCAAGCAACTCTCCCTTATCATCACAAAATCCTTAAGAGGAGATTCATCAAGAGGACGAAACGAATGAAGACATGGGGATGACACCAAATGAAATCATGGAAATGGTTTAAAATCCAGAGAACCACAAAGTTGTTAGTGCTATGTTCAAATACCTAAATACGATAGCAAGAGGAGGGGTCATGCCCCCTCCTGACCTTAACACAAGCACTAATACAGATGCATCCCCATTGTCCAACATCAATCAAGAAGTACTTTGCACCACATCGATCATCACACCAACCTCCCCGAATGTGAACAAGGGGAGTGCCATGTTCCAAGAATTGCAAAAACACCGCCTTGTGGCTAATAAAGAAGAAATCATCACCCACACACCAGCTACATTTATTCCAGAAAACCCATCTCACCCATACGTCCCACTCACATTTCATAATCTCGCTGGTTCATCCTCATTTCACGCCACTCCAGCCTATCAATTGAACATACTGACTCCCCCACCGCATGAGGAAGTTGGTTTGCTTGTAACGACAGAAGCTATCAATCCTTTCTCTTTCCAAATAGGTGCATCATCCCTTCCCCCACTTCCGCTCGCATCTGCATCACCTCCTGGAATAGGTCTTCCACCATTGCCCATCAAAGTTTTTGTTAATCCAAGCAATCCGACCACCACTTTGAACCTACTTCTTTTGCCCATATCTTCACAACAAATCGCAACTATTCCTGTCAATAAGACAAATCCATCCATTGGCCCTCAAGTCTCCCAAAGCATGCCTCATCAAGGGCCAATCATCTCAAACACCCCTCCGACAACCCAAATCACAATCACCACCACAATCCCTCCACCCGCCACGATAGTTGGCATGATCCTTGTTCCACCACCAATCCCACCAAAAGCCAACACAACAAATTCATTCACCACTCTAATCCAAACCCTCCAAAAGGCCAACCAACAAAAAATACTACAACAAAAGCAGCAAGCTCAAGCCCAAGCCCAAGCGCAAGCTCAAGCTCAAGCTCAAGCCCAAGCCCAAGCCCAAGCACAAGCTCAAACTCAATACCAAGCGCAATTGCAAGCAATCCATCTACAAGCCTACCAGCAAGCCCTGCAAGACTTTCAGGCACAACATCAAGCTAAACAACAAGCTTTATTGGCACAACAATAGCTCGACCAACAACAAACATTGTTGGCGCAACAACAGCTAGACCAACAAAAAGCGTTACTAGCTCAACAACAACTTGACCAACAACAGGCTTCATGGGAACAACAACAGATGGACCAACAATAAGCGCTATTGGAATAGCAACAACAAGATCAACAACAGGCGTTGTTGGCACAAATGCAGGCTTACCAACAAGCCTTAAACGCACATCCAAGCTTGCAGCAAATGCCCACTAGTACTCCTCCCACCCATCCAACACCTCCAACACCTTACCACTCATTCATCCCACCCCCCGACCCAAGCAAGGATGTCGCAACATAGATCAAATTGCTCTCACAACAAGTGTTGGACCTACAAGCAAGAAAAACCACAAGGACACCAGGCAACTTGTGCCCTTATCCGTTCGATAGAAGTCTCACCATGGTACCGTTCCCAAATGGATTCGAGATCCCCAAATTTGATAAATACAATGGAACGGGCAACCCTGAAAACCACGTCAAGGAATTTCAGGTGCACTGCATGGAAGTCGCATATGATGACACATATCTAATGTGGCTCTTCCCACGAAGCCTGACTGGTCCAGCTATGGAATGGTTTTCTCGCCTACCCACGGGCATTAAAACATTCGAGGAAATTATGGAGGCTTTCCTTAAAAATTATGCTTTTAATATGGGTGCAGATGTCAGTTTAGAAGAACTATCTGCACTCAAACAAAGAATAGGAGAGTTATTTGCATCCTTCTTGCAAAGATGGTGATCCAAGGCCAATCAGAGCAAGTGGACCATGCTGGAGGAACAACAAGTTTGCACCATCATAGCCAACCTAGATGAAAACTTGGCATTCTACCTAAAAATGCAGTGCATCACATCTTACGATCAACTAATTCCAAAGGCGCTCAACATCAAAAGAGCCCTTACTGCATGAGGAGGCGCACCTACATTCACTCCATCGTAGGATAACTACCCGTCCAACAACTACAATGATAAACCTCGAACATAGTGGAGGAACAAAAATATCACAAACGACGACATGGTCGATGCTAAGGCAGTCATCAATGCTCCTAAGCAAAATCATCATCAACCGCGAACTCATAACCACAACAATGTGCAGGCTAATGCGGTAGTAGCACAGTCACAACCACCTTCCACCAGTCAAGTCAACAATGTGGGTAATCAAGGAGGACCACCTCTCCGCAACAAGTTTCCCCCCAAGAGGAAGTTCACAGCTCTTGGCGAATCGATTGAGTCTATCATGAAGAAATTGGTCAAAGAAAACCTAATCAAGATCTCTAACTCCGAACAATACACGGAGCCCATGACCAAACCGCCATGGTACAATGAGAATCTCTTGTGTGACTTTCACAAAGTCAAAGGACACACCACCGCCAACTGCATGAGACTCAAAATTATCATCCAAGAATTCATTGAGGATAAAATCATCAACATCGAGTAGCCGGCTGGAAACCAAGACCTGAAAATCTACACGAATCCGATGCCAATTCATAACCAAGGGAACAATCAGGGGAATAACCAAGGGAATAATAAGGGTGAACAAAAGTATGCTAGTGCTAATCTAGTATACGAGGAGATAGTCGGATGTGTCGTTGAGTTGGTCACCGTCATAAATATCAAGGGAGCCAACAATGACTGTGGAGTCACCACACGAGGCGGAAAAGTTACCATTGCCGGGGCACCTACTAAGACCCCCATTACTAACACAAAGGCCATCCCCTATGATTACAATGTAATTGACCAGCTGAAAAGAACACCCGTGCAAATCTCCATTATGGAATTACTAAAAATCTCCGCCGCCCATAGACAAATCTTGGATGAAGCACTAGCTGCCTCTACTGTTGCCACCACCCTTGACACAGAGCAATTTCAGGCTATGGTAGGTAACATCGTTACCCCCAATCTCAACCAATTTTCAGACCAAGATTTCCCCCCGCAACCATCTCATAACCGCGCACTCCACCTCCAAGTCCTAATCCATAAAAAGAAAGTCAAACGGGTCCTAGTAGATGGTGGTGCAGGTCTTAATATTTGTTCTTTGAAACTTATAAAGAAATTGGGATTTGCTGAGGATTCCATCAATAAGAATAAAAGCATCACCATAAGAGCATATGATCACCAGGAAAGAGTGTCTCAGGGCACTATCAAGATCCCCATCCAATTGGGGCCAACTACCATGGAAACATCCTGTCAAGTTCTTGACCTTGATTTGCCATACAACATCCTCCTGGGATGCCCATGGATACACGGAATGAAGGCAGTGGCCTCAACCTGTCATCAGTGCATTAATTTCTCATATCAAAATGAGGAGGTTACCATATATGGGGATCCCGAACCTTTCACCTATTGCAAAAACTTGGAAGCCAAGTTTTACAAGATCCCTCAAGTGCCTAAAAATGATGAAGGACCATCCACTTCATACATAGACCCAGCTAATCTTGCCTCCACTTCTGCGACAGAGACACCCGCCATCCCCGACATATCCGAGATCAAAAACATGATACAGGACAATGGATGTGGTGATTATAGAATGAGGAGAAATGATTTTGTTGTGGGAGAGTTACCACAATCTCCTAGGTCACATGGGCAACCACAATTGATTCAAACACCTGTTCACACTAGAACGAAACCCACTGGATTCCACAGTTGGGGGGATCTCAGTCGGGAGAATGTGGACGAGGAGGACATCACGAACAGTCTGTACCAAGATGAAAGACCCACTCCTACCCTACCCATGGAGGAAACAAACAGAGCGTTACAAATGATGTTCGACATGGGCTATAACAAGAATGAAATCCTAGGAAGAAACAGTGATGGATGGTTAGAGCCCATCATTGTAGAAAAAAGAATGTGAAACTTTGGCCTTGGTTGTACCCCTACGAGTATAACCGTGCGTGGCAGAAGTGTTCCTAATAGGGTAGTTAGGTCCTCTCCTTGGGTCTCGACAACTAACCTTAGATTACCTGTATCCATAGGCCTACCTCTCGATAACTTCACATTTGACATAACTGAGGTTTGTAGTAGCAGTGACGACGATGACACCATAGGTGGCTTACCTAGGCTCTTTGAAGATTCCACTCTACTGATGATTAGTGCCTCACCCATTGAGCCAATCCAACGAACCCACCAAATCCACTTAGTGTACCCCCAACTCATCGATCACGACCAATGGGGACCGCCAATTCTAGACTCATTCGAAAACGATGAGGCTCTCTCAGAATTCATGGGACTAAGGGATACTGTTCCATGTGGAGATCACAAGGCAGGATTTGATATCACTCTAGACACACAAGCATACTATGGGGAGACGATTGAGTCCTTCAGTCGCAAAAGGAAAATATCGAGAATAAGCTTGGAGTTATTGAGTGAAAACCACACTGTGGCACTCTCTAACCATAAAATAGTAAAAATAAAGGATGCATCCGATGGTGAAAACCTCCCCGAGGCGCCAGAGGATGAAGGATTCAATCTCCCCCCTACTGCTCTACACCAGGAGAAGTCAGCAGTGTTGGCAGAACAGTGCAACCCGGTCAACTTAGGAACATAATCAGAACCACAAATTACCTTCTATGCAGAATCCCTCCTAGTAGAAGAACAAGAACTATTGGCAACATTCCTAAAGGAGAGAAAGGTAAATTTTGCGTGGACCTATGTAGACATGCCAGGCTTGGACCCTAAAGTGGTAGTACATCATTTGGCCATTTACCCCAGAGCAAAACCAGTCAGATAGAAGCTAAGAAAGATGCACCCACAAATAGCCTTGCTTGTAAAGATTGAGCTGCATAAACTTCTGGACGTTGGTTTCATACGCCCGATCGACTATCGAGAATGGGTATCTAATCTTATACCAGTCTCAAAACCGAAAGGGGGCATCCGCATCTGCACTGATTTCAGAGACCTAAACAAAGCATGTCCCAAGGATGACTTTCCACTACCCAACATTGACATGATAGTGGATATGACGGTCGGACATGAGATGCTTTCCCTAATGGATGGTTTCTCGGGGTACAATTAGATAATGATCGCAAAAGGGGATCAGCACAAGACAACATTCACATGTCCCTGGGGCACCTACTGCTGGAACGTAATGCCATTTGGGTTGAAAAATGCAGGAGCTACATACCAAAGAGCCATGGCATTAATCTTCCATGACATGATCCATAAAACAGTCGAAGATTATGTAGATGACATATTGGCTAAATCAAAGAAGAGACAAGACCATATAGCAACTCTAAGTGCTATCTTTGACAGGCTCGAGCAATATAAGGTTAGACTCAACCCGAAGAAGTGTGTCTTTGGGGTACAATTAGGAAAGTTGCTAGGATACATAGTTTCAATGAGAGGAATAGAGGTGGACCCTGCAAAGGTAAAAGCAATCCTCAAAATGGAAGCACCAAGAATGTTAAAACAACTAAGAGGATTGCAAGGAAGACTCCAGTCCATCCGGAGATTCATAGCACAATTAGCAGATAAACAGATTGCTTATTCACACCTACTTCACAAGGGAGTAGCTTTCAGATGGGATGACAAATGCGAGCAAGCATTCAACAAAATAAAAGAATATCTACTTACACCACCTATGTTGATGCCACCAATTGTGGGGAAATCATTAATCCTATATATCTCTACAACAACAGCCACCCTGGGGGCCCTTTTAGCCCAACATGATGAAAAGGGAACCGAGCGAGCTATCTACTTCATCAGCAGAACAATGGTGGGACATGAGCTCAATTATACATCAATAGAAAAAGCTTGCCTAGCACTGATATTTGTGGCTCAGAAATTCAAACACTACATGGTAGCGCACCAAATCAAGTTGATTGCCAAAATAGACCCTCTAAAATACCTATTATCAAAAGCAGCGCTTACAGGTAGAATGGCTAAGTGGGTAGTGATATTATCTGAACATGATATCGAGTATGTAGAACGAAAAGCCATAAAAGGACAAGTCATTGCGGACCAGCTGGCAGAAGCTCCCCTCTACATAGATAACCCACTCATATTAGAATTCCTAGATGAGTCCCTTTTTAACCTTTGTGCAGTAGACCACTAGAAGTTATACTTTGATGGCTCTCACACACAACATGGATCAGGAGCCGGTGTGTTCTTCATCACGCCGCAAGGAGACTGCATACCTAGATCATACAAGCTGGCATTCCCTTGTACTAACAATATTGCAGAATACGAGGCTTTGACCATAGGCCTCAAAATTGCAGCACAATGGCAAATCATGGCATTAAAATTCTATGGGGACTCGCAACTTATCATCAACCAAGTCAACGGTGAATACCAAACCAAGGATGATAAGCTCACACCATACAAGAAGGCAGTAGAAAGCCTCAAGGAATCCTTCATTGATATTACCTTTGAGCAGATACCAAGGACAAACAATAGAGTGACCGATGCAATGGCACCAATTGGATCCTTACTGGACATCCCTCGTAACATCTCAAAACATGAATTCCTCATAGAGCAACTTCTCGTACCCACATTCGAGGTACCAGAGTCAGAATACGCGAGTGAACTCGTTGGTCCCGGTGATCTTTGGTATCATGATATATACACCTACCTAAAGTTAGGAATCCTCCCCATTGACATCACTTCGAACCTAAAACGCACTTTTGTCAAAAGGACTTCACGATTCGTCATCTTGGGAGAAACCCTTTTCCATAGAAGTACCAATGGAACCTTGCTACATTGTTTAAAACCCGAGGAAGCCCTGACTACTCTAACTGAGGTACACAATGGCATGTGCGGGTCACACTCAAGTGGTATGACCTTGGCTAAAAAGTTGTTGAGAACAGGATACTACTGGCTGGTGATGAAAAAAGAGGCACACAACTTTGTCAGAAAATGCCTACAATGTCAACAACATGGAGATCTTATTCATGCACCAGCTCAAGAACTGCATCCCATTGTTACACCTTGGCCCTTTTCACAATGGGGGCTCGATCTCATTGGTAAAATATCACCCACCTCATCCAATGGCCATAAGTTCATCATCACCGCCACTGAATATTTCACAAAGTGGGTTGAAGCAATTCCCATGACCTACATCACGGAAAAACAAATATCCAAGTTCATCTTGAATTACCTCATTTGTCGATACGGTGTTCCTCAATCCATTATCTCTGATAATGGGATGCCCTTCAAAAATTAGGATGTCCGTGATTTGTGTGAAAAATTCAAAATCCAACACCATTTCTCCACTCCATACTATCCACAAGGCAATGGCCAAGCAGAAGCTACAAATAAAACCATTTTGAAAATCCTCAAGAAAACAGTCAATGACTCTGGTCGTGACTAGCATCTGCAGTTAAATCCCGCCTTATGGGCCTACCACACCAGCATCCACATGCCAACAAGCGCCACCCCATTCTCTCTGGTCTATGCATCAAAGGCCATAATCCCCATTGAGATCGAGCTTCCATCACTAAGGATATCACTGCAAAACCTCATCACAGATGAGGAATACAGGATCACAAGACTCAACGAGCTAGAATTACTAGATGAAAGGTGCATGGATGCCCTTAATCATTTACAAGTGTACCAGAATCGCCTAAAAAGGAGCTACAACAAGAAGATCAGACAACGCACTTTCCAAGTTGGTGACCTCGTGTTGAAAGAAAACCAAAAGAACATGCCAAATCCGGATACAAAGGGAAAGTTTGAGCCCAACTGGTTGGGACCCTTTATCATCACTGCAAACTACAAATCGGGGGCATATAAGTTATCGACACCAGAAGGCGAGCCCCTGCACGAGCCCATGAATAGTTCGCACCTCAAAAAGTTTTATGCCTAAATCTTGCAAGGTATAAAACTAGAAAATACAAAAACAATCAGAAAAAGTCCTGAAAAAATGGTTACCTTGATGAAAACCTGGCAAACAGGCATCTTGGTGACAGCAAAAAAATCAAAAGATCCAAAAAAAAAAACAACAAAAAATCAAAAGATAAAAAAAAACAACAAAAAAATCAAAAGATAAAAAAAAGGATTGAAAAATAGTAAAAAGAAGAAAAATCGTCCTCTAGTGGAAACCACTTCGGTGGCACTTTGGGCAAGTACCTTGGTGAAAACCTGACAAACAGACATCAAGTGTAAATAAAGCACCTTCCCCATCTATCAAGATCTGCATGACTCATCCATTCCATCGCATTCCACTCATCCGCTCGCATCCATGCCATAGCCTGCGTTGGTATCTGTACCATATTCCACCATTGCAACTACTTGGCATTTCAAAGGTCAGTCTGTCCTGCCCTTATCGAAGTAGTCTATCACACCACACTGGGGGCACATTCTCGCAAACATCGGATCGGATTCGTGTACGTTCTCAGGATCTTTAAAATTCATCGAAAAATCCAAAAACATCAGAAACATTCAAAAATCCAAAAACACCCAAATTATTCAAAAAATACAAAAACATGTCGAAATATCAGAAAATCTTCAAAAATTCATCATTTAGTCTTGTCATTCTTTCACCTTGTTGAACTATGTCGTCTCTGAGCTTGAACGTAGGCAAGGTTGATCTTTGATCATCCCCCGAGACAGTTAGGTCAGTCCTTTAGGCATCTGTCACATTGGCAATCCATTTACCCATCTAGTCTACATCATAAGTCAGTCCTTTAAGCAATAACAAGGGGGGCAACCTGTTTTCCCATCCATCTTATCATCAAGTCAGTCCACCACCAGTCGAACTACGTGGTCTCTGCGTGTATAACGTAGGCAAGGCTAATCTATGGATCAACTCCCAAGACCCCTAGGATAGGTCTTTAAGTTAGTCTATTCGTTGTAAATCTTGAAAATACCAAAAACATTGAAAAATCTTGAAAATACCAAAAACATTTGTAAAACATCTCAAAATTCCAAAAATAGCCTTAAAACATTTGAAAAAACTCAAAATGGTGCACCCGTTTCATCTCGCTTTCGCCCGTGATTGTCATCACTCATAATAAAATCAGTCATCGCTTTCACCCTTTGGTGAGTTAGGCATAAGCAAGTCTAGCAGGTCCCAAAGTGAACGCCTAATCGTCAAAGTCTCAAGCCTAAGTTAGTAAGCAAGAAAGTTGGTCAACTTGGAGTATCAATAGCTTATCATCCAATCAGTCTCACCAAAACCCTGATCACTACATGTCCTAGGATGAAGCTTTCCCACGATGGACATAAGCATCAGGTACCCCACAGTAGTTTAGCCTTGGCTAGCGATACGAAGAACATTAGCTTGTTTGTTTACTTCATTTTGGTCTTTTTTGACTTATCTTATTTTGCGCTCATTTCAAGGACCTCTCGATGATGCCTAAACAAAACAGGTTTAGAGAGAAAGGAATGGGGCAATGATCATTATCTTTTTATCTACTGTGCTTGTTGGATATTCTTGTTAAATAACTTCATCATCCATACTTTTTTTTGTTTGTAGGAAGGATGTTTTAGGTATCTTGTTGACCACATAAGAAGGCTTGCCTTTTTATGTTTTGGCTCGATATGTTTAGAATATCTGAAGTGCATTTTGAATAAGGTTATGTTTGTCAAAGTGTGAACAAGAGTACTCCTATCTGTTTGACGAGTCAAAGTCCATCTCACTAGGTACAATGCCATCCTGGTCCTTTATACCTTGATGCCTCATACCTATGGGTGTTATCAAACATAATGTAATTGGCCCTTTGAAAATCTCAATTCCTAGCAAATCATCATCATCATCGGTAATAATGTGAACTTGTATGGATCTTCCTCCCATCCATTCCATTCTTCTCATTCTTCTATCTTTACTAACATTTCTATCTAAAATCAGTGTGTCATATCAAAATATACACGAGGCTACCCATGGCCAATGACTGTCTATACATCATCAGATTATCTACATCAAAGAATTATATTTCATCTTCTCATCAATAGAACCACTCCTCTCGCATTTTATCACGATCTCGATCAGAAATTTGAACATTTTCCGCTCGACCTCTCGAGGGGGCAATATACCAGCATAATCCTTTCGCTAGGGCAATAGTGGGGCATCTAAAAAATTGAGAAATTTTGAACTTTGATCACAACAATTTATTCTTTGAATCAATGCAACAAGTACATTGCTTCAAAGAGGGGCAAAATGTAGACATGGAAAATGTACATCCTCGATCTGGCACATCTGATCTAGATTACTAACAACATTTCCTCCTAAATCATACTCTCAGCATTTCATCATATTCTATCTCTTAATTTAATAAATCATTGTTTATTTGATTAAGTCTTCCTCTTTCGATAATTAAATTAATCAATTTAGTTTAATTGACCTTACATCTCTGTTTAATTAAATAAATCTTTTTATTTGATTAAATTCTCTAAAGTCCTCTTATTAAATTAAATAAATTAAAACCTTATTTGATTTAATCTAACATATTCCTCCTTAGTTAAATAAATCAAATCATTTATTTAATTAAATCATTTTCCCTCAATTCTGATTTAAATTAATTCACCTATTTGAGTCAAAATGGTCAAATCATCTAATTCTTCATTAAATTAATCAAAACCTTGATTAAGTTAATCCCTCTCACTAAAATCCTCTAGATTTTGCAAGTTGCACAATAAATCAATTACTTTGATTTATTAATTCATCTATTTTCCCTCACAAAGCATCAAAAGGGAATATTCCCTTAATTTGAATTCAAAATCAATGGGTACTTCCAACAAGGCATTTAATTCCTTTTACATGTCCTTAGCCTTGAGCCAAGTGACATTAACTCCATTTCCCTTCCCTCTAAACTTTCCAACTTTCAAATTCAAATTTGAATCTTATGGCATTTATCATGCACATTGATCAAAATGTGCACAACCATCAACCATTCACATCTTGACAAGTGGCACTTGGCCATTGGATGTTGAATGATCCCACATTGCTCAAACTCACTCTTCTTCCAATCTTTGAAATCTATAAATTGGAGACTCTTCTCCTCAATCTTCATCAACAACTCATATGCAAAGTTACTCTCTACAATTGAGAACTAATTTTGCCAATTTCATCCAATTATCCACCATATTTGAGATTTTGTAACTAGGTTATGCTCAAATCTCTTTGGAGATTTGACCATTTCTATCATTCAATCAAGCATTTAGGAATTGGGAAAGGGCCAATTGCAACAATCCATTGGCACCAATTCCCCCATGGAATCATCATGTTAGTAGCTTAATTAAGATAGAGTTTCTTTTGAAATTTACTTGTGTTCTTCATTTCTTAGTTAAGTTTGAATAAATGGATTTTTATGGGGAATCCCTCATTGTTTGCATGCATTCTTGAACTAACACTAACAATGTTTGACTTCTTTGTGCAATTGCAGGTTTAGGGGTTCACACAAGATAATTACAAAGGTTTCTTGAGTTACAAATTTCTAACTTGGTAGATGACTCATGGCCAAGTAGAACTAGTTAAGTCACACTTAAATAGCCTTAGAGGATCCAACATACCTAAAAACAAATAAAATAATGAATCCATCATTAATACAATTAATTAGACACTTAACAAATGACCACTAGCCCTTAATGTAACTCAACCACATAAGTAATGATGTACATGTACCTATGAGTAACAAGGTTGAAAAATAAGCTCCATGGAGGATTAAATGAATCAAAAATAGCAACAAAAATTTAAGGCCCTACCATGATCAACAACCCATTGTATGATATTCAAATCTAAGATATCTTGAGATAATGGAAATATTGAAAAGGTGCAAGATACTAGCTTGACTAACGAGTCATGATTGACTAGAACCATCCATGTTGTACATAAATAGACCTAGATAATTCAACATGTCATGCCCATAATTTTATAAGTGAAAATAAACACAAACCAACAAATGTTTTTTTCTCAAAACTCTAAAATTATAATTCTTATCATGCTCAACATGATATAATAGCAGGCACACTTTTGACTTTGCACATGCAACATCATTAGTAAAATGTTTCCCAAATGTGAAGGAAAGGAAATAACTCAAATGGTTGTTATAGAATCCATTTAACACACCATGTGATAGTGGTTAACCTAATTAGGTTTTTGTGTCTCTATATGGCACACCTTAAGGGAGGACCACAAGGATCATTCCCTTTTGGATCACTATATGGACGTTAGATGGTCAAGTCTCTAAGATGAGACCTAGCTCCCAAAGTGAACTAAGCTAAATAGGCTAATTGCATTAAAATAAGTATTTAATCTAATTAACTTCTATGAATTAAAATATGGAAGTAATGACCAAACCTTAAAATACATTAAATTTCACTCAACAAATTTATCTACCATTTTATAAATAAATCAAATTCATTTGACTAAATTATCTCTTGATTTGAATAATAAATAGGTTGATATTTCAATCTTTTAAACATATTAAATAGCTATATTCCAAACCTGATTTGATAATTTACTCAAAAAGAATCAATTTTTGAACTAATCTAATAACATTATAAATAAATTTTAAATACCTTAATCAAATAATCTGTAAATAAAAATAACTAAATTAATTCACTAAATGAATCATAACTAAATTGAACTATAAGGACTATTGTTAAATTTACAATGTCTATGGTTTCTCTGATTAATATTTATTGGTCTAATGTCATAGTTGCATTATACCATGGTGAACTATATTAAATTTACTTAAGGAAAATTAAACCTATTCGTAATCTTAGGATTCTTAATCATTAGGGCAACATCTAGAACCCTAATTTTTATCTTTAAAATAAACACTCTTTACTACTTTTTTTCTTTCATGGTTTTTGCAAGAACCAACCAAGGTAGAGAAGACGGTTTTTTCCAAATCAAGTAATGGCTGGATGAATTCATTCAATTCCTTGTTTAGTCTTTAATAGTTATTTTCTTGAAACTTGATTTGCTCAAAAGTTGATTAAGTTTATCTCACAGATCTAAATGGTTGTGTGTTGTTTGAAAATGGATTTTTTAAGAAATGTGCATAAATGCTTGAAATATATTTTGTGTAAGTTTTTTTTATGTTGTAAAAAGAAAAGTATCAATTATAGATTAAAAAAATGTATATTTAGTATATTTTATGAATAGATCCAATATATATATATTTGTGTATATAAATATATACATTATAGTCAAATATATGACACCTGACCAAAAGGATTTCAAGGCAAACCAAAAATATTATGCACATCTATCACATATACCTACCATTCAATAAAATTGTTTTTGTATAATATAAATTTTGTGCTTCTTAAGTTTTCTTTTTGATGAATAAATTTATAAACATTGTTGGGTGCGACCTTTTTCCACAAGTTGATGCTTGTGCATATTGTAGACCCTATGGAGGCCACGAAAAGGAATTTTTTTTTAGGAATATTTAAATAATAATTATATATATGGATATTCATTTTATTTCAAGGAAATATTAAATAATAAAATAATTATTATACATATATGCATATATATATTGTATACGCACAATTTGGTTTTTAATATTTGTAAGTTATCTCTCTTACAATAGTTTATAATAACTAAAATGATAAATATATATTCCAAACATATCTTATATATACACATAAATGGATATGGTTATACAAGAAAATGTGTGTATAGTTTTATGGAAAAAAGAAGCATAAATAAAATAGTAACAATATTTTATATATATACAAAGAACTAAATAAAATATAAATAATTTTATTTATATAAATATTCTTATCAATGTATTTAAGCAAATATTATTTCTCTTTTAACATAAAATACTAGAATGCAAATGTTTTGTCATTGTAAACACTGAAAAATATCCCAAGCTTGTGAATGTCATTTTTTTGCATCGATTTCCCTTCTTCTTTGCATAATTTGGAAAACATTTAAGAAGAAAATTTGTAACAAATTGAATATAGTTTCTAAGATACTAGTCCTTTTTTGGAAAAAAAGTAAATCTATTTGGTGAAAATTTGAAATTTCAATGTAGTAGTACTAAATTTTTAGGAAAAAATAAAAAGCAGGTGTATGTTTGACCAACTTAAGTACAAGAAAAATAATAATATATTTTTTTGAAACTTTCAATATAGGTAAAAGACACATGCCCAGATGTGCCACATTTTTTTATTATAATTTTTTGCAAGTAAATAATTAGTTATGAATTTTTTATTATATATTTTTTAAAATATTAAAACATGTTTGTCTAACCACCATATCTTGGTAAAAAAATTATGAAATTTACTTTTTCTTTTTATTATCCTATAGTATGAGAAGTAGAGAATGTGTCGTATCTTTTAGGTTCAAAAAATGTGAAATCGTTTAATAATTATAGATGTTTTTCAATCAACCTATTAATCAAGACTTTAGTTAGAATGCATGTAGAAAATAGTTAATAATTATCTATTTAATTCCAAATAAAGCATATATTATATTGGTGGAAATCTAATAATTTTCTCAATAAAACCTTTTCATTTCATCAAATTTAGATAAAAAAAGTCATCAGCCACTTTTGTGTGATATCGCCACTTTTTGGACCCCCATGATCTTGCACTCACCCTGCCACCTTCACATTTAATATCCATGAGCATCCCTATCCTATACATCATACATGTTTGAGCCAACTCCTTGGACACTCGTCCTCATGAGGAGCTTCCAAGTCTTCTCATATGAAAGATTCTTCCTCATGAGGAGCCTCCATGTTTGTTCACCTATGGTTGAGTCATGAAATACTAAAAACCCTAACAAGGACTTGGAGGATGAAATGTGATGATGACACATTACCCATCCACCTCTTCAAAGTCCAAATTATTGTCACATTCACTCAGGGGCATTTAGAAGGTGTTAAAACCTAGTTCAAACTTAAAATACATAGCCCAAAATGCACATAACCCCTAGCCTTATAACTTGAGACTTTTAAAACACTAAAATAAAGTAAAAAATGACATTTTAAAACCCTTTTTATACCTCATAAAGAATGCATCCAAAATTTAACAATTACGATGACAATTCTATTCAAAAACTCAACTTAATCAAAACTAATTTACAATCCAAACATAATAAACATCACCCACATACTGGACAATATAATAATTCATAGCACATAGAGACCATAATCCCTCCGTATGGAGTGTAGCCAATTATCACCAAGTAAATCATGTTAGGGATTTTTTAGAAGACATATAAATTTCTATTAGCCATAGAAATCACCTACACAATCAATTTCACATGTTATCATATCCAATAATAATCATAGTTGAAGTGACATAGATTAAAATATATTTATGATCATACATTTACTCAATAATGACATTCAACACATAATTAAATGAAACATCATAATTACATTTGATATATTTTAATTCCATTTCAACACAATTATCAAGACATGCAAATATCTATACATTCTTTAATTTAATATTTGATAATTAATAATCACAATATAACCCATTTCTTCTTAAAAAATCAAACCATTAATTAGGAACTCGTGTTAATCATATAGGAAAAACAATACCTCATTAACCATCAATCATCATCATAGGCATAATTAAAATTATTATATGCATAAAAATCATCATCAACCATAGTTTTCTACTGAAATAAAACGTCCAAAACCATAGAAATGAGAAATACACAAGGTCTCCAAAATGTTAATAAGTCAAATAACATAAATGTATATGTCACTAAAGAGTGGGTCTAACATAATATTACTATACATTAATAAAATAATGGGTTCACCTTTGATGCCACCAATAGTACATGTGGTATATGATTATTGGCCCTTAATAACACTTAGCAAAATAAGTAAATAACACTTGTACCTATGACCAATGAGGTCTTAACAAATAAACACCATAGGGAATTAAATGAGTCACCATAGCATTGACTTGTTATGCCCCCATCATGATCAACAATGTTATTACTTTGCTATGAAATCTATGGTTGTGAGACAATGATAAGGTAATGAAGGATATACATATATATATATATATGTTTCCCAATAAAAAATTTGAGGCACAATATGTGTATATAATGTTAAATATTTACTTTTGTCTATTAGATGATCCAAATATAGCATAGCTCAAGTATTATTAAAATTAATAAATCAAAGAAACTAAGGTAATATAATGTTTAAGAATATGAAATAACAAGCTCAAGAACATGTGTAGTATATTGTTACATAGCAATTATGAAATTCTACACATAAATAGTTGGTTATGTTTTCATAGTGAAAGTTGTATATTCTAACTCAAAGAAAAAATAAATATAACCTTTAAATAGATAATGTGACCATCAATTATTTAAACACAAGTACTCAAAATGGGTTATTTTTCATAGTTCCAACCAAACATCAAGATATAATTATCACACATCATTATTCAACATTCCTGTTTATTATTATAGTAGTAATTATTAAACATTCCAATTTTTTTTGAAGTGATGCCGAGCAAGAGCCTTTTGAGTGGAGTGCAACGGGAAAATGCAGAGAGGAAAGTTGTAGAGAGAGATCGCTTGGGCGGAGGCCTTGTGGTTGGCATTGTTCCCTCTGCTCCTAATGCTTCAGACTATAATCATAAATCCTTTTTCAATACTATTTTAAATGATCGCTCCCTGGCTCCTCCTACTTCGGCTAGGGTTAGGCCTTTACCCTACACCCATGCTTCCCTTGTTTTGGTATGTGGTCCATAGATTGCATAAAATGAGGACTTCTATGTGCGTCTGGGTGTGGTTTGTAGGTTTAACGATTTGTGGCCCTCCCTTCCTGATCTCCATGAGCGGGTTTTCATTTCTTGGAAGCCTATTATTTTTGGATAGATAGACCTCTATCCCAACACTAGAGGTTTATTCTTTGCAACCTTTGATTCCTTCGAGGAGTGAGACTGTGTGTTGGATAGGGGGTGGATGTGGGGTATTCATTCGTTGTTCATTCAACCTTGGTCCCACTCTTTCAATCCTCTTACGAAGCCATTGAATACCAAACTTGTTTGGGTCCGACTGTCGAACCTCCCTCTCCAATTTTGGGAGGATTCATGTTATGAAGCTATTGGCAATGCCATTGGTTGATTTTTAAAGGTGGACTCTACAAATCGAGATCTTGGGAATACTACGGTGGCTCAAATTTTAGTCGATTTGGACATCTCCAAACCACTCCATGGTGGTGTGTTTTTTATGGTGGAGGACAGACCTTGAAAGAAACTTCTAGACTATGAGGGGATCCCTTTTTGGTGTAGGAGATGTTTCTCTATTGGTCATTTGGCCTTTGGCTTCCCTCTTACCCACTGCAAGGGCATTGCTACTTGGTGGAAGGATGCTCTCACAGACTATCTCACGGTGGTCTCTCCCTCTTCGGATGGTCCCCCTAGGGAGGACGACTCTTCAGTTCATTCATGGAGATCGTGTCTCCCCAGGATCCTCCTTCGTCCATCCCTTCCATGGAACCATTTTTTCCTCAAACTGTTGTCGTTGTTCTGACAAAGCCTACCCATCCCTCAATGAATGCTTTTGTTGATCCTTCAAAAGCTGTTGTCTCCTCTTTTGCACTATTAGCCTCACTGCGTGGTGGCCCTTTGCCCATGGTGTTTGTTGAGGATTTTCTCATCTTGCTTCGCTCAATGGACTTTGTTTTTGAGCCTTCTTGGTCTGTTGTGTAGAGAAAGAAGAAGGTACTCCCCAAACCGCGACCTTGAGTTTTGGGATTTAGATTAGTCCCCTCAGACTTTGGGGTTGTCTAGTCCTTGTCTATCATTCAACATGTTATCTATCGGTTGTTCATGTCATGGTTATGTTCTGTGTGTGGCCTATATTGGCTTGTTTTCCAAGTCCTAGTGGCTCCTGTTTGTAAAGGAATCGACTCCCTTTTCTCTTTCTAGTTCATGCCCTATTTTGAACTAGCTTCTTTTAAGCCCTAAGGGCTCTCCGTGTAAAGGCTACAACACCCTATAAATGTTGCTTACTTTATCAAAAAAATTCCTATTTATCAATTAGAATTTCCTAAAGTGGCTAAATAACTCTTGTATGGCATGGGGTACATGCACTCCAAGCTCTTGGGAATGAATCTACATTGTAAATAGTTTGATTATTCAAGATCCTTCGGTGAATGTTTCATCAATTTAAATTAAATATGTCTACACCATTGATGTCTTAATTTTTTAGAGTATATATGTGAAATTGTTTCACGATAAGAACTATGTGTGCCATATGTGTCATTTTAGTTATTGATCTCCATTATACATTTCACATCATGTATCATTGAGGTGCTAACATCTACAACTCAAAAATTGAACTCATATTTACTACCAATAGTTGGCATAAAATTTGTTCCTCCATAACAAGGAAAAGAATCAAGTTGGCCAAGGATTTCAACTATTATAGAAAATGTTAAATTCTATAATATAATTTTTTAAATCATCCAATATAAAGCTTGTAAATAGATACATGAATGCTTTAAAATCATCATTTAAATATTATAGAATAAGAGTAATTTTCTTACCATTTGTTGGTTGCTCCAAATAAATAGTTAAGGTTAGGAAGGATAGAGATACTAATTTAACGCTAGCATAGTATTGGATTCACACACATAGCTTACAAATATGAAATCAACATCTAGAAAAGGCTATTCTTGTTTAATATCAAAATTTTACTAATTCTAGTCAAATACTTGGAAATAAAAGGGTAAAAGGAGGCATATTATTAGAAAGAGATATAGTTAGAAAAAAATGGTGGGTGATGAGGCGCCAAAAGAGTGAATATCCAACTCTCCCTCATGCACACAACTAATCCTTATTCATAAATAGATAAATTATGCTTGTGGTGAAGATGCCTCGACTTACTTTATGCAAACCAATCTATTGGAAAATATAAATAATTTACTTTTATCTATGGAGTATAAGTAGACAAAGACAAAACATATTTAGAAAATTAAATACCAAAATGGAACTATCTAAAATAAGTTAGGAAGAAGAGCCAAAACAACATTTTCATTCATCAAGAGGAAGAAAGATCAATGAGTAGACTTATATTTATTACAACAAACATAAATTCAAAAGATTCTACAAAATTAGGAAAACCTTCTATATATAGATTATTGGAAAATATGAAGTAATCCAAACTATTTTCTAATAGGGTGATATAAGATACCAAAGTCAGTAGCATTTTAAACCTAAAATAGACTCCCTTTTAGGTATCTTGCCTCACACACTTTGTAAAGTGGGGAGGAAGTTTTACATTAATTAATTAGGGAAAGACACAACAAATGACAATTTAAATTTAACATGCTACAACTTCGAGGAATTTTAACAAACATTCAATAAAGGAATTCAAAATTCTGTGGAAAAAATCAATAGAAGAATTCAAAATTTAGAAAATGAAAAAAATTACCTCAAGTTTGAAGCTCCCAAAATGACAAATTTATTTCAATTACGAGAGAGAGAGAGAGAGAGAGAGAGAGAGATAACTAACTAAGTCTTTCTCTTTATTCCCTCTTCATTTTTATTTCCATTTTAACTTTTATTCTTGTTTATTTATTGTTTTTCTCCAAAGTATATTTTTCTCAAAAGTCAGTTTGCTTAAGTTATTTATTTTCCAATGGAAAATATAATAATTTCATTTAATCATTTTCTAAGCAATTGAAATAATTAAATTTAATTCCCTTCCCATAATTAAAATAATTCAATTTAATTTCTTCAAATAAACAAATATTTTCTTATCACAATTAAACTAATTGCAATAATTTATTTCATTTCTAATGCCTATTAAATAGAAAATTTCCTCTTCTTTTCTTTCCCTATTTCCTAATTCTCAATCTATTAGGCATCATTAACATGCAAAGATTTACTTTTGAAATACATTGCATGTATATGGGAAAATAAACAACCTCAATATAAATCATGTATTTACTAGTGTTCCACAACACACAGAGTCCAAAATTACCACAAATTGAAATATGAAACCATAAGGGAGAACATAAGACTCATATCACACTTGAATTGAGTGTGGTAAGGGTTAACAAAACCTAAAGTGATATCTCCAAAATAATCACCATTGGCCTGAATAACTTAGACTTGCAAATCAAGAGGAGAAATAACCATATACTTGCACCTACACACTCGATTCACACATCATGCATACATGCTCCACATATATAATAGCCAGAGTAAACTAAAACCATCCAATAGGTAAAAATTATGTAATCCATATAATCATGAAATTATGATAATCAATTGAAGGTAAGATAATTAGATCATTAACATCATGAAATCTATGATTTTATCATAGAAAGCATAACACAAACATCTAAAGTATACATACACTTAAATACATCAATTCTTCATAAGGAACTGAGAATGCAACCAAACATTCATCACAATGCATGCAACCCACAATCACAAAAAATACAATCAACTAAAATGGTGAAGTTTAAACATCGATAAGAACTCAAAGCAACAAACATAATCATGACCTATGCATCTCCTATTATATAGTCAAAAAATAATGCCAAGCAAAGACATCTCAACAAGAAAATTAAAAATATAAATTTTCCTTGCTATTGGAAACAATAATATTGATAGCTTCATCGAGAGCATTAATCCTTTCACAAATCCTATAACTCATGCCAACAATCTAAAAAAAAAATCATTCTATCATAAATATATATAAAATATTATTATTAAATTGATGGGTTGTAGGAATATTTTGTTGTACCTATTATAAATGGCATTCCTAGTGCAACTATAGTAATACCATACATGATAGACAAAATAACTTACAAATATTCTTATTCCAATGGATAAAATTAGAATAATGATAATTTTGTATCTTAAAGTTAGCTGAAAGACAACATTTGTTGTTTCTCTTGTCTTATATGAATAACAAGATATAGATAGATTACAATAAATACAAATGTTTATAATAAATATACACACATCATTGTCAAATTATATATGAATAAATAATATGTCAATGTTTCAAGTAATTTTGGTTAATATCAAAAAAATCAAGTTAAGTATTGAAGTGGATATCATGCTTCATATAATGTAACACCTCTTTAACCCCAACCTGGGTAAAATATCATTTTGATTTTGATTTGGCATTCTAAATGTTATCATAATGAGATTAGACATTGATGATTATGTGAAAGGTTATCATGATTAGTTATTATGTTGGATTACATGCTTATGGGTATGTGCAAGATCATGATGTGCCAAAAAGTAGCGATATGGTGGGTATGTGTAGGGTATGCGGCTGATGACTTTTTTTTTTACCCAAAATTAATGAAACAAAAATGGATTTTAAAGGAGATTCTCAGCTTTCCACCAATATAAATTATGTTTTACTTTGAATTTAAGAAATAATTATTATTCATTTTTTATTTGAATTACGACTAAAGTCCTGATTGATAGGTTGATTGAAAAACATCTATACCTTTCCAATGGTATCATATTTTTTGAATCCAAAACATGCGTCACATTCTATCCTTCACATAATATAGGATTAAAAAAAATAAAATTGAATTTCATGAATTTTTGACCAAGTTAAGGTGGTTAGACATACGAGTTTTTATATTTTTAAAAAGTTGTAATAAAAAAATCATAATTAATTATTTACTTGGAAAAAAATTACAAAAAAATATGCATCACATCGGGACATGAGTCCTCTACTTATATCTAAAATATTATAAAAAAATATTATCATTTTATTGTGCTTAGGGTGGTCAGACATACACCTACTTCTTATTTTTTCCCTGAAATTTAAGTGCCATTGCATTGAAATTTCAATTTTTCACCAAATAAATTTTAAAAAAATAAAGATAAATCTAGTATTCAAGAAACTACATTAAATTTTCTACAAATTCTATTCTTACATATTTTTGAAATAATATAGATAACTTATTCAAATTTTTATGTCAAGTTGTCTAACTCTGATTTTTTTGAATTTTTCGCCACTTAAGGGCTTGTTTTTTCCATGATGATGTTGCACATACCCTTATATGTTTATATACTATTATCATTGATTTTGTATGATTATTGATAGGAAAGGGATGATTTCGTAACACTCGTATTCGAGAGGCTTACAATATCATGACCCTCTTCCCGATGATTGATATTGCTTTGACTATATGATATATGTTATAAGCACATGTACTTTGACGTGTGATTTGAGTTATGTAGGCATTGATTCTCAACTCTGCCTGGATTCACAGGTCTGAGCATACTCGTATTCCTCGATGGTGGTTACTGGAGGTAGTCACAAGCCAAACAACCCCTACCCTAGCCCACTGTACCTTGTTAGTGTAGTGTTTTCATGTTGTTTTCTTACTATCTGGTTACTTAACGGTAACATCCAGATTACCTTACGGTAATGCTCAGATTACCTTTTAGTCGTATGTGGCTTCCAGTATGTCTCGTTGAGGCATTTTGTCGTGGCTTCCATTAATCTTATTTGGGGATATTTTCTAAGAGGAAACTTTTGGGTATTGGTTTGTTGATTTCAATGTGCCATTTCCTCCTTATTGTTCTAATTTGGAGTCTAGTTGTGCCTTATATATAGAGCATTCTTTCATTTCAGTTTTGGGCAAAATTGAGGCATTTTCCTTATTATTCTTGAATCTTTGATTGGCTGGTGATCTGTGAATTTGAGTTAGCTTAGGAATGGGATGCTTTGCATTTCCTTATGGAAAATTTATTCCTCTGTTTTATTTTTGTGAATATTTGGAGGTTGGATAATGTTTGTGTTAGATTCGATTAGCTGCCCTATAGTTTTCTTTATGGCAGACTTGATTGTGCATTTCTAGCTCTATTCACTACCTTTGATTGTTCTTAAAATAGATCCATTATCATATCATAAACCTTGAAACAAAGATGGAATTCATATGGAAACAGTCAAATCTGAAGTGGGTTGTTGACAAAATAGATTTCTAGGCACTTTCATTTTTTTTTTAGTTTTGCCCAGCTTGTGAAAACACATTTTTTAATTCTAATTTTTAACCACTTGTTATAAACACAAAATAAAGGTGGATTCCATGTAGAAACACCCATATCTCAATTGGGCCGAAGTTAGAATTCAATTCTAGGCACTTTCATTTTTCATGTTTTTGCCTAGTCTGGCATAAAAACGAGTTTTTCAAAACAACACCTTATATTGGTCATAAAATTAAAAACCAAAGGTGAAATCCAACTGGAAATGTCAAAATATGAATTGGGTCAAGCTCCGATTTTAGATCTGGGCACTTTAAATTTGTATGCTCTCTTTCTCATTCTTTTGAGTAGCAATTGAAACCTTATTTTGTGCCACAATCCCATAGTAGTTTCTAATTGATTTAAAAGTGGTTTAGTGGGATGATTTAATGAGGTTAATACTGATTATATGATTGGTTTCTTGTTATTAAGTTAATGATGAATGTTGAATGGTATTTGTATTTGTTAGTGGATGTGATCATTTGTTTAAATGATTTAACAACAATGTTTACTTGGTTGTTTCAAAGGGGTTTAATGATGGATTTTAGTGGATTTTTTTTTGTTTCATATTTTCTATGGTTTTCTCGTTGGTTAAACGAGATGAGCTTAGATCTAGGTAATTAGAGTGGTCTTATGGAGTGGCTCTATGCCTGCAAGTGGTTGCCAGGGGCATTAGTAGCAGAGTTATAGTAAACAAGTGATAACTAAATAAAAACAATGGGGTAAAACACTAATAAGATAATGAGTCCTTGTGCATGGCCTTGAGCACTTGTAAAGGCTAAGGATGCACTCGAGAAGGCCTATCCGTTTGTAGGGTGTTGATTCAGGCATGATTGAGTCTCCTCGTCCATATGAGAGGTGTACTTGGTTTCATGTGGTGTCATCCCTTCAAGCACACATGATGACACTCCACCCGATCTGCTCTCAAGTATCATGTACCTTAGTTGTCGTGAGTAGTACCCGACATGTTATTGGATGAGCATCTCCATGTTATGACATTGGCTTGATGCGTTGTATTTTGTGTTTGCTCTGTGTTTGATGCGAGTGTTGTCCATATTTTACCCTTACCTTGTTACTATTGTTTGGGTCTTGTGACTACCTCTGAGCATGGTGGGGTGGTCTCTTTTGAGTCCACATGGTCGGGAGGCGTTGCCATCGCCATTAGAGACTGGTATACAGGTTACTGGAGTACTAGTTGGAGATGATCACTCTTATACTTATTTTATTAGTTGATGTATCTTATTCATGGCTATGCCATTGTTCTCATGTATATTATACTCTCTTGAGAGAGAAGATGTAATCATATAACTTAATGAGAAGGAATGTGATGTTTTATATTTGGCTTACAGGTTCTGGTGTTAGTATTAGACTCACTTGTACTATGATGATTATTACAACTTTTCTTTCCAAAGTTTTCATGCAAAAATCAAAGCTATGGCTATGTATTTCCTTCATACAATAGACTGCAAAATTTTTGGCACAACGCAACTTTCTGTTTGGTGATCTATGTTGTTGCTGCAAGAGTTTCGACGCAACATAACTTTTTGTTTGTTGATTTATGTTATTGTTGCAAAAGTTTCAACGCAACGCAACTTTCTATTTGTTTATCTATGTTGCTCCTACAAAAGTTTCGGTGCAATGCAACTTTTTGTTTGCTAATCTAAGTTGTTGCTACAAAAAGGCTCCAATACATTGGAGATTTATGTATGTTGTTTTGTGATGTTATAGTAGAAAGTTTCGGAGCAAGAGGTTGCAAAGCAAATCTCTGGAGCTACCCTGTTTGCTCCTATACAGATTTTCTCTGGAGGGTGGATTAGTCCTCTCCTTTGGGTCGTACATTTGGCCATACTTGGCCATGTATGTTGTCGATATATCAAATCGACAACTACTTTATGTGTATGTTATTCTTCTTATTCAATTTTTTTTTTAATCTTTCCCTCTTTTGGCTCTTAACCTTCGGGGATACGTAGTGGGATGTTACATATATGGTCAATGTATTAAAAAAAATAGATGGGATTAAATTTTTTGTCTACATTGTATAGTGGATCAAAAATAATGATTTATAAAATATATGATTTAAAATATATACATATTTTTATGTACATAACAATACATATTTGATAAATAACTTTATTTCCATAAAATTGATTATTTGATAAAAAAAATATTTAGTTGAAACTTAAATAATAGATTTTACAAATTCTTTAAATTGTTGAAAACATTAATTTAATTATTAACAAGTCCAAACATTAAAAATATAAGAGTGTTAAATGAGATTCTTTTAAATTGTATGTATTCATAATTATTAGGGTTATAACAATTTTTAAAAATAGACCATCCTTCACTTAAAATGCATTGTTAACGTGAATACATATCATTTAGAAGAATGGCCTATATATTTCAAATAATACAAGTGATATTGATACTCAAGAGTGATATTTTATAGCTACTTACTTTCATAATATTTTACCTTTTTTTTTAGACTACAGGAATCGGGTAGCACGACCCCCTTTAAACTACCCCCTATAAACTGCAGTGCACTTGGTAAATATTTTAATGTGACCAACGACTCTGGCACGACATGCCCTTCGGTACCACGGGAGTGGGGGAGACTAGACCTCGTGACCAACTTCTTGCAACATGAAAGGTTTAGCCAATCGAGCTAGGACCCTGCCCCTATAATATTTTACATTTCAAAAGAGTATGCTTTAGACAATTAAATTATTTAGGGAATTATTTTTAATATTAATCCAAAAATACACAACAAAATTTTAAGTTTCTTTGAAATGTATAAGTTGGTACATCTTTTGTTATGAAAATTGCCAAACAACATCTACCAAAATCTATGAATGCATGTTAATCTGTTGTACAATATTTATTTGTAAATTCGCAAATGAAATGTGTACTCAAAACGTGAACAAATATATTGTTATATTACAAATTAGTGTATATATATATTAAATGCATCTACCTAAATAAGTCAATCTTAAATTATTTTTTATTTATTTAAGAGTGATTTTATTTTACTTTAGAATTATTTATAGTATTTATTTGTTTTAATTTTTTACTATCTTTTCTTATCTATCTACTTATTATTCACCAATATATTAAGTACTTTAAATAATATTTATATAGAAAATAAAATAACTCTTGAAATAAAAGTAAATCTATTTTAGATATAAATAAATATCAATTTTTTAGGTATCCATGATCATTGCATCTTTTATATAGTTTTGTTTAAAATAAATTGACATTGTAAAATATTAAATTAGATATAAATCTAAAAATAATAATTTTCTATGTAGAATGGAAATATTTGTGAAGCCTTATAAATATACTATTGACAAATATTAATATAGATAATGGTTTAACTTGGTCAAATCCTTTAAATTTAATCTATCTAAATCATATCAAATTATTTAAATAATATTTTTTTGATGGAGGTCATCCATCCTGGTGGGCTCATTTAGAACCTATCAACTTCACCAGTAGACCAAGGACCCATTGACAATTATTTAAATAATTATTAAACATAATGAATAAAAAATCTAATATTTGAATATTCTTACCTCTCCATTTTGTCTTTTTCTTTTCAACCTTTCCTTTCTTTTCACTCTTATTTATTTCATTTGATTCCATTGGTACAATTGTATCTATATTTATGTATTGAGGAATTATATTTTATGTTTTATTTCATCATGTGATTTTATTTATTTTAATATTTTACAAATTTTTAATACACTCCTAACATAAATCCTTACCCAACCTTATTGTCACCCTCCTGACATAAATTTTAATAATATATTTTATAATTGTGAATAAAATATTATATTATTTTAACAAATAATATTCCCTCAACGCTTCGCATCGATGTAACCCTGAATTGAATAGATAGGACGAGATAAAAGTAATAATGGACGGAATGCGTTGACGACAAACACTATAAAAGCATGACAGGGGGTGAGCTAAAGAAACAAGATTTGTCAGAAACATGGCATCGGAAGAGCAAGTGAAGCTCCTGCTCATAAGATCGAGTCCCTTCGCAATGAGCTGCGCCCTTGCTCTCAATGAGAAAGGGGTCAAATTTGAGGTTGTGGAGGAGAACTTGCGCAGTAAAAGTGAGATGCTCCTCCAAGCGAATCCTGTATACAAGCAGGTCCCTGTTCTTCTCCACAACGGAACCTCCATTTCTCAGTCACTGGTCATACTCGAATACATTCAGGAAACCTGGCCTGATCCGTCTCTGCTCCCGCAATCGCCCTACGAACGAGCTCTCGCCCGGTTCTGGGCCCACTACATTAACAGCAAGGTCATTTTCCCCCTTTTCATTTGCTCTGTATTTTGCTTCAAGGGCCTCTGACAACCTCCAATCACTTCGATTACATTCTTGTTTTGCAGTTCATAGAAACTGGGCTGAAGTTGATGAAGAGATTCGGGCAAGAGTATGAAACCGCGCGGAAAGAAATTGTGCAGCAGTTTGAGACTCTGGAAAAGGGTATGATCGGCGAGGGCCCCTTTTTCTTGGGCGGCAGGATGAGCTTGGCAGACGTTGCCCTGGTGCCCCTGGTTCCATGGATGGCCTCTTTTGAGGCTCTTGGAGACTTGAAATTTCCTGATGCGCAGCAGTGCGGTCGTATGCACCGCTGGCTGGCCGCCATGCGGGAAAATCCAAAGGTGATAGCTTCTGTTCCTGACTCTGACTGGCTATTGAATTACACCATCAATCTACGACGCTACATCTCAGAGCATTACCCAGGAGGATTGTTTGATGGAGGAGTGTAGAAACGTATGTTTAGCCTTTTTCCCCTTTTATCTTTCTGCCATGTTTTAAACAAGAACTGCACTGCAACCTACCTAAGCTTACAAAGAAATCCTCTTATCTATTATGATATATGTTATCTGATGTTCACTATATTATATGTTTTACACAACTTGCAATAAATAATATTATCGATATTAACTAAAAAGCAAAGTCACACAAATTTCCTATTATAATTGCTAGTGAATACTTATATTCATTGGTTGCTAATTTAGTCTCTATTTATATACAAATAGATAGAAACCAACATGACATGCTAGATAAATTTGTAGTGAATGTATATTTGTATCCCAAATAACACTAAACATTGTAATTATAATAGAATTATAAATTGTCTAAGTTTATTTTAAGCCCTCACATACACCACCATCAATTAAGGCATGGCAAGATGTTTTTGTTCAAAAAAAAAGGATACAAACACATATCCTTCTAATAAAGAAGATTTACTACAACATAATATACATTTTAAAATAAATTAAAGTCTAACGTGATCATGAGTATACCAATCCTATTACATATGAATAAACAACAATTTTCTAATATGATCTTACAACACAAAAGTTAGCTACAATATTAAAACCATATAAGGTAAATACAAGATACAATTTAATAAGAATTCAATTGACTTCAAACATCTATCTTATATTTTTCTATGTGAAGTAAGCAAACGTTTCGACTAAGTGTACATTGCAATAAGAAAAAAATGATATATGGAAATGGTTAACAAATAAAACATAGTCAATCCAAAATGTGTAAAGGCTCTCCAAGCATGAAAATTGAAAATTGAAAATATCTATATATCATAAATTTGTAAAATGTAAGAATGTAGTCAAATTTTCACTTGGGCTACTTGTGTATGATTAGATTATTCACTTTCTCAATTTGTATTATGTCAACAAGGTCACTTGAGCTACCTATGTATGATTATACTATTCACTTTGACCCAATGGATGAGAAATCCTCCCTCTACTTTTCCCATGCCTAATGAGTTACTAGTATAGGCTTGGGATGTTTTCTAGGCTTGGGATTGAAAACATCTTGACCATTAAAAATATGCAAGGTTTAACTCTAGGTCAAAGAATTATACTATTAATTCATAATGAATTATAACTAATCACTTCAATATGTAATAAACTAGTTTAAGGCAATCTTATGAGAGTAATAAAAGGATGGGCCAACTAGAACAAGTCCATCATTGGCATAGTGAATAGGACATGTTGTGATTGACTATTAACCCTCAACAACACTCAACTACATAAGCATTAGTGCATGTACCTATGGCTAATGAGGTCTTGAAAAATAAGATAAATGGAGAATTAAAATATCGTCCTAGAATTGACTTGTTATTTCCTTGTCATCATAACAATGTATTAATTTTTTTATAGAATTTACGGTCATGGGGAAATGGGAAAGAAATAAAGACACAAGGTGAAAATCTAGTTTATGGTTTGTGACAAGAATGAAAAAATAACATGTCATTTTAAGTCTTTATGGAGAAATATTGAAGATTAAATAAAAAAGGTTTGTGCCCAACCAATAATACATTTGGAGGCACTCAATTCAATTCTTTTATAATGCAAATCCATAAGGCTCAATTAAGCATAATAATCCAATGCTTTTTATTTTTCTATGATCAATGGCTCTCATTACATGGTGTTAAGATCTATAGCCATAGGAAAATTGGAAGAGTGACAAGGTGCCAGTTAGTAACTTGATTGAATATTCATGGCCAACTAAAACTAGCCACATCACACTTAAATAGCCTTAGAGAATTCAGGATACCTAGAAACATAAATAAAATAATAATTCCACCATTAACATAATTAATAGGGCATATAGGCAATGACCATCGAACCTCAATGACACTTGGACACATAAGAATTATTGCACATACCTATGTCCAACAAGGTTGGTAAATAAGATCCATGGATGATCGAATGAATCACCTTAGCATCAACTTATTAAGTCCCTATCATAATCAATAACTCTCATTACATAAAATTAAGATCTATGGTGTCAAGATTATGGGATGAGTAGTAAGGTGCAAGCTAGTAACTTTATTGGTGAGTTGTGGTCAACCAAAGTTGGCCACATCACATATAAATGGCCTTGGATCCTTCAACATATCTAAATATAAATGAAAGAATAGGTCCACCATTCATGTGCAGTCAAAGGATATATTATAGATAGCTACTAGCCCTTAACAAATCTTGACCACACAAGCATTAGCACATATACCTATGACCAGTGAGAAGTTGATAAATAATCTCTAGGGAGGATTGAATGAATTTATTTAGCATTGAATTGTTAATTCCTCATCATGATCAATGATATATATTGTTTTTCTATAAAATCCATCATTGAGGGAGAACAAATATTATAAAGATGCAATATAATGGCCTAGTTGATGGTTACATGATGAATAAAAAATGGCATGTCACATTAATTCTTTTGGGGTCAAATTAAAGAGTAAATTAGAAAGGTTTGGGCCTAAAATAAAGAATAATATGTGATCAACATGATCATAGCATTCGTACATATATAGAGAATGATCATCCTCAAGGATTTTTAGCTTGGAATAATATATGTAAAATTAAGAAACTCTTGCTCTCTGGCCTTAAATGGAGAATTGGTAAAAGAAATAAGATCCATTTCTGGGAGGAAGTTTGGCTCCTTGACTCTCCCCTGGCCCTCTTAGAATTCAAGAATATGATGGAACCTGCTTCTTGGTTCTTTGGTAGGTATGTGTATGATTACATGCATGGGTTACAAGGTGCTAGGTTTTGGAAAGATATTAGCTCTTGTGGCCCTCTTTCTCCTAACCTCCTTGGTCTAGCTTCTTTGTTACAAGTCCTACTCTCTCAACACATAATTCCTTTGTCGTTTGTTGAAGATGATTTCTTTTGGGGCTTGGATAGTAAGGGTGAATTGACTGTCAGGACAACTTATGGTCTGTTGTCGGACAAAGGCTTACAGAGTAAATTATGGAAGGTCTAGAATTGTCACTTAATCCCCAAAATAAACTTTTTCTGGTGGACTGCCTACCACAATAGAATCCTTACCCAAGATAATTTAAGAAAGATGGGATTTCAAATCTCGAACAGGTGCTTGTTGTGCAAAGAAAATGAAGAATCTGTGGATCATATGCTTTTGCATTGTCCATTTGTTGTTGGTGTTTGGGATCTTGTTTTTCAAAAGCTAGAGACACACTGGACCATAAATACTGATTTGGTTTCCTTTGTTGAGGGATGAAATGGTCCCTTTAGACACCCCCTGCCACTGGAAATCAGGAGACAAATTCCCCCAATATTCTGTTGATGCATTTGGAAGGAAAGGAACAATAGGGTGTTTCGGGACATTGAGAAGAGTTTGAAGGATATTTTCTTCTGCGGGTCGAGGCTTATCTCTGAAAATATCTCCCTGCTCATTTGGAAACTTCTGGATTCTGCCCCTACTGTTTGGGAGATCAAGATGGCTAAATCTTGGAATTTAGTGCTTGGCATTGATGCTCATGACAACTCCAAATCTCTTGCTAGGAAAAATAATATTTGGAAACCCCTACTAGATGGTTGGTGTAAACTAAATTTTGACGAGGCGGCTAAAGGGAACCCTGGTCCAGCCAGCATACGAGGTGTTATACGTGATAGTAAGGGCAACTTGGTAGCAGTATATGTTGGTGGCATTGGTGTTAAATCCTCTATGGTGGCAGAGCCTAGGGCATTTCTCAAGGGTGTCGAGATTACTATCACTCTAGGCATTAAGAATCTAGAAAATGAGGGGGATTCTAAAATGGTGATAAACTCTATCAACTTGGATGGGACTTAAGGAATATACTACTGCATATTAAATTTTTAATCTCTAAGTTGGAAAGGTATAACCTAGCTCATATTTTTTGGGAAGGTAACCAAGTGGCTGACGACTTTGCCAATTTGGGGGACCCACGTGGCAGATCAACAAATTTTGGAGGAATATTGATGTCCTTTCGATGTCAATTCAAAGGTTAATCCTCTCGGAGAATAGGAATTATTCTACTAATCATGATTAATATGTCTTTCATTTTTCAGGTATAGGTGGCATTCCTTGACGGGCCAATGACTAGCTCATTCTTTAGTGATTCTGTGTGTTAGATCCAAGTGGATAGCCACGGGGGTTTTGTTCCTATTATTTTTCCTTGGTGGGACCCTTAACCTTTATGGTCTGCCTTATCAATGGTACAACACATCCTTTCAAATCCTTGTGAGATCATGTGAAAGGATGCTCTCCACCACTTTGATTAATTATTTCAATTAAGGCTCATGTTGAATCACATTAGATTTTTTCAGATGTACTTGAACATCTCTAATCTCCCCCCACATTCATTTGGCATGGGGAAATTTGTAAATTAATCAAGTTGATGTGCTCTTGGGATTTAAACCTGGATCCCATTACTATTATTAATTATTTAATCTTGAGGTTTCTCATGGTTGATTATAGGCCAACGTGGTGGTTTTCCTTACTGATCGTCTGGCGTCGACACGTGTAAACAAAACCTTGCCTTTATTATGCCTTTTCCCTATTGGCATAGTAAATTTTTTTGCAATGGTTTACTTTTTAATGAGCTATCCATTTTCAGGTAGTGTTTTGTTGGCCACTGTGTGTTGTGGGTCAAGATTCTTGGTGATAGAGTTCGCACCGAGCTTGAAAATTGTGAGGAGTTTTGTTAGGGTCCTCTATCTTGGCATATCTGTTCGCAAGGTGGGCTTGCATCACTTATTGAAAATTTTGTGGGCCATGACGAGATGTTATCGACCCGATTTTCTAGCTCATGGAAGGATCGTCGGGTCACCATGGGAGGCATTGCTTTCGACGTTGATGAAGAGGTGATAGGTAAGGCTACTATCCTTTCTTGTGATGGCATGAAGTACAAAAAACACACTAAAACACAGGACTTAGTGAGTCTTAATGCGTTCTTTAAGGGTAACAAGAAACCAGTGAAGAAGCAGTCAGGTTTTGACCTAAGACTTGGGATAAAGTTTGTCTTGCCATCATGAAATATGTGACTCTTGAAGGGAGATTCAAGGTATTATATTTCTACCACTTACCTCTGCTAAATCATCTCATACATAAAATTATGCTTAGCTTTCCTTTCTTTTTACTTTGTTCTCTAGAAATCTCCATCAAAGATTCCCAGGAAATAGCCATGAATGATCCTGATTCCATGCCTCCTTTACCTATGCACCAAGGCCTTAACATTAGGCTTTACCAATTTCATTAGGCTTTGGTCCCTCCCAAACCTATCTTGATTGTGCGCATTGAAGAAGTGGAACCCCAAGAAAATACCTTTGCTAACCCTTCCCCTGCTATTTTAAAGGGATCGAAGAAGAATTCCCCCATCCTTCTGGATGGTCCTAGTACTGAAACCTTAGCCACTCCTTCCTTGAAGAAAATAAAAATGGAGGTTGGGCTAGCCCAGTCGAGTGTTGTGGCTAGGCTCTATGAGCTGAAACACAAGAACGCCAGCAGATCTGCTACTAAAAAGAAAGGGAAATATGTGCCTAAGCTTCTGAGAGTTCTTCTGGTTGCCGAGGAAGATAAATGTACTGAGGAAAAAGATTCTAAAGGGGATATGGTGGTAATGTACTGAGGAAAAAGATTCTAAAGGGGATATGGTGGTGGTGGCTAGATTTGAGATGGGGACGGAGTAGACAAGTGTGAGAAGGTCCCATAGGTTGGCGAAGCATAAGAAGGAGACCCCTGTTGATGACATTTCCAATGACAGATCATAATGGCGGCAGTATTGAAGGCACTAAAGCTCCTGAAAAGTGGAAAGATAAAGGACCCATAGAAGATCCTAGTCACTTCTTTGATCTGAATGAGATGATTCGTAATGAGTCTACCAGGTCTTCGGATTCTAGGGTTGGTGTTGAAGTGGAGATCTAGAGCAAGAACAATAAGGTGGACGAGCTCGGTGTGCTTCAGGAGCAAGTTGCTAAGTTGAATTAGAAGGTCAGCGACCTGGCACGGCTCACTATCAAGATGATTCATAGGTCAAATCTCACGCTCTCGGATGTGGTCAGAGAGGAAATGGACAAGAACACAACAGATGAAGGCCCCGACTGGATCGGGGAAGATGTGTTAAACCTCTTGGTCAAAAAATGGGAGGGTTAGACAATTAGTGGTTGGTCTGGGTTGTGTTGCCACTCTGTTGTTTATTGGTTGTGACTGTGTCTCTCATATGTTGTTACTATAATTTTTTGTTTTTTAATGGTTTTCCTCCTTTTTGGCCCTTTCGGATCGTCGTGTAAAGGGTACAACACCCTGTAAACGCTACTTATTTTATCAAAAATATTTGCATGAAATACAAGATCAATGATAATGGACCAATAGAGGGGACACAAAGACCAGGAGAATTAGTGAATCAAAGGTCTTTAATTCTAGTTTACAATCATCTTTTGTACTATAAAGAACTTACTAAGTCATAAGTGATTGGTCATTGCAAGTCACCATTGAAATATGTATTTATTGTTTTTTGTCAACATATGTATTCAAAAAATAGACTTATTGTGCTTTGAAATCAGTAAAATGATAAGGCCTCAAATTTGATATTCAATCACAATTGAACAAAACAAATTTAGTAGACACTTTCCCATATACTAGGCTATTTACACATTGTGGTAGGGAAGAATTAATTTTAAAATAATCATTTATGTTGGTTGTCTAGTTAGTAGATTAATCACCTATTACAAAATAAGCAAATGTAATAACAACCTAGCTATCATTTAGAAATAATAATGTGGGGTTGACTTTAGGTAATGTTATACAATGAATTATTGATGGTTGTTTTTGCACTCACCAACATAGAATAAAAATACTGAGTATCTTATTCTCTCTCGAACAAGGAAACCTTATTTGTTGACTAATTGATCAAATAGGATTACCCCAAGGTTCAAGAAAGTTAAATATTGACCATGGTTTTTAGAATAAATTAGTGAATGATGTGATATTGTTGGTAATCACAAGGGGACTTATGCTTTCTAAAAATTGAAAGCTTCTTTTATGATTTAAGACTAAGATTTTTACAGTTATCTCTCTTCAACAATTTTTTATTTTTTTTATGAGATCTAAAGTCTATAATTTAACTTTACAACTCTAATTTTCTGTGTTTTTTTATTTTACCTCAAATAAACCTCAAAAGGATAAGGATTTAGAAGATCTATTTAGCCTAAGACTGCAAATATATTGGAATTAATAGACAAGTTCCACAAAACCTATTTTTGCTTTGCCAACTTTACACAACTACATAGAATAGATGCAATCTTCAATGGTATTCTTAATCTTTTTAGATTACAAACCATTCATTAAACCCATCAAGTCAATGCAATTTAATAAATAATTTACAATTGAACTTAAAAATAAAATGGTTTAGACTAACCATGCACTGAAACTTGCAATTAGGAAGAGTTAAATGGTATGAACCTGGAATTCCATCAATATCAATTACACCAAATCTTTAGATAACTAAAATTATTTTAAAAAGTGAATCTAAAGCAAACACATGCAACCATGCTAACATTCAAAATTGAACACAAAATAATTTATAAGGATGAATTGTTGTATTAATTTTGGTAGTAACTTGGCAACAATTACAAGTTTTTCTCTCTTTTACAATGAAAAAGGCACAACCTTTTATAGATTTTTAAATACAAAATGAAAGGCTCATATTCATTTCCAATCAATGGCCCAGATCTATCCAAATTAGGGTGGTTTACATTTGAATTTAATATTGGAGGTGCATTAAATCTTACAAAATATTCCCTTTTACCTCCAATTAAAAATGTTGTTACAAGCTTGATCTTGACATCTATCTTTATTTAAAATTTTAAAATAAATCCTCATTGTTGATCCCCATAACACTTTGCATAGTTAGGACATAATTTGGCACAAATTCTTGTGTGAACTGGCATTAAATCTTGAGGTTACATTTAATATTTAATTTAATTTAGTTATAATCTTTTCTAGATTTTCTCCTGGCATCCTAAGGATACACAACACCTCCTAGGCCAACAAGCATTGACACAAATCCATATGCAGGTCCCTTTTGATTTATTTAATCTTCTTCCAAGAATAATTTTATGATATCTCCTCTCTTCTCAGCTTGCATTTGTTAGTCAAAATGAACAAATTTCCCTTATAAATTATCTAAATATATCAAATTTACCTCAATTCATAAGGAAAATAACCCACATTTTCCCACATTTAACAAATATCATTATTATTAATTCACATGCTAAAATCCAATCCTTAAAACATTAAAAATAAACCTTTTTGAGATTTTGGTTCCATCATAGAATTTTGAAATTTTAGCCCTGTCAAAAAAATTAGAGATTTTAGGCTATCTAGAATTTAGGAGATTTTTGTCTGTCCAAAATTTCTAAGATTTTAGCTTGTCTGGGATTTTCAAAGATTTGAAGGACTTTTGGAATTTTGGAGATTTTTGAATTTCGAGAAATTTTCCACTTCGAGAATTTTTCCATTTCGAGAAATTCTCCATTTCAAGAAAATTTCCATTTCGGGAAATTTTTATTTCGAGAAATTTTCTATTTTGGGAAATTTTCTATTTCAAGGAATTTCCATTTCAAGAATTTTTCTATTTTGGGAAATTTTCCATTTCGAGGAATTTTCATTTGAGAAATTTTCCATTTTGGGAAATTTTCAATTTTAGAAAATTTTCCATTTCAAGAAATTTTCCATTTTGAGAATTTTTCCATTTCAAGAAATTTTTCATTTCGAGAAATTTTCAATTTCGGAAAAATTTCCCTATCAGGAAAGTTTGAAATTATGAAAGAATTTTGGGATTTTTCGAAAATGGAATTTCAGGGATTTTTGAATTTTATGGATTTTTGATAGTTTTGGACTTTTTTTTCACAAGAGGTGAATTTCCCTAAGATGAAGAACTCCTCGAAATGGGAAATTCCATGGGATGAAGAAATCCTCGAAAAGCAAGAGAACTTGAACTTTAGACCCTCAAAATGATTTTCAATGACTTCCTCCTTGGCCTTTGTAAGTTGCAGATATTCTAATCTTTCTTATTTGATAAGAACTTGATAAGTAACCAGAAGATGACCCAAAAACAAAATTTTGAGGACTTCTCTCTTAAAGAGAAAGGCATAGAACCTACAAAGCAAAAAGCAAAAAGGGGGTTCCTATTTTTTGATGGGGCATGTGTGTAAGGCACAACAAATGGTGACTTTGTTGGTAAAATGCACTAGAGCATTTCAATGAAAAACAAGAATCATGAACCTAGAAAAACTAGGTCAAATAAATTGAAACACATGATCAGGTTATTAGAATCATTGATTGATCTAACTTTTCATAGGTGGAAAATCCAAGTGTATGCAAATGCATTTATTTCCATCCTTAAGCAACCATAGGAACCTATGCTCCATCATGTTAAGCTACATGGATGATTCTACTTCAAAAGAAAGTTGGGCATTGCCTCACTACCAACTAGGCATCTATAGCCTCGATGATGTTATCATTGTGATTCTCTTGAACATAGCTCTATTGCCAACTAGGTGTCTATAGCCCTGGTAGAGATATTTGAATCCTCTTGAAAGTTGAATTTCTTTGATTTTTTCTTTCTTTTGATTTTCCTTTTATTTTCGCCTTCAACTTGCAAGTAGTGAAGCTTGCTTTCAAGGCTGAGAATCACAGTGGCACTGAAGAAAAAACTTATGATTTTTCACTTAATATGACTTCACAAAGAAACCCATAGAAAACTCAAAATTCTTAAAATATGTGAAAAATGTAATACTTCAAGATATATCTCAAGTCAGATCAGACCATTAATCCATGTTCTTAAATCAAATATCTAAAACATCTAACACTAACATGAGACCTTCCCTAGCTATTCACATAGACATGAAAAAAGGTTCGCAAAGAAAAACTCAATTTTTTTTGGATAAATAAATTATTGTTGAACATGCAAAACACCTCAGAAAAAAACAAAAAAAAAACCCAAACCAGACCACAAAAACAAGAAAAACCAAACCTAAGCTAACAAACAGATAGAAAGAAAACAAGTAGCAATATTAAAACAACCTTATTCAAACTTGACTATAGAGATAAAGACTCACTAGACTGATTATACTGATGAAAAGTGAATTGACACCTGATCCTATACAATTTTTCAATACATGCATAAGTAACAAGGTGTTGGTTACATTCCCAATTCTTGCAAATGTGTCCTTGTATTTAGAAAAATAAGTTCCCATCTTACAATTTTCAATCTCAATAACATAATCAAGAAAAAATTAATAATTGAGGCAACTCAGTAGGCCCATGATTAATCCAAATGCATGTTCTATTTCTTAGATTCCCATAATTAAAATGACAAGCATAAGAATTGACAGGGGCAAGGAAAGATGCAACCTAGGGATTTGCTTGCACAAGTGCGATAACATTAGATTATTAATGACTTGTTTGTTGTATTTTCTTGCATTCTCAACTTTAGGACATAATTCATGTAGTGTTCCTCTTGCATTATATATCTTCAAATCATAATTACATTCATCGGGCAGTATACCATGTAAAAGACCAAACTTATCAATTTCATGGAATATTTTACTTGGTTTTGCATTCATATATGGCTAAGATAAAAAATCTGTAGGTACTTCTTTAATAAAATTTCTGTATTTGACAATCTCAGGAAGATCTATCTTGACTTGTTGACAATCAACATTTTGTATATCTACTTGATCGATATCCCTTTTAATTTCTTGCATATGAATAGTATTTCAATAAGATTCAAAAATATTAAAAGATGACATGCACAAACTTGCCCTACTTAAATTATTCAAATGTAATGAAGGAAAATCATTATCTAATATGGTAGAAAAACTTCTTGATATAGCTTGTGACTATATTTACTCCTTTTGCAATTCATAAGTTGGCATTTGATTAGATTCATCAACAATATTCTTAGAATCTTCGTGTTCTTGCAACTTTGAATATTCATCCATTACTCTTACTACATCACATTTGTTCTTGCCACATGCTACAATGGGATCATCTTTCTTATATAAGATTTCAACAGCTTCAACTACTAGAGATTTGAATAACACATTTTCGTTGCCATTGATTATAGAAAAATTGGGTTGCCTAATGCCATTATAACTCTGTAACCGATCACTAGATTTAGGAAAATAAGAAGACTCCCTCATTACTAATTTGGAATATTCTCATATGTATGCATCATTAAGTTGAACTTTAGGTATACAAAAATTATTTTGAGAAGGAGAGGACTCTTGACTATCAATTAATGGCTCAAGTATCTAGTCTTCATCACCCTTGATCGATAATGTACCCATTAAAATATTATCTTGATGTCACTAAGCATCTAGTGTTGTTCAGCTACAATAGTCTTATTCAGTCACCTCTTCTTGGGTTGCATTGTCTACTTGTGGATTATCCCTAACAGAGTGACTTCTTGATTCATGTCTTTCCACCTCTTGTGCATTTTCTATAATGAATGTAGGGGACTTTGTAATGGACTGCTTGAATAATCTCATACCCTCTTTGACTTCTTTGACCACAACTTGACATAATGAACATGTAAATTTTTGAGTGGGCAGTGTTGTGTACTCTACACCAACATGGCAACAATAGGTCCTCCAAACATATCTCGTTGCCAATACTAATTTGATATTTCATGAACTTTGCAATGAATTTTGTATACCCTTCCAATGCTATACTATCGTTATCTGCTTGAACAATTAATTTGATATCAAGCATAGTTTAGGCTTAGGTGCATCCCAAAAGAACATTTTCCCTTTCACACCCATATCCAACCTTGTCAGAAATATCAAGAAATTCATTTCATTATGCTTAGTGGTGCCATGTATCTTACATTGGTTTGACAAAGCAAAATGAGACACACTCCTAGGGTATAACTGTCTATTTAGAATTTCTTGAAACTATGGAATGTCAACCTTACAATTCTCTACACAACAAGAAACAACAAACTATTATTTACCTTCTGCAATTATTTTTTAAATTTTTTAAGGATTTTTGACATATAAAAAGATCTATTATATCTCATATTTTCAACTTGAAGGCTCATTGAACTTCCAACTCATCTTTTATGCCCTCCTTCTAGCGCCAATTTTGTTGATGAAAGATGGGCATGAAAGATGAGCTAGAAGTTGAATGATCCAATTAGGATATAATAAATTAGGATCTAGTGTCAAACTATCCTGATATGATCCAAGTGCATGTGGATAATAAATAATAAATTAAATAAGACAATTAACTAATTGATAATAAATAATAATGATGCTTAATTATGTGATTGATGCTCAATATTGATTTTAATCAATCATCTAGTTACATAATTTATAATTTATAATATCACATTTGGAAAGGAAGTTAAAATAATTTGACATTTCAATTATTTTATTTTTAATAGTTAAATTTAGATAATTTATATTATCTTTTAGAAAACAATAAGTGAATTAACAATTTTAATTATCATTATAGTTTAATTTAAATTTCTTTGAATATGTAAATTCGCATTTTAAAATCGTCACTAAATAATTATCTTTTATTACAATTTGGAAAAAAATTCTTATATTTAGTTTTTATTTAGAAAAAAATAAAATAATATTCTAATGTTTTATTATTAGAAATGTGAATGTAATGAAATGATTGTTTAAACTTAAATTTTATTTAATTAAAATAAAATTATTATTTTAAATGTTTTATTCTTATTTTTTATTTAGGGTTGAAAGAAAAAGAAACTATACTATTAGAATTGTGCTTGGTAAGAAAATGCATTGATTCTTTCATTATTATTCAATTTTTGAAAGAGAAAATAAAATTAGGAAAATAAGTATAGGTTGAAGCTTTGTGAATTTGGGTATTGCTTGTGGATTTGGATTTAAGGAATTGTGTTAGATTATGTTTGATTATTTTATGATTATATAAATTTTGTAAAGGAACTTGACCAGGGATTCATGATCTTGAAAGGATTTAGATAAAGTTTCAATTTTGGTAATCAATGAATTTAGCTATATGTTGTGAAATAATGGTATTGTATGAATAGTTATATTTATTCAATTTTAAAAACAATGTCATTATCAAATAGAAAAATAAGATATAAATTTGGTAAAACTAGTTTTATTAGGGGAAATCCTGGTTTTGAAGGGCCCCCAAAACCTTATATAAAAGACCGCAACAGGTCCAAACCAATAGGTTTTGAAGGGACCTAAAACCCTATAATAGAACACTACCTAAAGAGAGAACAAAGCCAACCAACAACCAAATAACAATAGTCTAAAAGGATCTAAACAAATAAAACATGACTACTATAATACTAAGGCCACAACCACAAAACAAACCTACTTAGAAAACCAAAATCTTGAGACAAGAAACCCTACAAGCGAGAGTCTTCAACAAAATAAAAACTCCTACCTCAAATCTCATGCAAACTATCCCTACCCCTTCTCTTTAAATTCTTTCTTGGTCTGCAATCACCCATTTTCTCTTTCTCGGCACTTTTCTCATCCTAATTATGGATCACATAGTGTGATATGAAACATTGATGCAAACAAATTATACACAATAAAATCCAAAAACATCATACTATTTAGAATAAAAACTTCTCAATCTCTAACTTTTGATGCAGATACAAGATCCTATCACCATCCTTAATCTCCACGTCAATAGGAGAAAAAGGATAAAAATATGAAATAAGGGCAAAAAAATCCCCCTTACAACAATTCCCAACCTCTCCAACAAAAATAAATCTTCATCTCAATAGGAGAAGTCTCCACCTCAATAGGAGAAATTAGAGAAGAAGCCTTCTGAAGAAGATGAAAACTCCTTGAGCTCGCTCGCAAGAATAGTATCCACCTCAATAGGAGAAGTTTTCACCTCAAAAGGAGTAGTTGTTAGTATGAAAATTTTAAGTATCAACCTCTTTATGACCCCTATAACACTTTACCATACTTGTTAATAGTTTATTCTTTTAGATAGTTAGGAATTTTGATAAATCTTCTTACCTATGTACCAATGGCACTTTAGTGATATTAAAATTGTAAATGAACCTTATCAATAACTCCATCAATTGGAAACTTCATGTTATCACTTTTTCTTCATTATTAGGATTTCAAATGTTGTTATAGACAAATTTATCATATCTATATAATGAAAAATATTGCTAGGTTATGAGATAATTGAGCTAACCCTAGGAAGCCACTAGGCTGCTTATTTAAATAATCAAGTTACAATAGTTTGAGTATACAAATACTAACCCTATATTGAGTGAAAACCCTTAAACTATAAATCATTCTAGTGATATGACTAATTAGAGATTGAATGAGTGATAATTCATTCTTTCCATTTGGTTAAAGTGTATGAATTTAATTTAGGAACATAATATTTTGGAATCAATTTTAGTGCAACAGCATTTTTTCTTAAAAACAAAAATCAAATAGATGCATATTATGTGATGAGTGAGTTTTTAAATAAATTTTAAGGTTCCTTAATGGTTATATAATGTGGGGAGATCACATTTTATTATGCCGTGGTTTGGTGTGCATAGGCAAGTATGTTCTCAAACCCTAATTTATGTATAATAAATAGTTATGAGAATTGAAAAATAGTTTGAAAGGGTTATAAATGCTATAGAATACAATTTAAGGTTGAGGTAAATCTTGAAATGAATCAAATTAAATATATATATTTTTATCGGTAATATATAATTTATTAATAATAAAGAGAGATTACAATATAAAAAAGGAAAACAACCACCTGAACCGCCAGGCTACATAGACATCGGAGACAACCAAACCAACCCCAACCACCCTACACCCATACATAAGCATTCTCGTCCACCAATGGGTATCGAACCAAAGCCATACAAAATGCAGAAATGCCCACAATCAAAAGGAGGAACAACCCAAAATGACCCCTCCTCGGTCCAGACTACCCAGCAAGCCAGTCAAACAAAACGCCAATGCAAAAAAATGGGCATAAAACACAATGGTCGTCACAAAACACTTGGAAGGCCATCCCGCAGCAAAGCCTAGCTCACCCAAAAACCAGCATCACATGACCTGTCCACTTGTAGCCACACAAAATCCAAAAATGACTTCCCACACCACCTCCCGGCCTATCGTCCACCCTATGCCCGATGAGCACCACTCTTGTTCTTCGACTGCCTCATCCTGGGAAACACCAACGGAACACCAACCTCTACCAGCGAGGGAACAAATTCATGCCTCCTCAAGACCAATTTCAAATTCTCTCAGGCCACTAGCATCTCCATCCTATATGCATCCTTGTTTATTCTTCGCTGCCATCTCACAAAAGGGACCATTCCTAGCTCCTCTGCATCCTCCATATCCTCAAAAAACTTAGAAATATCATATCCCACCCCTGGGACAGCCCACTCCAAGAAGGAGTCCATACCCAACAACAACTCCTTAATGAAGAGCGACTCCATTACCCATCTAACAGTTTTAATATCTTTGTTTAGTTCCAGTCCCCAGGAGAAAATCATTGAGGCAATGTCAACATTGATCATGCCCCTGTGCATAGCATCCATGAACAGTCTCCCCAGCCCTTCCAAAACCGCTTCCACAACATCATTGGATGACAACTTCAAAATGAATTTAAGCCTAAATTTAGTAACCGGACCAAAAAATGCCTTTTGTTGTAATGTGGTCTTAAGAGAATAAATGGCCTCCATCACTAACCAGTCACTTTCCCCAAACACCTGATCACTCTACACACACTGATCACATCTAGCCCACCAAGATTTCCATAAAAAGACCACCAGCACGTGCCAGGTACAAGCAATAATGCCACCCCTGTCAGCCATCATGAATGCTAACAATCCCTTCGCCGCCAGCAATCAATATATGATCTCCCAAAATCATACGCAAGGGTATCCCACCTCAGCCAAGGACGGCCACCACAATCTTGAGAAATGGGCGCTAACCAACCGTACGTCAATTCTGACAAAGCTCCAAAAACCAAAACCCAAACGTTAAATCCATGATTCAAAAGTAATCATAATGTGGAAACCAACCACATCACCCCAATTCACAAACATATTTGATGTCATCACTCCTCGTCACCTTGATGACTCACCTACCTCCTCAGATAACTTCTCCAATCTCCAAGTTCCTACAATCCTCAAACTGTGAATCACCTTCGTTAGCAAAGGAGACCACCCAGTTTGGAAGGCTATTCGCTTCACCATTACCCTCTCGCCTTATATGACTTATCTTAAACTCTTCAAAACCATTTAGATCCTTTAAAATTTCCTTGATTAAACCTTGCAAATGCCACAAATTTGCACCACCATTCACTATGGCCTGAATAATAACCAATGAGTCACCTTCTAGGTGTAATTTACGCACCCCCATTGATCGGGCTAACCCCACTCCTAACAATGTTGCGTTAGATTAAACAACATTATTTGTCCCACTCATTAACCTTTTAGCCCCAAAGGCCACAATGCTGCCCTGCCAATCTCTTATTAAAGCTCCAGCCCCAGATGGCACTAGATTACCTTTAGAGGCTCCATCAAAATTCACCTTATGCCACCCAACAGTTAGACACTCCCAATGCACCTCCTTCCTGGCACTTTTCTTCTCTAATACCCCACTACTTTGACCAGTTCTGACCTTAATTCCTGGCCACTCTCTTTGCACAACTTGGTTAGCAATAGTAAGCAGAATCCTCAACCCCACGGCCTATGAATCCGCACTTCCAACAACCTCCTCAATAGAATTATCAATTCTTCTTAAGAGCCTCTTACTATCCTCCTTTTCTCCAAGAAAAAATCTCCTATTTCGCTCTTTCCAAATCTCCCAAACCAAAATAGAAGGGCTACAAATCCAGATGCTAGACAAAATAGATTTCTTATGAATAGAGGGCCAACTCTCAAAAACCTCCTTCAATATTTTCTGAAGAGGTCCATGCCACCCGAGTTTCCTTCTCAGGTTATCCCAACATTCAGAAGCTACATCACATTGGAAAAGTAGATGGTCCACCGATTCTTCAACATTGTCACGCATCACACACTTTGTAGGCCCCACAAACCCAAGCCTCTTCCTTCTTTCCCCTGATAAAATTCTTCCCTTAACCGCTAACCAAGCAAAGGTGCCAGCTTTCTATAAGAAAACTTTACTCCAACACAAATTATTTGCCCAAAAGAAGTCACCCTCTTGACTATCCAAAAGATTTTAACCAATTTTAACCAAATAACACCCATTTGAAGACCCACACTACACAAATTTATCCTCCTCACCCGTCAACAAATTTTTCCTTTCCCGGTAGACAACCTTCAATCTTCTCAATTATTGATTAGAAAGACCTTCACCTTCCACATTCTTCCACACCCATTCCCTTCCAAAAATACCCACTTTTAACTCCACATAATCCCGGACCTTTACGCCCCATTTTTGACTCATGGTGTCTCTAAGTTCAATAAAATCTTCATTTTCCTTCAGAGCTGGATGCCCATCCCAAGAATCATCCCAAAATTTAGCGATCATCCCATCCCCAATCTGACATGATAAATGATTCGTCATAACAGGCCTACAAGAGATAATGAAATTCCAAATAGCAGATCCCTTAGGTGGATTATGAATAGTAAAAATCCTATGATTCTCCATTGAGTCCAGGTACTTCGCCCTAAGTAATTTGACCCAAAGGAGGTTCGATTTTGAATACAAATTCCAAACTAGTTTAGCTCTGAGCGCTTCATTCATCAATTACCAATTTCTCAAACCAGCCCCACCAATATATTTTGATTGATAGATCTTTTCCCAAGCTAAGAGAGGAATTTTATCCTGCTCATTAGCTCCATTCCAAAAAATTATCCTCATTCCCTGACTAACCTCCGTTATAATTTTCTTGGGAATTATTAAACACGTCATGGAGTACACCGGAATAGCTGATACCACCGATTTCAACATTAAGAGCCTTCCTACTACTGTTAGCCACTTACTCTTCCACCCTTCCAACCTTTTCAAAAACGCATCCACTAAATATTTCCAAACATGGGACTTGCTTGCCCCACCAAATAGAGGAATCCCAAGAAACTTACTGGGTAATTTTGCACACCTCCAATTGCTTTCGGATTGGAGTGTTGAAGAAAAATATTTCAGACTTACGCTAGCTAATGCATTGCCTTGAGGCTTTGCCATATGCATCCAGGGTTTCCTTCATCACTTTATCTTCATGACAGGAAGCTTCTCCCATCAAAAAAGTATTATCAGCAAATTGCGGATGCGAGAGAGGATCAATGCCCTCAGCAATTTTGATCCCTTTCCAATGGCCAAAGCTACATCTCTTAGAGATTAGCCTTCCTAAAACCTCGGCCAAAATAATACAAAGAAATGGCGAGATAGGATCTCCTTGTCTTATTCCTTTAGTAGAATCAAAGAAACCTTGAAGACTCCCATTCACAAGAACAAAGAAGTGAGGGGATCAAATTTAACTTCTAATCCAAGCCACCCATTCCATAGAAAAACCAAATTTCTCCATAACCTTCAGCAAGAAATCCCTATTCACCTCATCATATGCTCTCTTTATGTCAAGCTTGACCATCATACTTTCAGATTTTGACAAACGGATAGAGTGAATAGTTTCATGGGCCACTATGATTCCTTCAAAAATGGATCTGTTAGGAGAGAAACCACTCTGCTCCACTGATATGACAGACTCCAAAACCTTCTTTAACCTATTGGCAACAACCTTTGAGATGATTTTGTAAATAGTATTGCACAAGGAAATCAGTCTAAAATCCTCAAAAGACTCAGTCACCTGTCTTTTGGGAATTAAGGAAATGAAGGTGTTGTAAAAAAATTGAGAACAAACCCATCCCTTCTCGATTCCTCAACCACTTCCCAAATATCAGTTGCAAATACTTCCCACAATTTCTGGTAAAAAATTATAGAGAAGCCATCAGGCCCCGAAGCCTTATCACCTCCAAGCCCAAAAACTGCCTTCTTCACTTCACTAACAATGAAAACCTCCATTAACATTTCATTTTGGGCATTAGAGACACATTTAGGGACAACCTCTAAGATATGGGGATCATGCCGCATTTCATTGTGATCAGTAGAAAAGGCCTCTAAAAATTATTGAACCGCAACCTTATTAACCTCACCCACACTATTACACATAACACCAGCCGCATCCTTTATTGAAAAAATGTTATTGCAATATCTTCGCATTTTTGCCGAGTTATGAAAAAACCTCGTGTTTCAATCACCATCCTTTAGCCACATCTCTCTTGATTTCTGCCTCCAATAAACTTCTTCCCTGGCTAAGATTTTAGTATATTCTTTGTTCAGGACCCTTTCAATAGTAAATTCATCCTCAGTCATCCCATGCTCAATGACTTTGGAGTGCAGAGCATTCAATTTGTCCTCCAACCTCAATTCCTCAGTAAAGATGTTTCTAAAAGACTCCATATTCCACCTTTTAAGTTGTTCCTTAAGAAATTGTAATTTTTTTAAAAATATAAAAGCTTTGTTACTAGTTCGTACCAGAGTCGACTTCTACCAACCTTCCACCAAACCTTTAAAACCAGTATCAAGAAACCACATTGCTTCAAATTTAAAAGGACACCGGTCTGGAGTGATTTCATCTTGGATTCTTAGACTAATAGGATAATGATCCGGCCCAGTCACTAGAACAATTTCTGCCTCATAGGTCCAACTTTGAATAGTCCAATTCCCAGCCAAAAAGAATCTATCCATCTTCTCAGCAATGTTGAGAAACCCACTCCTACGATTAGTCCAGGTGAAGTCCCCATTTTTGAAGGGGAGTTCAAATAAGCCATTCCCTATGACAAACTCACTGAAATTTTGTTGTTTCTGCCCCGTCCAACACACTCCTCCCATTTTATCAGAAGGTCTCAAAACAACATTGAAATCACCACCAAGAACAAACATCCTTTCCTCCTCAAACCCCAAAATTACAGAGAGGTCATGCCAAAGGTATTTTTTAAGATTATTATTGATCGGTCCATACACATTTATGATTGAGAATTTAATACCAAGATGCTTGGATTCCACACCAAGACATTGCCAATATCTCTCTTGCCGAATGAGTTGAACCTTGACAAAAAAATCCTTCCATAACACCCCAATTCCCCCTGAAGCCCCCACCGCTCTAGAAAGAACACAATTCCATTTGCAAAAACATTTCTTGAACTAATCAAAATCTTCATCCTTTATTTTTGTTTCTTGGATTAACACTAGATCCGGCCTCGTTTGATCAAAACATCATTTGATCAAACACACTTTGTCAGGGGCATTGCAGCCCCTGACATTCCATGATAGGATTTTCATTTTTGTTGAGAAAAGGCATAGCCTTTTCGCGATCTCAATTTGCTCTAACCTACAACATTGCCAACTAGTTCCAATCTCATTTGACTAGTTTTTGGGCCACGCCTCTTCTTTTCCCCTAGCTTCACCCTTGGATTATATGCATCATTCTGCTTTAGTGACCTCTTATCCATAATTCCAACACCTCCATTCAGGCCTCGCAAGTCCTTAGCATCCTGTTCATCTTCAGAAATCAATTCTGATTCAGAATCATCCAAGTTTCCCCCACTATCCCTTGCTTTATCAAACTGACTTTCCAAATTACAAATGGGGGAGATTTGAATATCCTTAAAAATGACCTCATCCTCCCCAGACCGTGTATTAAACGCCTAGCTTGCAGACTCCAAGCCTCCGCAATTGTTAAGGATTAGGGTATCTTGATTCTCAGTCACATCAGGTTTCTCACCACGATTGCAAGCTAGTCCAAACTCACTGGCAGAGGAGGGCTAGATTTTTTCCTGTGCTAGACAGGTCTCTTCTATCCTTGCCTGCATTACCTCCCTCTACAAGAGGGAGGTAGGGCTAGATCCCTTCTTTGTGATAGCTAAAAAATTACCTTCTTCGGCAAGCCCAAAGTCTTCTCTTTGAATGTTGTCTTTAGGCTCCAGAGTGGCTTCCACCACCTCTAGGTTTTCAATGACAATTGATCCCACCTCCTTAGGGTCTAGATCCAAATTTCTTTTCAGGTGTGATCCTTTAGCAACATCCCAATTGTGGGCCTCGTACATAGCTGCCTTGCTTCCTGGCACTGACACTAAGGATCGATTTGGGGGTTCTCCCAAGCAATCCCAAATCATCTGATTCCATAGAGGTTCTCCATCAAAAGCTTCAGTTAGCCTCACAACTTATTTTTCTAACAAATTATGAGCTAAATCTTTCCCTTTTTCCAATGTTGATATCCACACCTCCTTAGGAATGTTCCTGGATTGCGTTGTGACAGTTCTTGGGTTATCATCCACCTCCAAAACCTAGCACCATTCTCCCTCGCCAAATTTCAGTTCCAGGACCTCCGGTTGAGGGTGAATAGTTTGCCACAAAATGCAGATGCATGGATACATACTCAAATCTGCCTTATCCACCTTTTCCTCGGCCTTCAAGAACATGTGATGAGCCCTGCTGGCTCTCAATTTAAACCCCAGTATTTCTTAAGTCCCTTTAGTGTTATTTAGTTTTTTAGAGAGAATTTGATAGACAAAAGAGAAGGGGCGCACAACATAAATGCTTATAAAATGTAAATTTGCACTATTTTCTTCAGAATGAAAGTGTAGAAGACATTATTTAACTAAAACAAATAGATTTCAAATGATAAACATACCAGAAGGGATCCATATTATTTATTTAAAACAGTAAGCCAGCTCGCCAGCCAAGAATGGTGAAAACTGACATATAAAGACGTCTGCTTCCAGATTTGAGTTCTCCCTTTTAGAAACTGGATACAAGCACTTGAGAAGGGTACACGCCAATGATGGAATGAAAAAATGAACCAAAACAAAGGCATTTCAGAAAGATGCTTCACATGCCTCCCTTAATGGGCACATATCCCAATGCAAGTTGTACGGCCAAGGTAGAAACCCAAAAGGAACCCTCTAAAAGTTGAGATCTATAGAGAATGGTGTCTCTGGAGATGAAACCCTCTTTCCCTATTGCAGACAAGTAAATATTGAATGGTAAATCTCTAATAGAATCAAGTAGAACCTCTGAATGAAGCTTTGAATTGCACTGATTTGATTGATCTCTCACAATCTCAAGAGTGCTCAACACTGAAGAGGAATCATTCTTCAATGGAAGATTGTTCAAACCCTGATCACAAGAGAATGCACAGGAAGAAGCCAAAGGCAAAGTTAAAATATTCAAAGATGGGTTTCTCATTGTCAAAATGCCCTTATATGCAAAAGGCATGAATTCCAAGAAAGATACGCCCCTCTTTATATTTTACATCTTTTAAAATATATTTAAGTCATTTCAATAGTATTTGACTTAAATACTTGGGTGCACTTTATTAATTTAAGTGATTAAAATATTAAATCACTTTTAGAGAATATTTAAGTGATTTAAAAAGTATAAAGTCAATTTGACTTTATAATAAAATATTAAGTTAATAAATAACTTAAATCATTGAAATAGGCATAACTTCCACAAATCTTCATAGAATCCTGTGCCGTCAGAAGCTGTCGACTCCTGAACTGCTAATGCCTGTTGTGAACCAACACTGGGCTCTAAACACGAGAATGATCAAGCTCTCTAGAAAGTACCACTGACCCTCTAACCAAACCTGTTAGCCTACGGGAGTTTGAGTAATAGGCTAACCACCATCAAACAAGATCACGCCAGAAAGGGGGACATTACAGAACACACCAAGCTTATTACCAATTTGTTTTAGAGTATCCTGACCACAATACTCTTGTGGTAGGTTCTTGAGCTTAATCCAGATAGGCACTTCACTAGATGCTGCCAAGTTGGGGTTAAAATTCAGGCTCCAATCTAGAAGAAAAACCCCTGTCCCTCCATCATGAAGGGGTCACTATTCATAATCCACTCCTTATCTTACATAGTTTGACATGTCACCAAATAAAACCCATTCTCCAAAGTCTTGAGACCGCAAGATTTCCCCCAATGGGTATCGCACTAGGCTCTGATTTTTGTTAAAGCCAACCATTTCCCCCCCCATTTCAGAAAAAAAGCATGTGCTTTCAGTAAATTCACAGAATCATTCCATTCTCTATCGCCTACCGTTAGTGACAAAACCAACGAGTTTTTCGGGTTTACCTTACTTGTGCTCGCTATGTCCATTTGATTTTTCGGCCTCCAGAATTTTGCCCGTATCTGGGACATGTCCACCTTCTCAGTTAATGTCATTGAACGAAATCTATCCATCGTTCGCACCTCATTCAAAACTTTCCCATTGCGATTCTCTGAAAGCTCGTGTCTTGCATTTTGCTTCCCTGGAGCCTTCCATGCCCCTGAGGGACCCTTCCTTCTATTTTGCTGTCCATTTCGACCCCTTCTGTTGTTGAAAGGCCAACGGTATTGGGCCTCTCCTCCATACTGAAAACGTTGGTGACGTTTGAAACCCCAAGGGTTTCCATGATCCTGTCGTTGCTCCACCATAAAAAAAATTGGGGGAAATATGGAATTAATTAAAATATTAAAACTATGATTTCTAATAGAATAGAGATTTATGTTTATCTCCATAATCAATGATCCAAAAGCAATTTCGAGCCCCATGAGCATTACATATTGTGGGTAAATTTTATCTCTAGGAATACAATGAGGGTCATTATACTATATTTTAAATTAATGGTGGCAACTAAATATTATAGAGTCTACCCCTTAAACCCATCGATCATTACCACCCTCAGGACCCTACATTTCCATAAGAATTATTTTTTTAAATGGAAGGCTTCATGATTATAATTAATATTTTTTCCTTTTTTTTCCAATATTCCAAGATTTCCTACAAAATTATAATGATGTAGAAAAATCACCAATAAAATTAATATTTTTTTCCAAAATAATGAAAGATTCTCTAAGATTTTATATATTTTTTTGAGGGGGGATTGTTAAAGTTATCACTAGTCCAATGGGCTTGGCAATGAGGAATCACCCAAAACCACCCTACCATTCCACTTCATACCATGAGTTAATGGGACTATAACTTTATGATTCATAGTTAGGCTAACTATTTTTGGTCTAGCGTGACCAAGATCCCTCATTGTTGATTTATGTTGTTTTCTAGTGATCTCATTTTATTATAGTATATTATTTAAGTTTGTGTAATATTTGTAAAATGTTGGGTTCTTTAAATTTATTTCCAATTTGTGAATTTCATATTTATTCTTGGGTGGAATTTGACACTCGTGTAAAATAGATATTTGAAGTGTTTTAGGGTGAAATTAACTCATTTGAGTAGGTACCTTGCTATTAGGTATCTTTGTCTTGAATGATTCGAGTGTGGGGTTTTGGTCAAACTCTCTATCATAAAATTTATTTTTACTTTGCATACATTGAACTATTTCTTTCCTTACAAGAAAAATTTATGTGGATTTTACATGTGCTTTTAAGGGAAATTTATATTAGAAGAGGTAGTAAATTATTTTATGTGTTAGGGCTGCCAAATACTATCCTATTATTAGATGGGAAGAGTGGATGGAAAACCCTTTCTTTCTAAACTATCTCCCTTGGCTTGCAAATGATAGTGTTTCATTTTTACACTTTTCATTTTTTTATTTAGGAGAGAAGACTAATTGGTTTGAGGGGTTTTGGGGAACCTTGCTAGTTGGGAAGGAAGAGCTTGGATGGTATGGAATTTCCTTAATTATTTCAATGGGAGTGTAGGTCTCCACAATATCCTCCTTTCATTTAAATTTCAATATTATGTTATTGAAATAAAACTCAAAAAATTTCCTCTTGCTAGTGGTTTTCAAATGAGTGTGTATTTATCTTTTTCTTTAATATTTTTGTGTGTATCATGCCATGTTGCAATTTAATCTATTTTTTATCCATGTGTGTTTGGATTTATATTGGTTTAGTGAGCTTTGTTCTTAGTGATTCCTCCAAGCTAGGGGTTGGTGATTGAGGTCATCATATGGTTGGGAGGTTAGTAACAATATCTACTAGCCAATTTTGAAGGCTTTGAAGCCTCTTTTGGAGTGCTTTAAAACTAGTCAAGAGGATAAAATTTCTTCAAAAAAATTTAATGTATTAAACACATGTGGTTGGTTAAGTGAGAAATCTACACTACAAAATGGTAGATTCTTTTAATTCAAGGAAGATTTTTTCCTAACACTATTATTTTATCAACTTTGAATATAATTTTTAATTTATAAAAGAGTGGGTTCCTTGTATTTCCACTATCGATGTACAAATCAAAGAAATAAAATAATCATAATTACCTAAATACTCTGTTAGACTAGTCATGCATTAGCTAATAATTAATTAATCTTTAAGTGATTATTAGCCTAATTCATTTCATGCACTTAAGCTAAACTAAGGAATGCTTTTTCTGTTAATTGAAGTGAGCTATTATTAGATCATTCTATCTCATTACATATGATGACAATAATTGTCATGATCTAATCCCTTTATTATTTAGGGTTTCTCTTATAAAGAACTCACCCTCATTGAATTTCTCTTGAAGTTATCCATGAAGAATCTAGAGGTTTATTCTATAAGTTTTTCTTGTTGAGGATATAGCAAATCATTATTTGTAGCTCTCTTGTGTGGAAGATTTTTTTGTTCATTGTTTCATCCTGCATCTCATGTTATTCACAATTCTAACATGGTATTATAACATGGACTCAATGAACCCCTTCTCGATTTTTTAAGTTTTTTCTCAACTAGGGTTACAAAAACAAATTGGGAATCTTCATTGTTTTTTTGCAATTTTTTGAGTTGGGTGATTTTTTGGTGCACATTGGCACGAAAAGGACCTCATTTTTGTATTCAAGAGGCCAATTTGACAAATTTTTATTATAAATTTTCCGTATTTTATCATCGGGATCTTTTGAGGCAAAAAAAATTACATAGGCCTCTATATGGCCCCTATTAGTATATAGTACAAAAATTAAAAACAAAAAAAAAACAAAAACAAAAATCACATAGCACTTATAGCACTAACACTATTTTTAGCATTGTACCAGTACCAACACTAAATTTAGCACTATGCTAATGGCTTAGGCTTGGTGTCGTTGCAAATTGCTAGTGAGATAGTTAGGTCACTAACTGCTAGTGGTTCTGCCATAGACTGTCAGCACACAAGAGCTTAGGTTCACCATCCCTAGTCACATAGGTGACCAATGCCTTATTAAACCAACAAAAAATTAAGAAGAGGGATAAATCGGTATTCTTTTAAACCACTTAAGCATCTGAACATTCCATCTTCATAGCATATGTAGTGTAGGAAAATGTACTCTTTTACATTTTCACACTTTTTTTGGGCCCCTCAGTTAAATTGGACTTAAGTAGGCCTTAATAATCCTTATTTTACATCTACAAGCCTAATGAATTATATTTTTTGAAGGGGAAACCTGGCAATAATTAATGCCAGCACATAATACTTTATCTTGACCAATGTGTGTTCCAAGAATAGGTGTTTAGGCCTTTAAACCTAAATTTAAAATATGTTTTTGGCAGTATTTTAATGTCCCTAAATTCAAATTTCAATGTTGGCTTGTACTGTTTAATATTCGGGAAATTAAGGATACATACCTATAAATATAAGGTTATTTAGTCAATTCAAATCCTAGATTTCAAGTGCAAGTTTTACAAGAGCAAAGATTATGATCAAGGGAATTCAAGAGAAAATTTATCAATGATTTATTGCAAAAATAAGATCTCAAGCATCATGTCAAAGTCTCTTCCAATCATGCATATTTTGGAGCTAACATTGTGATGTAAGTGAAAAACAGGAAAATGAGTATGGATGAATGATGAGTTCACCATAAAGACCTATTTCCCCAATTTCATTCAAAATGTAAGATATGAAATATAAATGAAGAACAATAATAAAATCCAATAGAAACAACAATCAAAAGGGAGATCTAGAAAGGGGGAAACAATGTGTACCTTTCACCAAAAGTCACCTTTTGAAGCTCACTAAGGAGTCATTCATCCTATGATGAATGGGTCCTAGCTAGGGTTTCTGAAAAATTATTTATGGGTTCTCTTCTACTGTGTGCGCACTCCCAAATTCTAGATGCTCATTGTCAGACACCCAAAAATACCTTCTATAGAATATTTTTCATGATTTCAAAACTTTTCTTACAACTTTGACAACTTTGTAACTTTCTTCAATTTTGCTCTTCAAATGATCTTCAACCTAAAATCTGCAATCACACATCAAAGAGAGAAAAATGTTGTTTTTTAGGTGAATGGTGGTTTGCCTTGGTCGAACCCAGTTTTGGTAATTAAAGCTTGAAAAGAAATAGAAAAGCATGAAGAAATGATGAATGAACAACAATATGTAACAACTCACCAAACCTTATTTGCAACCTTGGATTACAAATCTGCAAAATATCATGAAGTGGCCTTAATGAATGTAGATCTTGATCATGAAACTTGATGTGAAACAATGTCCATGAATGCTTTGAATAGATCTTGAAGTCTACATCACCATATTAGCTCAAAAAACATGCATGATGCAACAAATCTTTGACATGAGGAAAGGAATCTTGATTGCTCCAATAATCTTCAATAATTTTGCCCTTGAATGTCTTGAAAATTCTCTTGAATGCTTCTATAATCTCATGAAAACTTTCTTGGTGCTAGGTGAAAACATAGTGAAATAACCTTATATTTATATGTATCTTAACATTAATTCCCAAAATTCAAATATCACAAGCCAACATTGAATTATAGATTTGAAATCATTAAAATACCGCTAAAAACATATTTAAAAGGGGGGTCCTAGGTCTAATTGAGGACCCATTCGCCCTATGGATAATGGGTCCTAGGCCACTTACCTAGGACACACATTGTTTAACGTTAAACATTATGTTAAATTACGGCCATAGGTCTAAGTGAGGGTGAATGGATCCTAGGTCACTTACCTAGGACACACATCTTCCAAAGTTAAGTGTTGTGAAATGGTATTTATGAATGTGAGGTTTTATCCCTTAGAATGTGCATTTAATTAATCTTGGATTTGAATTAAAGGGGCCAATTAAGCCAAATTTACCTCAATTAATTAATAAATACCTAGATTAGTGTGAAAGTGTAAAGACACACCTTACAACACCCATAATAAGGTACAATTAAGTCCATTTAATTTAAAATATCCATAAACTTAATGTGAATATGAAAAACATATTACAACACTAAATTAAGACATCATTAAGCTCCTTTTATTATTAATTATTTCCAAATTAAGTGTGAAAAAGGGATACTTTTTCCTATGCTACATTTTTCCCCCACGTTAGTGAGAGGATAACCCCATGTCAATCTCACACTAAAGTAGAAGTTCAAGACACATATGTATGCAAAGATGACAAAGATACACAATCATACATCTACTAGTAGAATTTGGCAAATAAATGACTAAGCGACTAAAAAATTTAGTCACGACAACTAAAAATGACTAAATTCTACTAATTTTTTGCAACACAGCTATAAATGACTAAATAAATGACTAATTTGATTGTTGGGTAAAAAACACAACTAAATAATTAGTCACACAAATAAAAATTTGAAGTCGTGCTCCAAATTTCCCTCTTCCCCACCATTTAAAAATGTCATTACAATTAAAAGTAATACATAAAACATTTGAAATATTTGAAACTATGAAAATAATTCCCACATTTATCCTTCACAGGAAAGGGTTTCTCCTTGCCACTCCAAGGAGCAAAGACCAACACCACACAAAACCAGATCCAAACACTGAAGGAAGCCTGCAACTATAGCTTGGAATTCGTTCACACATAACCAAAATTTTCAATGGAAGCAACTATCATTATTTCCAAAGCGGAAGACTCCAACGTGGACGGCCTCTACAGAGAGCCAAGAAGCTTTCTTGAGCCTCTTAATGGACTGTTAGGCTTTAAAGGCAAAGACAACACAATTAAGTCCACAGTACAAATTCATGGGCTTGCCAAGTGTAATGCATCATTTTTTTGTCGTTTATTGAAGGTTTCTTGCTACAATTTAACCAATGGAATCTCATCTTCATAAACGGAGCAAAAAAGAGTCGATGGATTATTTAGAAGCATAAAATTAGCTCAAGATTGTTATGATGCCCTATGACTATGTCTTGTAGAGAATCCCCATGAAATAGAAGTTTAGAGGTATTGCATGGTGAGGCGTTTGATGGCTTGGAAGTGGTTTACTGAAGCAAGGGAGGAATGTTGGGTTACACTCCATAGTTTGAAGGTAAATATCTTTTGTAAGGAGGAAAAAGGGAAAAATGAGGTCATGGCTTCTACTAGGAAAGGCTCGATGAAGAAGAAGGAAGTTACAACTTCTTCCATGATGAAAAAGGATGTTGGGGCATCTATGAGGAAAACAAAGGAGAAATAAAATCAAAACAAAGGAGTCAATTTTTACGGCGAGCTGGTAGAGGCTGCATATTTAGGGCTCGTGGGGTTGGTGGTTGGTCTAGTTACAAATTTGATCATTTGAACTGGGGAAATAAAGATTAATGAGGCTGATGAATATCATAGGGTTTTGGTGCTCATTGATCAGCTTGTCCTGTGGCAGAGGTAAAATGGTGCTTTGAGTTTTAAATTTTATGTTTGGGGTTTGAGGTAGAACGAAATAAATTGAATGTGATAAACTCATATTTTTGGGTCTATCTTATGGGTGCTTGTTTAGATGGGTGAGCATTGTTTTTTGTGCTAAAAAATATTTTTATTTGTCAATGTTGAACTTACATAGCTGACTGAATTCATATGAAGTACAATTGAAATGCCACCTATTGACAGCCAAAGAATGTGAGAGGCATATGTCAAGCAATTGATTTATTGATATTTGAAGTCAAGATAAAATTATTATGGTTATTACTTAAGTGAGTTATGTCTTTTAAAATATTTTTCTTGATATATCTTTTATGACATGAAATTGACATGATTCCTTCATTCTCAATTGCAAACTTCACTCTATGATACCTTGGTGTGCAACTTGAGGAATTGGTACATATTTGTGAATACAAGGAAGCATCAAAGAGAATGTCATGAAATTCACATTTTTGGTCAAATAGACATAAGTTGTTGGTAGAAAGTACCAATTATTCAAATATAGTTTAAGTTATTCCCTCAACACGATGCATCTTAAGGTTTTATGGCTAGACTAGTTGCAATTCTTTTGAAAATTTGGAGAGGTTTGTCCGTTGGAAGGGTGCATCCTAAAAATAATTAATAACTTATTAGTTAATGGTATTGTACATTTTGCAAAGCTAAGATTGATCATTATCAGCATTGGGATGAATTATAAAGCAAAATCATATAGAATTAGTCTCTTTTGCTTGCTGAATAAATTTGTGTTAATCCCCTTCAAGGATCTGGTGCACCTATTTGGAGGCACATGAAACAAGAAATCAAATATATAAGTATATTTCAGAAGCAAAATATTAGCATATGGCTTTTTTTGGGCAGATTAGTGACAACAAGGTCCATATCTCCCTGTTGATACAAGATCTCCAGTCATAAGGTATCAGATAGTCCAGTCTACAATTCAATATCAATAACATACAACTAACATCCAAAGCTATTTTTTACTTTAATAATAGTTGTCATTAGAATTGGTCCATATGTACTTGGATTATCCCCTACAATAGAATTCCAGCTAAAACACTTGTGCCAACACTTAGAAGCAGACATTTACATTATTTTCTTTTCTTGGCATCTTGCTTGGGTGGACAAAGGAGCTTAGATCATAGAGGCTCTTAAACCTAAATTGGTTTTGCATACCTTTTTAATAAATTTTCTTTTTGCCTTATATTTTGTTTGATTTTTCTCTTTTTGATGATAGATAAGTATTATTATGTGGTTTAAGTAATTTTATTTTTTTTGATATTGTTGTTTGAGTAGTTTGGATCTCTTTCATAGGCTCCAAATTTTGTTTGAAAAGAAAAAAAAATGAGATTATAGTCTTTCAGTTAAATCCTCATGTTCTAGTTGCTTTCATATTTAGTTATTTTTAGCTTACACTCTAATGTTTATTTGAACACACATATTAATGTGTTTACTTGTAGTAGCAGATGTTGGCATTCAAATTAAAAACTTTTTGTCTAGATTTTGAGTCTAAAGCTTTAAAACTCAAATTTTTTAGCCATAAAGTAGGTTTATGCTGGCAACCAATCTTGCATTACAACATGAGAATAAAAATTTATTTGTGTTGACTTTGAATAGAATCATTAGGTTTGCGAAAGTATGACAACTGAAGGTGATTTTAGTGCATTAAATTTAGCAAAGAGAAAGATCCTTCTATGCCACCAAGGAGTGCATGAAATGATGAATGACAATAAGCACTTGTTTGAATGAGTAATGGGAGTTCTTGAGCCCCTCTAAGATATTTTCATGCAAGAATATTTAGTTAACTATTCTAAGACATCAATTGAGATTATCAAGGAGTTTCAATGAGAGAAATCAACATGTTTTTCCCTTCTACACCTAGAAGAAGGTGAAGCCAACTAAATCATTGAAGAGGCAGTTGTACTCCTTGTTCTCCTTTTGAAGACATTTTCGTTGTTTATCTCACACAATTAGTTACTTTTCTCTTATATCTTGTTGTAATTAGGCAGAAGATGGGGAGCAACTAGACTTTTGGTATCAATTTTTGCATATCAAATTTACAACACATGCTTGAGCCTTCACAATCAATAAAAGAACTGATTATTATCTTTCCCTTGTACGGTTCCATTGTGTTTTCTTAAATAATTGTAGGCATGTCTTGTAGATATCAATTCCTTTCACAACTACACCTTTCTCCTCCTAACCTTTGTGACAGTATTCCATGAGTTTGTGATAGGGCAGGGTTGGATGGAACACTCACTATTCCATGATCTAGGTCCTTGTTCTCAAGAACTCCTAGGTGACTCTCCCATCTTAACCTTTAGGTCCTATCTCATATGAAGGCACCCCTGGTTCTACTGGCCAACCCTACTATCATCAAACCCTTAATCTACCAAGCCAATCTTGGTGCCTTGCTTCTTTTCTTCCCTTAACCCTTAATCTGCCCTAAAGGTCAATTGCTCTCAATTCTTAGTTTGTTCTTTGTAGGGGTGTGGGAATGCTTCCAAAAAATTCCCACCATCACCCCTTGGTGCTAATAACTCCACCTTTCTCCCTTTTTCCATCGCTAACTCCAAACCCTCACCTAGGGTTAAAAAGGCTACAAGCCCTAGAGCCCCAATTAGCCCTTCTAATCCAAGAAAAATGGATGGTTCACCAAACTCTTCCAAAGAACCCCAAATCTTTTTTGTGGGTTCTTGGTCCTGATACCTAACTCTTCAATATTTTCAAGGTCTCAACCCTTGCTTGACCGTACACAGGCCTATCCTTCAAATTAGCAAATTTAGGTCTTTTAGAGCCATTTCCTAACCACCCGGTGAACTGTTATTTTGTTCTCCCATCATATGGACTGTTGGAACCTCCTCCTTGTTACCCAACCTCTGCAAGGCTTCCATCCACCTTTCTACCACATGGTTTAGCAAGGAAAGGTCACCCCTGCAAGCCAAGTGTTTTACACTTCATGACTTTCCTAGTCGGGCACTGTTAAGCTCGCCTAGGAAAAGTCTTCCACAGTGTTTTCAAGGCTCCTACCTACTCCTAATTCTACCATATTTACACACATGGAGCCTAGCCCAATCCCCAAAAGGTTGTACACTAGGTATAGTGGGAAAAGGAACTAAAACTCCATTGTTGACAGGTTGCCAGTCAGATTAGCAACTCAAAAAAAACAAAACAACTATCAAAAACACCTACAAAATGAACACACACTCTAAATACCACCACCAAAGCTTAGAACATAACAAATAATTCAACCTACAACAACTACAGAGGCATGATTGCTCCTGTTCTCACAAAATTCAAGCAAACACATAATTTCCCTTAATGTTCTCACTGTCCTCTCTTAGCAATCTTCAAATTTCAAACTTACAAACATTCTCAATGCTTTCCAACCTTGCTCACAGGTCGAAGCATCCTCTAAATAGACTCTCAAATTCATTTAGGCTTGAGCCCCCAACTCTTCCATGGCCGGTTATGTTTCTTCATAAGCCTTATTTTTCAAAATTGTAAAACAAACTATCACCTAGGGAGGTCTACAAGGTCAACACACATCTTAGTAGCCAAACCCCAATCTAGCAAGTGGTCAACATGACCTTATGAACAAAAAACAAGTTCTCTAATGCCTTTAAGGCACAAATCCAAGAAATGGAAAGGATTGGCCATAGCTTAACTAAACAAGTTGTTAAGTCTTGACCTTTTGATTACCCTCCTAGATGCACTTTGGGGTGCTCCTGCACCATTCTCCCCCTCCCTGCCCAAACACTAAGGAATGGAAGGAGAGAGTAGTGACATATCAATGCCATACTTCTTGAACTGATCTTCTTGTACCCATGTAGCCTCAAATTCATGCTTATTGTCCACTTGATAAGATGCTCCATGTACACCTTATGCCTTGTAGAATTTTGCACTCTTGACTCCAAGATATTTTCTGCCTGAAGTTTGTCTTGAATAGGTAAGCGTATGTTGCTTACATCTTTGAAGTTCTCCTTACTAGTTTGACCCAAGTCAGTGACTGATCCCTTGTATTTAATCAAATCATCTATATTGAAAATTGGTGAAATTCCCAAATCAGAAGGTAACTACACCTTGTATGCATTCTTCCCATACTTGGCTAATATCTTGCATGGTCATACTCTTTTCATTTGCAATTTGGTTGACATTCCCTTTTGCAACCTTGATTTGTTAAGGTGAACCATGACAAAGTCTCCTACTGTAAATTGCACATCTTTCCTTGACATGTCTACCTTGTCTTTCAATTTTTGGGTAGCCTTGGTGACTGTCCTCTTTACTTGCTCCTGAATCTCTTCATGGTTTGAGTGAAGTATTTAGCATGTCCACTCCTATGCTCCATAGCTCCTAGATCCCTGAGCTCACATATCCCTCTTGGGTGCATTCCATACACAACCTCAAAAGGACTCTTCCCTGTGGTTCGGTTCACACTATCATTATAAGCATACTCAGCCTATGAGATAACCATATCCCAAGTCTGTCCATACTCTGTAGTTAGACACCTTAGAAGGTTACCTAGCACCCTGTTAACCCCTTCTATTTGACCATCGGTCTGAGGATGGTAAGCTGATCCAAAGGACAGGTTGGTTCCCAATCTGCTCCATAGAGTCTTCCAAAAGTGACTCATGAATTTAACATCCCTGTCTGAAAGAATACTTAAAGGCAATCCATGGATCCTAACAATCTCCTTGAAGAAAAGGTGAGCTATATAACTAGCATCATGAGTAGTTTTGCAAGGAATAAAGTGACTCATTTTGCTGAATCTATCCACCACTACATACACACTATCAAAACCAGTCTTGGTCTTAGGAATTCCTACCACAAAATCCATGCTCACACACTCCCATGGTCTGTTAGGAATGGGTAAGGGTTGATATAGCCCTGCATTACTAGCTCCTCCCTTGGCTTTCATACACACAACACATTGCTCTACATATCTCTTGACATCTCTTGCTAACTTAGGCCAATAGTAGAACCTTTGCACTAGTTCTAATGTTTTGTTGATGCGAAAATGTCCACTAAGACTACCATTATGCTTTTCCTGAATGAGGTTTTCTCTCATTGACCCTTTTGGAACACATAGTCGATTCCCTTTAAACAACAATCCACTTTGCAAAGTATACTCTGAGTATTGGCTATGAAAATGATTCTCAAAGTTAGAACATACTTTTTAAGCCTCTGAGAAATCTTCATCCTCCCCATAGAGATCCTTGAAGCTCTCTATTCCAATGCTCTTGATCTGTATTTCTTGGACTATCAACAATCTTCTACTCAATGCATCTGCTACCTTGTTCATTTGTCCCTTCTTGTGCTTGATGGTGAAAGTAAAAGCTTGGATGTACTCCATCCACTTCAAGTGTCTATTGCTCAACTTCTCTTGGGTGTTGATATAACTAAGTGCTTGATTGTCTGTAAAGACCACAAACTCCTTGGGTAGAAGGTAATGCCTCCACTTCCTAAGTGACTGAACCAAAGAATAAAGTTCTAGATCATAGGTAGAGTACTTCTTCTTGGATTCATTGAGCTTCTCACTGAAGAAAGCTATGGGCCTACCTTCTTGGCTAAGCACTCCTCCTACTGCAACTCCACTAGCATCACACTCCACTGTAAACAATTTGTCAAAGCTTGGTAATAAGAGAATAGGTTGAGTTTCCACTTCTTGTTTCAGTTTCTCAAACCCTTTCTTAGCTTCTTGAGTCCACACAAACTTAGTTTTCAAACCACCCTTGATTGTCTCTAGAACTGGTGCACATATACCACTAAAGTTTCTTATGAATTTCCTATAAAATTGAGCCAATCCATGGAAAATTCTTACCTCTGTCCCTATTGTTGGTGTAGGCCAGTTTAGGATAGCTTCCACCTTGCTTGGATCCATTTTCAATGATCCTTGAGACACTACAAAACCCAGATATACAAGTTCTTGTTTGAAAAACTCACACTTCTCTAGGTTGATGGCTAGCTTCTCCTCTTGTAATCATCTAAGAACCATCTCCACATGTTTAAGGTGTTCTTCTACTATCTTGCTAAAGATAAGTATATCGTCAAGATACACAACCACAAATATCCCTGTAAAGTATTTGAGTACTTCATTCATGAGCCTCATGAATGTGCTAGGGGCATTAGAGAGGCCAAATGGCATAACTCTCCACTCATACAACCCATCTGTTCTCTTGAATGTTGTCTTCCACTCATCTCCATCCTTGATTCTGATCTGATGGTATCCACTCTTGAGATCCAACTTGGTGTAGTACTGAGCTCCTCCAAGACAATCCATTAAGTCTTCAATTCTAGGAATAGGGAACCTACACCTGATTGTGATTCTATTTATTGCTCTAGAGTCACTGCATAATCTCCACTTGCCTCTAGATTCTGATATGGTGTAAGCTTATATGCTGCTTTGTTAGGCAATGATGCTCTAGGTATGAAGTCAATTTGATGACTAATGGCCCTTTTAGGAGGTAAAGTTGCAGGTGTACCATCACTTACTATGTCCTTATACTTTTCAAGCAAATTCTAGACTACTTCGGGTATGACTGATTTTTTTTCCCTTGTCTTCTTCTTTGGAATGCAATAAGACTGCATATCCTTCACCTCCTTTATGTAGGGTGTTAAGTAACTCCTTCCCACTACTTAGTAGAACACTTGGTGTCTTTGACTATCCTTCATCTTCTTCTGATAGTGACTGCAACTTAAAGGTCTTCCCATCCTTCTTAAATGAAATTGTATTCTCCTTTCCATCATACATGGCACTCCTGTCATATTGCCATGGTCTGCCCAATAGTAGATGACATGCATCCATGGGTAATACATCACAAATTAGTTTATCTTTGTACCCTCCAATAGAAAACTCCACTGTTACTTGTTCATTGACAAGAACACTTCGCCCTTTGTTTAACCATGTCACTTTGTAGGGGTTAGTGTGGGGTACCTTCTCCAATTTGAGCTTCTTTACTGCCTCTTCTAAGATAATATTATCTGTTGAACTTGAATCTACAATGACCTTGCATACTTTCCCAAGTATCTTGCATCTCACTCTAAATAGAGCTCTTCTTTGTTTTGGTTCTTCCTTGATCGGTTGTTTGATCAGCACTCTCCTAAACATCAGATTCTCTCCCATTTCAGATTCAATATGACTAATCTCAAGTGATTTCATTCTCATGGTGTCCTCTTGTGCATATGCCACCCTCTTCTCAGCGTTTGAAGATGATGCTTTCTCCGGGCACCTAAAAGCTAGATGGCCTACTTGACCACAATGGTAACATTTCATGGTAGCAAAGTATGAATTACTCCTGCCTGCTCCTCTTCCTCTATTTGATCCTCCTTGAGACCCTCTACTCTTCCGTAACCTCCTCTAGAAGATGTTTCACCTCCATGCTCTGTGAGTTTAGATTCACCTTGGTTTCTTTGTTCATTTCCTCTACCTTGGTAGCCACCTCTATGTCCTCTTTGATCTCTTTGATCTATGCCTTTGCCTCTACTCTTAGAAGCCTGATCATGTTTCCTCTTGCTTCTTTCCTCAATCTTGATAGCTAATTGATAGCATTGATGCACTGTCTTAGGACTTAGAAGAGTCATCTCTTCTTGGATGTTCCAGTTCAAACCATTCAGGTACCTAGCTACTTTGAGACTTTCATCTTCTGAGACATTGGACCTCATACAAAGTTTTTGAAACTCCTCAATGTAGGTGTTCACATCCTGGTCTCTTTGCCTCAAACTTTTCCTCTTCTTGTGTAACTGAATCTCATAGTCATCTGGTATGTAAGCTTCTCTCACTTTGGCCACCATACCTTTCCAAGTTGAAATAGGCCTCTTGCCTTCCTTTTCCCTCTCTGTCTGAATGAATTTCCACCATGTCAAGGTAGATCCTCTCAATCTAGACTTGGACACCTTCACCCTCTGTGCTTCAGTGACTCCATCACATTCAAAATGGTTCTCCATGCCTTCTATCCAATCTATGACCAAATCAGCTTCCAATTTTCCACTAAATAGTGGTATACCTTCAAGTGCCTTCCCACTCAAAGCTTTCAATACCTTCAAGAAAGGCTCCTCTTGTAGAACAGGGTCATGTTCAGGGGTCTTGTCTTCCTTTGCAACCTCTTCAATCTTTGGTTCCCTTCCCTCCAATCTATCACTGACCTCTTTGGCCTTGATTTGCACATTGTTCAATGCTTGTTCCAGTTGAGCTAGTCTTTCTCTCAACCTCTTATTATCCTCCTCCTGATCTTCAACCTTATTTTCCAATTCAATGTTGGTCACCATAGTTGTGGAACCACTGGATTCAAAGTCTGACATACACAATTCACTCCCAAATCTTTAACTTGCTCTGATACCAATCTGATAGGGCAAGGTTGGATGGAACACTCACTATTCCATGCTCTAGGTCCTTGTTCTCAAGAACTCCTAGGTGACTCTCCCACCTTAACCTTTCGGTCCTATCTTATATGAAGGAACCCCTGGTTCTACTGGCCAACCCTACTATCATCAAACCCTTAATCTACCAAGCCAATATTGGTGCCTTGCTTCTTTTCTTCCCTTAACCCTTAATCTGCCCTAAAGGTCAATTACTCTCAATTCTCAGTTTGTTCTTTGCAGGGGTGTGGGAATGCTTCCAACAACTTCCCACCATCACACCTTGGTGCTGATAACTCCACCTTGCTCCCTTTGTCCATCGCTAACTCCAAACCCTCACCTAGGGTTAAAAAGGCTACAAGCCCTAGAGCCCCAATTAGCCCTTCTAATCCGAGAAAAATGTTCACCAAACTCTTCCAAAGAACCCCGAATCTTTTCTGTGGGTTCTTGGTCCTGATACCTAACTCTTCAATATTTTCAAGGTCTCAACCCTTGCTTGACCGTACACAGGCCTATCCTTCAAATTAGCAAATTTAGGTCTTTTAGAGCCATTTCCTAACCACCCGGTGAACTGTTATTTTGTTCTCCCATCATACGGACTGTTGGAACCTCCTCCTTATTACCTAGCCTCTGCAAGGCTTCCATCCACCTTTCTACCACATGGTTTAGCAAGGAAAGGTCACCCCTGCAGGCCAAGTGTTTTACACTTCATGACTTTCCTAGTCGGGCACTGTTAAGCTCGCCTAGGAAAAGTCTTCCACGGTGTTTTCAAGGCTCCTACCTACTCCTAAGTCTACCATATTTACACACATGGAGCCTAGCCCAATCCCCAAAAGGCCGTACACCAGGTATAGTGGGAAAAGGAACTAAAACTCCATTGTTGATAGGTTGCCAGTCAGATCAGCAACTCAAAAAGAAACAAAACAACTATCAAAAACACCTGCAAAATGAACACACACTCTAAATACCACCACCAAAGCTTAGAACATAACAAATAATTCAACCTACAACAACTACAGAGGCATGATTGCTCCTGTTCTCACAAAATTCAAGCAAACACAAAATTTCCCTTAATGTTCTCACTATCCTCTCTTAGTAATCTTCAAATTTCAAACTTACAAACATTCTCAATGCCTTCCAACCTTGTTCACAGGTCGAAGCATCCTCGAAATAGACTCTCAAATTTAGTTAGGCTCAAGCCCCCAACTATTCCATGGCCGGTTATGTTTCTTCATAAGCCTTATTTTTCAAAATTGTAAAACAAACTATCACCTAGGGAGGTCTACAAGGTCAACACACATCTTAGTAGCCAAACCCCAATCTAGCAAGTGGTCAACATGACCTTATGAACAAAAAACAAGTTCTCTAATGCCTTTAAGGCACAAATCCAAGAAATGGAAAGGATTGGCCATAGGTTAACTAAACAAGTTGTTAAGTTTGACCTTTTGATTACCCTCCTAGATGCACTTTGGGGTGCTCCTACACCAGTTTGTGTGAATGCAGGTTAGATCCTTGAGGTTGTTTTGTGCTTGATAAGTAGGTCCATGGATTATCCTATTATTGGTGTATCACCTTTTTTGTAGTTTTAGTCACTTCTCCCTCCTTTTCCATGATGTGAACCTTGTTTAGATTATTGAATAGTGTTTTTTCAATAGTTTTTTAGGCCTATAACTGATTATACATTAGGTATTTTCAGTGATAGGTAACAGGGAACTGACCTTGTCTGGTAGTTGATCTCTGACCATAAAATCCTAAACTTTGAGAGATCTTCCCAATGATCGACGAGGAACAAAGAGTTGATAAGGGGTGTAGGCCATTTTTCCATATAAAAAATGTACCACAAGAGAGGCCTCTAGGCAATCAAGAAGCAGAATGGGCACTCATTCCCACAACACGCCAAGTCCCTAGCAGAGCCTATATCAATCGATGAGAAGAAGTCCCCTAAATTTTACCCAATGAAGGACGTACCCAAGCCTCTAATCAACAAGAGGAAACATAAGCCCACCAAGTTTAGGTAATAGTTATAACACAGTGTTATTTTTTTTATTTTTCTATTTTATTTTTAAATTAAAAAATTTAGGCTAGAGGGTTTGGGGTTCCCAAGGATTATTTTTATGCTTTTCTTTGCAATATAACATGTTTTGCAGGGCTAGCATCACCCTTGGGACCATTTTGATCATTTTGACTAGACATTGGAAGGGAAGATAGGTTGTGTTCCTCAAATAGCTTGAATCTGAGCTTCTTCTCATTATAGGTAGCACAAAATCTCCACCATTTTAAAGGATTTTGTGTTTCGAAAAAAAAATGTGGGAGTTTTGTACATTTAGTACTTTTGGGATCAAATTAGTTTTGAATTTTTTCTTTTGCATTTTGAATCGATAATGTCTTCCCTTGGGGTAACCTTTAGGCTTCGATGCCTAGGTTTGTTGGTTTTAGGAGGAGAATCCACTTCTAGAAATAGAAGATTTCAACATAGAAATTTCATAAATAGAATGCTTTTTAATATGCAGAACAAAAATAGAACATCATTGCTACAACAATATCAAACTATTTATACATTACAAATTATTAAATCAAATCCTATGTTGTTCTCATAAAATTTCCAATAATAATGCAAACAAGGCATTTGTTCTGAAACCCACACTCACCAAATACATTTTTAGTAAGATGAGAAAACAACAAACATACCATACTTGCATTATATTATATGAACAAAAAAAGTGTCATAAGTCATACAAAAACTAACCAGTGTTGGATTATCTTATAAAATTAGCACATCTAAGGCTATCTTGTTATACTACTAGAGCTACTACATAAAAAACCTGTAGGGAAAAGAACAACAACATGTAAAACTAAAACAAAACCCTTTTACAATACAACAAAAAACCTTTTCTAAAGCAGTTACGTGTAATTTTTTAGGAAATCCTATTTACACATGTCTTTCACATTACAAGTGTCAAGACCTTTACAACCAACATATTTACAAGTCTAAGAAACTTCAAAAAGTTTAGAAGGAAAAAAGACATCAAGCATTTTCTTTGTCAAGCATGCTTGGGCAGTGGAATGCAACATGTCTTCAGCAAACTGCTACGCTAGCATTAAGAATTAATGCCTTCAAGGTCAAATTCACCCTTGAATTGCACTTTCTCCCTTTGATTTATTTACTTGGTTGTAACTTTTTATCCATTTTCAGCATTTAATTGTATGTCCTTCGGATTTGATTTTGGAGCTTCATTTTGGAAGCTATACTATTCGAGTACTTGTGTTCATCTCATTCCAAGTGTCATCCCTGGTTCTTAATAGTAAAATTTTATGATAATCAAAATGCATGGAGGGCCATGTCCCATCACGTGACATCCTTCTTGTCTCGTATTTTGATCACTTGCATTTTTTGATATGAATTCATCTTCATGCCTTTGATATCATTCTACATTTTACTCTCTGTCTACTATGCTTCCTATACCTCCAAATAATGTTACCATTCTTTTTAGGCTTTGTCTTTATGTGTTGTTGCAAGCACCCAACCATTTACTCATTAGGCTTGGTTTCTATTCACATATATCTAGAATGAATTTATCACTGTCATAGTTTGAAGTTAACAGATTGAAGACATTATTTTTACCAAAATAATCATGTTGTCATTCTTAAAAACAACCCTTCAACTATAACATAAAGTATATGAGTGGCATACTCTTCATAGCCCTCTCTCCATAGTCCTCCCCTTAACAACATGCTCTTCCCTTCATCATTAGGTATGTTTCACCCTTTTCCCACTATGTTTTTGCTATCTTCCCTTGCATTTGACTATCCTCTCTCCTTTAATCTACCACACTATACCCTGTCACTTCTTGTGCAAATCAAGATTTTTTCAACCTCCACTGCCAGACCTTGATATATTGTATCACAATAACACAACTCCTTTATTTGCAATAAAAGTCCTGAAACCCTTTATGTGTCTATCTCTACAGTATTGAAATCTAATTTTCATGTTGCTTCATTAATGGATATGGAAACTATCCTTTTATGGAAGTGATCATGACTACCAATGTTTAGAATAGGACTATCATACATTGGTTTGAATGGATTTTGCTCTTCATATTGGAAAGTCTATATTGTAAGGCCAAACACAAAGCTTTGTAAAAACATTTCTAAATGGTATCATATGTCCCCTTAGCTATGCTATTATATTTAGCCTTCAAGTTTCTCTTTTCATGATCTTGAACATCTTTGTTTCTTGTCACAATGTAAAGAGATCTCTTAATTTATCTTTATCCTCTTTACTACCCTGGAACTAAACCTCAAAATGTGTTATTCAATGAGGACTACAAACTTAGTAAGGCCTTCTCATAGCTCTGTCCTATTTTATTTCACAAAGACTAACATTTATGTGTCAATGTACATTCAATGAAAAATCCTATAGACATTCAGACTTCATGGTTTAGGAAGATGGCACTCACGTTTCTATGCTTCCTTTCTTCATGATTACACTTGTACAGTATTTCCATGTTGTATTCTCTTTCCTTTGTTTTAATTCTCCACCTTCTGTGCATACAAAACCTTGACTACCATTGGCACTTACCCTAAAATTTTGTCCTTTAGTCTTGGTTCTTCCATCATGCACAAGTTGAAAGCAGTTTCCACCAAGAATTGGCACAACAATCTAGTAAACTACTACACTAGGATTCTCATCCTCTAATACAGACTTAAATCTGTTCAATTTGTCTCTACTTGTCAATTGACCATACCTTGCTTTTCTATCATCTTGCATGTACACAGGACTACAATAAGTATTTACCTCTGTCAAAATATGTTGGTGACTATCTCATGTAGAGATCAAGGTTTATCACTGTACTTTATAAGTTTTCCTTTTAGACTATCATGATTGTAATCTTAAATGATTGTGGTTTTTCATTTGGCTATCCTTGAAGTCAATTTGTGACTCTTGTCCTTTTTATTGTGAGAAGATACAAATCAAGTTTTGTCATTGTCTTCTACCACCTTATGATTGTCCTTGTAAGGAAATTTTTCCTTCACCTTTTATATCATTATGTCACATAGAATAGAATATCTAAATGCCTATAGTTCACATATGACCCATCAAAAGATATCACAACTTGAAGCTCATCTAGAAGAGATTTTCTTAGAGCCTTTATTCCAAGAACTTCAATAACCTCAATCAAGTGATTACTTGTTGTCCTTGTAGCATCCACATCTTCAAGGCACATGACTGCTAACATATTGACACCTTTTTTAATCTAACATCCATTCTATATCAAATAGGGGAAGTTAATTTTTGTTTAATATGTCAAGTACACGGTTTTAGGTTTCCTATCATCATTTTCTAATTTCTTATAAATATTTATTGAATGTTTATATGTGTGTTATCAAATGTTTTATATCTCAATATAATGTGTATTTTTTTTGTTTTTGTAGAAATGTATTGATAAAATCCAAGAAGGAGATAAAGTTGGGTTGTTGGATCCATTTGATGGTGTTGTTGTGGGAATTGGGCGGATTCACTCACTATCTATTATACATGGAGTAAAATTGAAAGGAACAGTAGATGCAAATGTAAATATTTTAAAGGTCACAAGTAACATACCCCTTGCTTATGAAGACAAAATAGATGGAGTTGTCCATCTGAAAGAGAAAGAAGGAACCTTCACACGGTGGCCACTAAAATATTTGCAAAAAATGACATAGTTGATGTTTATCATGTACTAGATGTTAAACAACTTGGCCCACTCCTTTATGCAGTCGTTTGAATGTGTTGTTCAAGGATCTTTATCATGGTGTATTTACAAGAGTTGGAAACTTTTAGAACTTGACATTTTTTATTATATATATATGAACATCTTACAGTTCATCAACATTGCATTATACTTTTATTGCAGATTACCTTTTTTTATCATGATGTAATATTTTTATTTGCTTTTATGTTTTAACTCAAGTTTAATAATATGTTTATTTATGTAGCTTTGTTTTCTTTTATGTTTTAATTCAAGTTCAATAATATGTTTAAATACTAATAATTATACAATTTATGGTATTTAATAAATTATTAATATCATATAATGGAAATCAATCAATTAAAATGACTAAATATACTACTAATTGACTTCAATTAATAATTAAATTAACTAAATATACCACTAATTGACAAAAATCAGTGAATAAATATGACTAAATATATGACTAGATGACAAAAAAATAATGATTAAAATGACTAAATATACTACCAATGGATGAAAATTAGTTAATACAAATGACTAAATATACTACCAATGGATGGAAATTAGTGAATAAAAATAACTAAATATACTACCAATTAATGACAATTGATGATTACAATGACTAAATAAATGACCAGTTAACAACAATCAATGACTAAATTAATGACTAAATATACTACCAAATTGATCAATCAAAGCAACCAATAAATGACTAAAAATGGTTTAGTCATAAATTTGGTCATGTTATAAATGATCGGCAATAAACTACTAATGGTCAAGTGACCAAGCTTAGTCATTTATATGCATTTTTTAGTAGTTTTTTTAGTCATTTATTGTTGTTTTTCTACTAGTGTTAGGAATCCAACACTCTGAAATTCACACTGCTCTACTCAAATTCACATCACATACACCACTCACATGTATCTTGTCTCTCTCTTACATCTAACACCACCACTCTTATTTGTCTGCAACTATCTATTGCATTTACAAATTCAAATTAGGTCGACACCTAAACATTCCCATGATGGATATGAATGGAGGCAACCCATATAACTCCTTAATTAGGACCCAAATTAATCCTAACAAATCTCAACACGCTTTCATAAACTTCACATGTAGTGGTAACACAAGGTCGACCAATACTCGTGCTAAGCACAATAAAACATTAAGTAAACACTTCCTTAAATCAATTTGAAACTTTTAGACAAAAAAAATCACTTGAGAATGATCTAGAATAATCCTTGAACCACCTAAGATCCAACAAAGACTTCATCCAAACTTGTATCATAGAAATACTTCAACCCAAAACATCCAATTAACCTTATACGCACACTGACGCACAAAGCACACTATATTGCACTAAGTCGAGTGAAACCTTAAATTCTGAAATATACAAACATTATAAACAACTTCCTGAATCCACACAACCTAAATTCAATCTATGGAGAAACGCACGGAGAAAATACATTTATCCTAGACAATAGAAAATATCATTGAAAAACTGGTTCACACAGTGGTGAAATATCTCACACTGCATAGAAATCCAGGAACCCAAATTCTGGATATAGAAACTACTAACAACCTTGAACAACATATCAGATCCACACAAATATAGAATCAACATAGAAGTAATGTGGAGCACATCCCAGAGCACATTTTGAACACTTGCACAACATTGTTTTCTTTTTTTATCAAATTTTCTTAAAATCACTTAGAAACCAACTACCAAGGACATCATCTCAACACATTACACCATTCCAACACATCTCTAAACACTGCAACATAAAAATAGCTCCATATACTAACAACACTTATTCAATATCTCAACTACACATGCAGAACCTGCAACAATCTTTTTTCCACTTTTTCACAATTTTCTCAATATCCTCGACATCTTCATCATGCAACAACCTTCCTCAACACATAGTTGACATTAATGACAACACTAGCCTATTGACATGCCTATTGACATCAATGACAACACCTTCATACTTGCAATAATCTCCCCCTTTGTTATTGATGGCAACACATGATGTGAAAAAACATCAAATACAATACAATCCATTGGGGTGGTATTTATTTTCAAATTTATTATTTTATTCTCAAATAATGTTTCTATTTTGTTCTATATCTCAACTATTGGTTGCCAATCAATTACCGGATTCTCAAGTTAATCCATAACATTCAAAAATATATTTATCTGCTAATTGTCATAAAAAACCTACCAACTGCTTATGCTTTCTAGTATGATAGGTTTGTCTAAGACTTCAACACTTTGTTGTAGAAAATGAAGATAAGCATTTAGGTTATATCTTGATGTTACAATGGCAAGAGTGTCAGCCTCCAAATTTTTGCTTCTATCTACTCATTCAATTCCAATAGCATCAAATAATTCCATGTTGTCATAGATAGTGTTCCTATATGTTTTGAGCTTATTTCATTTTGTTTCATATGCAAACTTGACCTATTATACTATTAACTCAAAATATCCATATATTTTTATACATCTAACACTATGCATTATGAGAAACATTCAACCCCAGCAATAGGGCTTCATATTCAACAATATTATTTGTGCATGAGAAAGTCAATGTAAAGGAGAAATTATGCTTCTCACTATTTGGAGATATCAACACAACACCAGCACCATTATGTTATCTTGATAATGCTCCATCAAAGAACATAGTCCAAATACCATCTTTCACATCTTCATCAACTCCTATTGGAATAGGGGGGTCTACTTCATCACAATTCTCAAACATGTGGTCAATAATAACATCAAACAAGTTTACCTAATCAAGGGACTTGTATTTGTCTTCAATATTGTCTTGAATTATTGGTTGCCCATCTAATATCACTTTTCACTATGTAATAGAATAGTGTTATATGATAGATTTATTTGCACACTACCACTAGTAGAAGTTGTCCACTTGTGTGATAACAACATTCTCTACGTAGGTGGATAGTCAACCATAATAACATCCATTTTGAAGAATTTACCTAGATGAAATTCCAGCCTAACTTCAATATTACTTATCATCCAATGATGTTGAATTCTCTAGATTCTATAGAAAAACACTTATCATAAGGCTTTGTCACTTTCAAGCTAAGATAATTCATCATTTCAAGCGACATGATATTACTGGATACACTTGAATCAAGCATATAATTATGAAGAATCCAACCATTAATAATTAATGTGGCATAGAATAGATCAACAATCACTTATTTATTTATGACTAAAGTGCCAAGGTACACCTTTACAATATCATCCACTTTCTCTTGTCTTCAATTGGAACACTCACTAATGGATCTTGCACAACTTGAAAATTAAAAGATAAAGCCTGATTTCTATGCTTGGGTATTTTGATAGCTTCAATCAAAGTCAATGAAACTTTCATCTAACTCAAAATAAATCCTATATCAATCAAGTTGTATTATGGAAAAGGGGTGCTCGGTGCTATTCTCACCATATTGGAATTTGGTATGGATGATATTATTTGACTAGAAGGATAAATAGTTAAATCATTTCTTACCTCTCTTGCCTGCTAGGCACAAGAACATACTTTGTCTATTACTACTCATTTGTCTTTCACAGAATCTATCATGTTTGCAGCCTTGTTTCCACTAGAAATATCATCCTTCACTTGTGCTAGAAGGCATTGAGTCTTGGGAACATACTTATTTTTTCTTTTCTTTTTTTGGATTTTTTATTTTATCAAAAACCTTTTTTTTAAAACTTGTTTGTTATCATCATTTCCTTTATTTTTACCAAAATCAACTTGTGTCATTACATCTGATTTACTGGTATTTTGTGTTTGCATTGGGATGATTTTTTTTTCTCAATTTGATGCCACTTTGGGCCTACACTACAATAGCATCACTAAGATCTCTAATATCTTCATTTGAAGGTTTGTTTCTCTTATGCCTTTCTTGTATAAGACACCTCATGTGCTCAAAATTGTGAGTTGGAAATTCATATGGATCTGGACTTGGCTTGTCATCAACTTGGATAATATGATCAATCCTAATAGAAATTTTGTGAGATATTATATCGGGTGTGTAATCATGGACCAATTCATCAAGATGGTCGATATTTTCTTTGTAATACTCCAGACCTCCTTCATCATTGGTAAATTCTTAATTTATTTCCATAGAGAGTGAAATAGCATAGTTTAGGGGATCATGTGAAAGGAAACAAATTTATTTAAATTATCATCTTGATAATTACATCCTCTTTGGTCAAAGGGTCAAGCACATCTTTGTCTTGTTGTCTAAAATTCACATTTTTCTCAATTGGTGTTCTATTGTACTATTATGGTTTTTTAGACCAATCAATGTTGTAAGGTCTATTGTGTAATATTTTCCCCTCATTGGAATTTGTGGATGCACCTTGTGGTGGTATGTTTTTCTCATTTCTTATCACTTTTTAAGATGGATCTTTCATAACATCCATCAATTTATCTTTTTTTTGAGAGGCTTACTTTCATCTATCCTATTTGGTTGTGAAAAATTTGCATATGTTCTTTATTAATTACTTACCAAATTCCCACATGTTACTTTCAATTTTTATATCAGTAGCATATGCCTCCCTAAGGGTTTGAGGATCCTTATCCCTTAATAAATGTCCTATTTTAGAATCAAAAGCACCATAATAAAGCACATGACACATTGATTCATTGAGCTTAAGATGTTGAGGTACCTTTCTCATTGTGAGCATTAATCTACTATTGAAATAAATGACTATATCATGTTTGTTTTTCTTGATTGTGGTGAGCTCATGGATAGATAACTTTTGGTTAATTTTAACTTCATATTTCATCAAAAAATTAGTAACAAATTCTTTCCAATAATAAATAATTATATAGAAATATCTTTAAACCATTTCTTGGAACTTTCCTCCAAATAATGAACAAACATCTTCATCGTCGTGTATTTAAGTTTTATTTCATACTCATTAGTGATGTTGATGAAGTACCTCAAGTGTTCTTCACCATTTAATGCATTGTTCCCTAGGAATTTTAGAACTTTTCCTTTGATATCATTGGGAATAGGATTTGGATAATTTAGAATCCAAAGTAAATCCATTTGTTAATATCTTTCAACTCCAATTGGATATCTTATTGGATTGAATAATTGAGCTTTCCTATGAGGATTTCTATCATTTTATCACACATTTTTGCGGTTGTGGTCTTTTTAACCTTGTTATTGGGTAGTTATATTATGATCATCCATCAAATGATGAATCTCATCTAAAAATTATTTCCTCATTGTTCTAACTTCATCTAATGGCTCCAACTCTTCATTTATAGGTCTTTTCCTTTCACCATCAATATTTTGAATATGTGAAACAATAACATGGAAATTTTAATTAAACTGAGAGCCTCAAGAACTAGTGAGAGAAGGATTTTGGTGATCAAATTTTATATGCGTTTCTCTACCATCCATAAATGTTGTAGAGTCATTGGAAGTGTATTGATATAGCTCTCTTAGGTCAAAAAAAAATCATATATGTCTAAGGTGCTAATTGCTTCTATATCATTCTATCTAGATGAATTATTTTCATATTTGATTTTTCACTTACCATGCTAATTCCTTGTATTTATTGTAATATTTCCTTGTGCAAGAAACTCATCTCTCTATATTCTTCTATCCATGGTAAATTATTTTTTTATAAAATTGGGTTTCTACAATAGATTCACCAATCCCTAAGGGAGATAAAAAATTCTAGAAGTTAATCTCACTAAGGTATCCCAAAATAGTAGCTCTAAAATACTCATTAAATTTTAACTTCTACAAATGAAACTAAAGTAAATTTAACAACTATTGTCCCCAAAAATGGCACTATTCTGCTAGGTCTCAAAATCATTGCTCCACTTCCTAGAAAAAAATATATTCACAAGGCTAGGGTTGTCATCATGTGGATAAACAATTAAGCTTGATGTCACTTTGTGAAACCCTTCTTTTCTTGCATGACCCATCAATGAAAATTGATCTGAGATATCCCAAGATGGTTTATCATGCTCAAAAAGACCTTTTCTAGCTGCATTACCTCCTTTCAAAGCTATACTAAAAACCCATTTTGTAAAGGTGTTCAAAATATGGCTTTCCCTTCTCCTTTTCCTTTTCTTCTCTAGAGCCTTTTGAGTTTTTGGACCTTGAACAAATACTTCATCTCAAAGCCCAAGGTTTATTCTAGTTTCCCATTCCTAACTTCCTTCTTCCTTTTACTTTCTTCAATTTTTTTCTTTCAAACTTTTAGGTCCCAAACGGATTGTTGGGACCAAAACCCAAAAGTTTGTTTTCCTTCTAAAATTTTGATCCCCTTCTTTTTGTTTTGTTAGACTTTTAGGACCTGATTGGACATTTTCACCCTTCATCTAAATTTATATATTCCTTTTTATTTCCTGACTTTTATCTTTATTTTTCCTCTATGGTCATTTCAAATTTCCAGATCCTGGCCAAACTTTTGGTCTTAAAAATCCAAAGCTCCAAGTTTGTTTTCTTTTCCTGGGCCCAATCTTTTCCTTCTTTGGGACTTTAGGTTTTTTTCGGATTTTTAGACTCAAATTCCCAAAGTCTAAATCTGATTTCTATTTTCCCTCCCATCATCTTTTGCCCCTTTTTATTTTTGTTACCACAATTTCATAGGTGATTTTATTAAAGAAAAATGAAGATGTGGAATCATGAAAAATGTTGGCATCTGTCATCTTTTTATTGGTTTTGCATGTCCATGGGAGTGATTTTTTAAAGACAAAAGAAGAAATGGAGGCATGAGATACCAACATGTGGTAGAATCTATTTCACTTCACAATTCTGCAAGCCTCTCAAGGGGGACCATATTTCAAGTAGCAAAGGTGTAGGAGATTGACATGTGGTAATTCTCATTAACTCCCCAAGTCCATGGATTTTGTATGATGGTTCTAGATTCAAGTCATAGAAGAATAGAAGGGTGACATGTGTCTTGATAATTTCATCGAATCTTTTAAAAGACTTTTTTCGATGTGTATGCTTCTAATGATGCATAGGGTTGAATCTGACACAGTGCTTCTTGCTTGGCCAATACTTTTTCAAAGATATTCAAAATTGTTCAAAGTAGTTTAAAATATCAATTTTTCTTCCTACTAGTGGATCTATGGTCTAAATTTAAAACTTGATAAAAATTAAAAGAAATCATTTTTTTGTGGGAAAATCTGAAGAACTACAAAAACCAGAGTGAAACCCTTGAGCTACAAGGACAATTTTCATGTAGATTTTCAAGCCAAAAATGACACCCATATTGCCTTCTCATTCTCTAGACACTCTTGTGATCATCTAACAATTCATGATCAGATCTTTTTTTTTAGTTTCATGGTCTCTATTCTGCATTTATAGATATATCAATGAAAATCATAAAGCAAGCAATTGCTGATAGTTTTGAAACCTAAAAAATAAGGCTTTTCACTTTACATGCCCAAGAATCCTAAAAACTTCATACATAAATAAATTTTCACAATTAGATGGGGAAAATTTTAGGGACCATGCAAGTTAGACAAAGTCAAGAATCCAAGTGAACTCACTCTCTACATAAATTGCATGAGTTGCATAATACACAAGCATTTCAAGTGACATTGAAGACAATTCAATTATCAAATAGATGATTTGTATAAAACCTAGGTTCCTAGAGTTTAGAAGTTAGTTCTTTCTCATTCTTAGTTTTTAAATTGTAACCTATGAAGGTTATTTCAATCAAGAAATAACATTGTTACTCAAATTAATACTTTTTCAGACTTGTATGGAGCTGTAGAAATACCTTCTTGTCAATAGAATTAATGATTTTTCTTTCATGATAGTTGTTTCATTGTGTGTTTATGAATGATTGATACATATTTACATGATTATATGTGTAAACCCTCAAGTATTTTGTCTCATCCTAGCACCTTTAAGTAAAAATTACATTTATTATATAGGTCATAAGTTGTGTTATTGATGCTAACACTTTTAGTTGTGAAAATATACTTGGTTTTCCTTCTTGAAAGTTGTAAAAATTTGATTTTTTTATGAAATACTAATGTATAATCATGTGAAACATTGAGTTATGTGAATTATAGTTGTGTAATTGAAAACTTGTGTGTCAAAGCAATAGTACAGCCATAAATCATTCGGTGCATCACCTCTTAGGATTAATATTTTCAACTATAGTTCTCTTCCATCCTTTCTCGTTGTCAAAGAAATAGTATATATGAGTTTATCAAGGGAACCAACCCTCTCTAGAGGTTCATCTTCACTATAATATACCCATAGCTTGAAGATGATCTCATTTTTCAAAGGATAGAGCTAAGTATCACACTTAGCTAGGGTGCAATCTTAGTGACAACAAAGCTGACTTGATAAGAGTGGGTTTTATCTTCTAAACTTTGAGTTCAACATAGACTCGAAAGGCTATTCCCAAGGGTATACCTAGATAGGTATTGAAATCAATTAATATAACCAAAAACAACAAAATAGATGATAGTCAAACTCAATTGTCCTATATGACCCCTAAAACTACCACTGGACTAAACAAAATTGGCTATCTATAACCCCTATATAGTTGATATAACACCCTGGAAACAAGTGCAAGGTGGTGTAAATTTCATGATTCACATATAATGGTTTCTTTTATTCCCTATTAAAAATGATATCATGAACTCACAAAATTAAACTAAAAACAAACCATTTTATGAATTTCATTTATGTTTTGATAATTGGAAAATATACAAGAGACTGATGCCAACTCATGGGAAAAAAATTCATGATCATCAATGAGGAAATAAAAATGTGAAGAGAAAAAATGAATTGATCTAATTATCTCAAACATCAATGAATATCATTCGCAGTGTTATCTACTTAGTTATCCATTAGTGAAATACCTAAACTCATATACAATCACATCAAAGAGCTATTATAAATTATGTAATCAACTTTGCATTCTATCAAATTCCTCTAGTATTGATTGCATTCATAGTATCAAATGTGTTGAAATCATAAGAGATCCAATAAACCTTATAAGTTTACACAAACAATAATGGAGACATAAAACTAGAAATGACATTACAACATTACTATAACAAAATGTTAGAACCAATGCATTAGTACAACTATTCTCTATAACTGATCTTCTACAATATTTTTACGCTTATAACTATTCTTGTACTCTCTTGTATCATCCAGTGATAAAAATTCTTTCCAAAATGACAATAAAACCCACAACAAGGGAAAACCCTAAAAATAAATCATTATAGCAAAGACCAAATCGATGTTTAGGGAAGATTCCCCTCAAAATGGAAACATCAAATCAATAGGTGACATCTATAATAACTTTTTATGGTTGAATGATCAAAACCATAAATTTAGGTAGATGAATAAGGGTTTCGTGAGCAATACTCATGGTTTTTGAATTTAAAATCCATGAGTAGACACCTTAGGCACAAAAAATGGACCACAAAATTGTATCATAAATTCTTGGTTAGCGGGAGAAGCACCAACGATACTTTGATATAACTTAAAAAATTATTCGGGAAGCATATACAAACTAAGAAAATGAAACATGGAATAATTAGATTGCTCAAAAACTCAAAACAATGCATTGAAGGATTTTGAGGGTCATTTGGATCAATGCAAAAAATATACCCCTATCAAGCTATGTGTAGGAAGTTCAAATCCAAGTGCATCAAAAGATATAGTTGATTCACATGAAAATACTCACAATACATTTACATAGTGCATTTCTCTTCAATAGCTTTAAGCGGGCCGAGAAGATCCATTAGGTTATTGTAGACAATCAACCTCTAAGTGGAATGTGTGGACAAGATGAGTGTATTTTCCAAGTTTAACATATCCAAATCAGATATGAATTCCTACAAGTGATGTCACCAAAGATGATGTCAACATGGGGTCATCAAAGAAGGGAAATATGGATTGGGAAGGTTGAAATATGGTAATTTCATGATGACATAAGCAAGGTGGGATGACTTCAAGATGACATCATCAAGGTATGAATGTAGGTGAATAGGATACAAAAATTTTGTGAGCAAAGGCATTTGAAATAAATTAAATAATTTGGAAAGATAAATTTCATATGAAATTGAAAAGTTTACAAAAAGAATGGTGTGGATAGAATAAAGCAAACTGAACAAGTACACATAAAATGAGAAGTTCACATGAAAAGGTCACTAGGGATAGGTGCAAAAAGATGGGCTTCATTCGTCTGCAAAACCTTTACATAGTCAATTTTTAAAATAATTATGGGTTTGGGATAAAGGCTTGCAAGAGTAAATTTCAAGAAATTTTCATGATGTGGAATGAGTGGATTCACATGGAAAAGTTCACAAGACCAAACGATGTGCTCTTTAGTTCCAAGTGAATCGGACAAATGGGAAAAGGGGTAGTTTGGATGGAAGATCGATTTCCACAAAGCTAACAATTAGTCAATTTTTACTGTTAAGACCTTTACAAGAAAAATAAGTGGAATTGCACATTTACAGGGAAATCCAACAAGATGAGGCATTGCAGGTCAGATGGAATAAACTCAATGGAGGGAAAAAATCCATATCAGCATAACTTTAAATCCTTAACATATTTTGCAAGACTTGTAAATGAAAATAGGCTTTATTTCTTATGCTCTATCCAATTATGCAAAGCATTTTTGACAAAAGACTACCCATGATTGATTTCTCAAATCAGCTATAAGCTTGGTAAAAATGACTAAGGAACAAAAGGGGAAAGGAATCAAGAATAAATACAATTATATATGAGTCCCAAAAACTTATATTGTGAAAATAGAAATTTTTGTAAGTGGAAAACTTGAGTTACCCCTTGACCTTGTTCAATTTTAATAGTTACAAATAGACTTTTACAAGTTTGGAACCTTGGATTTTATTGTTGATATAAGTTTCAGTTCCTAACTCCTTGAGGCTAGAGAATCTCTCAAGAGTTAGGGGTATAAAAATTGGGAAGAAAAATGTAAAACCTATGTTCGGGTTGGTAATTCAAGGACCAATTATTGAGGTAAGACATCCTTCACTTTTGGTTCTATAAGAATAAGGGGGGTTTCCCTATGACATTGCATTAAATGAATTTATAATGAATGAACATTTTCCTTGTCACAAGACATACCCACAACACATCATACCCCTATACAATATGTTACAACATATCTATGTGATGGTTTAAAAATGAAATCTTACACATTTATATAGTATAAAAGGTATTACTACATAAAGTGTTTAAAATGTTTATATAACAATCCCTATTACTATTATGCACTTATACATGGAAGTTGGGAATAACAACACATCTGAAGATGAATATATTGTTTAGATAATTTTAATGTGTTGAGAGGATGGAATTTGTAACAATTTACATATTGTTGCCTATATCCAATTGGCATAGAGTATCAATTTTATACAAAACATGGAGTAGATAAACCAAATAGGATTATTTAAGCAAGATATACCTAAAGACTATATTGAATTAACTACACCCATAAACTAGGTTCTACATGTGCAAAAACATTATAACTTTATATGATTCTACTTAATAATCTAGAAATAAATAATGTATATTTCTTTATTAGTCTTAAGAAGATTCATTACAAAATATTTAGAATAATTTTATAGCCTTCTAGCTGACCAACTAATAAAATCTAATGATATGATATTTCCACAATCCATATTGAATGCAATTATGCTATTTTTTAATTTGATTTCACATGCAAGTTTTTTCATCAACATTTTGGATCACACTTTGTGATCCATCATCAGGATAGGGAGCTCAAGGATATGAAAAATGATTAGTTGCGGACCCAACTTAGCTTAAGAAGAGAGGGTAGTAAGAGAGGGGAGGAAGGCATAATACATGAGGATAGCCCTTAACAATAAAAATTTGAATTAATAAAATTTCTTGATTAATATAAACAAAATATTAAGGAATTACTCAATGCATACTCATGCAAACAAGAATAAGAAAAATAAGCAACATGATGAATATGAGATATTAATGAATGATAAATTCAAACATGAATCTAATATTCATTATAAGAAAAGAGAAATAATATATATATATATATATATATATATATATAACTATATAAATGAAAACCTATAATTATCTAATAATATATAACTATATAATTAAAACTATAGCCAAAGAAGGTTATGAAAATCAAAATAATTTGCACATGATATAAGCTTGGAGAGGGCAAGTAGGTCTAATACTAGAGGGGAGGAATTAATCCCAGTCAACGTGCAAATGTGGAGGGCCAATGGTCGTAGGCCATTAAATGGTTTTGTATTCTTACCCTTTTGCTCTCTTTTTTTCCTTGTATTATTTTCCCTCATGCTTTCTTTCTTTCATATCTTCATTTATTATCAAATTTTATGGCTTTGTGCATTGTTTTTTTCACACCCTGCCAATATGGTTTCCTATCTCTAGGAACGTCTTGTCTATGTAAGTGGAGGAGGAAAGGAAAGTACCTACATTCAATGGAATGTGATGAAGTGGCAACAAAAGAGCCTCCTGATGAGTCAGTCTTGATAGATGATTTTAATATTGGAAGTACTTCTAATTTAGAAGGTAAGGAACAAATGTATAGAGATATTGTAGTAAACATAGAGGACCCCTCATTCTCAGGCTCAACATGTTTCATAAAGCTTAGAGAGGGTCGAATCAATGGAGATGTGGGTAAGTGCCCTCCAAACAATACCTTGAAATGTGCTCTTGCTCCAAATCCTAACATGAAAAAACCATTGAAAGGAAAGAATGTAGAATAAGTAGCAATATTCCTTACAATTCTAGGTTGCAATAGAGTGCCTGCTAGGAAATTCATGGATGATTAGATCAATAGATTATGGGTTAAAAAAATCAAAAATTTACCCACATTGTGCAAGATGTCATAAAAGGTCTTTTTCTAGTCTTTTTAAAAATCAAACAATGCGAGAAAAATCAGTTTTAAAATAATTTTTTGGAATATGCGAATGCCATGTTCAGGGTTGTAACTTGGTCTCTGAAAATATTAAATGAATAAATTTTGGTATTATCACATTCTAGATGGATTATGGTTAAGAAAGTCCCTCCCTAGTTGTGGGCCATTTTACCACAGATGATTTCCCAAATAGGAAATATGTTAAAATTTGAGGAAACCAAGTCAATCATTCCTCATATGGGTGTAATAATGTTGGTCACAATTTAAATCTAGTGGTGGATATCCCAAATGAAATTAATGTTGAAACAACTAAAATTAGGGTAAACTATAAAGTTGAGATTTTAGGTGGTCTTAATGCATGCTTTCTTTGTAAAATAGAAGGGCACCTGAGAAGGAATTTCCCTATCCTTAAGGGTAAAAATGCAGAACTAAAGGAAATTCATAAGCAACCAAACCCTAACAAAGGTGAAACCATGATTTTTGTATTATTAAATAATGCAAAATAAAATAAGATAAATGATACAAAAAAATTAAAGTAGAACCTAATGCAAATTTAGAATCGGTCATAGACAAGGTTAGCCCATTGGTAAACACAAAGATTCTATTAAATGTGATGACAACCTCTAATCCTATGAAGAAAACCTTTGAATCAATCCCTAAGGGGTTAAAACAAGTATCATAGGGTAGTCAAAATAAAGAAGGGGTCAAACCTCCAATCCCTGAGGTAAATCCAATTTCGAAGAGTCAAAACTCTAATGAGACTATAAATCCCAAGAGCCCAAGAGTACCCTAGGATGACATAAAAATGTACAATAATAGTATTAGAAAAGACATAGTGAAGGATTATGTAGAATATAATAGAGAGAAGGCTTATTTATCTAATAAGGAACTACAAAATAATGGAACTAAAAGGAATTTATCTAAATCGACTTAACATCTGATTCAAGAAAAATTCACAGTGATAAAAACCTTGAGTGCTAAAAGCCCAATTTTAAATTCCATGGGGATTTAAGATTTAGGTACTAAACTTAGTGTTACCAAGGAAAATTTGACTCAAACTAATGATAAAATTATTGGTTTGAATATGACTAGCTCTATGAAAAATAATAATGTTGTAGGACTATTCATAGTCAAGAAACATCAAGAAGGAGAAAATGAGAGAAACCTGATATATAAAATAAATGAATGTGCAGATCCAAAAATAAAATCAAAGTTGTCTAATGACATATTTAATAAAATTAAAGACTGTGACCAATGACTTAATATGGGCTGATTACAAATGATCCATGAGGATTCAAATAAGATCATTCAATTCAAAACTAAACTAAGAATTCATGAAAACTCACATATTAAAAACATGAAAGCTTCATAAACCCCTATTCTAATCCATTGAAACTTGTCCTATTGGGGGAGTGGTGTCACATTAATGCGGAATGGCGAGTCTTTCCCAATCCCATGGATAAATGAGTTTTTTTTGATCGATTCCATTGAAGAGAATCGATACAATCGATAATAGATGTGTATGAAAATGTGATTAGAAGCTATTTTAGCATGATGCGGGTTATTTTAACATGATGCAAGCTATTTTAACATGATGTAGGCTAAGATGATCAATATGGGTGTATGCAAAGCTATTCTAAATGAATTTTAAGCTAAAAACATTCAAACCCTAATTATGAAATATGCTAAATGGATGCATCTATGTTACCATGGAAGCCATTAACGGAAGCTAAGATAATTATGCAAGTAAATTAAGCTTAAAATATGCTAAATAAGTGATAAATATGAGTGCAAGTGAAAGTGGTTTTAATAGAATAAGTTTTCTATTAAAAGATGGATCCATTTGTCTCCAAATGGTGACCGATTTATAGGAGGACAAATGAGAAATGAAGGGCGCCTAAGATTGAAAAAACTAATCAATGGTCAAAATTGGGGGAAAGATGGAGGTATGGATCATGGATTCCCATTGAGGGTTGAGGATGAAAGATGATATTTAATCGAGGGATTACATTCATCCAAACAAACACACTTTCAAATCTTGCACAAGAAGTCATGTTGAAAGTTTGTTTCAAAAAGGAATATTCATTTTTGCCAAATGAGTGAAGAAAGAGAATACTCTCAAAGAATATTCTCATGGGTGAGAAAATTAGATATTTAATTAATTAAAATCGAATTAAATTATGCAAAGGAATATTCCATGGGAATATTCCCTCTTTGAAGGAATGTGCAAAGGAGGAATATTCTCTTGGAATATTCCCTTACAAGTGGGGGGATTAGATTTAATTAGTAATTTGATAATTAAATAAAGTTTCAATTATGCAAATTAGGGGAAATATGATATTCATTAAATAATTAATTTATTTAATGAAAAGGGGGAAAGTGAGATGATATTTAATTAAACAACTTAGGGTTATTTAATTAAATAAGAGGACTTTAAGGATTAAATTAAATAATTTGATTTATTCAATTTAACAAGATGAAAGATTAGCATGAAAGGGGTAAATTAACCTAATTAGGTCAATTAGATTAATGGACAAAAACGATACAATTAATCAAATAGCTAGGCTAATTTAATCAATTAAGTGAGAAGAGGATGAGTTTCAAGATGAAGTGATGTTAGTATATCTAATTCGAGTGCATGATATCATTCACGACATTTTTAAGTGTCTACATTTTGCCCCTCTTTGAAGCGAGGTACTTGCTATATTGGTTCCAAGACTAACACTTTTTTTTGGATTAAGAACTATTGCTTAGATCAAAAAATAAAAAAATTCTAATTTTTGGATGCCCCATTGTGCCCTAGTGGAAGGAATAAGTTGGTTCCTTACCCCCTCGAGAAATTGGGCAGAAGTTTTGAATTTTGGGTTGATTTCTTGACAAAGGTTAAATATAGGTTTAGGTGCCAAAACACACCCCAAGATGCAAAAAATAGCCTCAGAAATGCAAAAAAGAACTCAAAATAGGTTAAAACCCTAGCTTTTGGTTCAAATTAGGGCAAGAAAACCTTAAGTTTTAGGCTTCAATAGGTGAGGAAGGGTCACTTTCAATTCATTTGTGCATTCACACTTCATAGATTTTCTATCATTTGAGCTTTGACCTCTTGACAAAATGGCACAATGAATTCTCCCATGACACATTTTTTACTGGGTTGGAGAGTACCAAAGGCCTCCAGGCACAGGACCAATAATACGCAATCAAAAAAATTCCTTGCATTTTGACTTTTTAGTGCATTTATTATGCTTTGAAATTTGGATTAAAGGTGGTGTCATTGTATTGCGACACCATTTTGAGAATCCGTAATGCTTTTCACCTTTTTAGCAGTGCCATTGTGAATGGCGACGCACTTTGCAATTTAGAATTAGGGTTTCTAGATTTCAAATGGTGATGTGGATGTAAATAGTGACTCACACCCTTGATTTATATTTTAGAATTAGGGTTTGCAAATATCAAATAGTGATGCACGTGTAAATGGCAATGCTAATCATGATTTCGAATTTAAATGCATATAGTGTCACCTTTTGGAATTTGGACTATCGTGATGCCTTCATAAATAGCGACACCTTTGTCAATCTAGGGGGATAAAAACTCCAAACTTAGCCAATTTTAGCAAAATTTGACATCATGCATTTTGTGAGTGCAGGAGGTTATCTAGCCTTTGATGTCCTGCAAGCACTAACCTATTGTTCTATCTAGACTTGATGATTTATTTGAGCTTTGATAGGAGCACCTTGGGGAGATCAAAATGTGGTACATTGCCTATATTCCTATTGTGTAGACCCACTTGTCAATGATGACAATGCTATGCAACCGATGACATAGTGAGACCTCATCATTCCACTTACCCAATGGCAAGGCGAAAGTCACGCTGGAGGATGTATGGAAGATATTATGATTGCCTATACATGGAGATATGGTGATCTATGACAATGATGTTGGATATGACGCTTTTCATGAGGTTCTTGACTAGGAGAGTATTGTATTGGTTAACTCACATATTGACCTTCAGATGTACAGATGGCACGCATTGACCTTCAAATTGATCATTGTTGTAGTGATTTTAGGATTGATTACCCTAGACTAATAGAGAAAAGGGTTCAGTCTTGGATGGGGGTTGGCTTGGCATCGGATGCTTTCTAGGAGGACCTAGTATGTATGGGGTCCAGTGATGTTGGCCTCTCTTTATCATGATATGCATGACTTCATTTATTGTGATTGTAGAGCAATTGGTACAGGGGTCACTCTTTTACATATATGGGCAGGGGAACACATTTCCGTGATCTAATTGATTATCCACATGGTTGATGTGAAGCTAGATGATTTGGTCATGTGGAGGTATAGAGGAGCCATCACTCTACAACACACAGGGAAGCTTGGCATCCCGTACTGGAGGAGAGTGATTGATGAGATGATAGTATTATGATGGCGGTCGTGGCTATAGTTGTCGGCCTTGTATGATGATGTACAATAGTTATTCTTTATTTGGAAGACTCATTTTATGTAGGGTCGAGAGCACACCATGATCAAGAGGTGCCTACAAGATAAAGTAGCCAAATATTTTGGCGAGAGGAAAGATAGGCCTGATGATTAGTACACGATAATTTTTGTGAGATAGGCTCAAGAGGTGACCTACGATCATACGATACCAACCCATGAGGTTTTTAAGGGATTCAGATAGCTAGTTTCCAAGCCATGGGCCTATGATTAGGGGTAGGTTGATGCTTATATGATGTCTGCATATGATGCTTGGTTTGTACCCCCTCCCCGACTTACAGATCCAATGAGAATACCTCTACGAGGGAGGCCAAGAGGGAGGGAAGTAGGTAGAGGACGAGGCCAGCCACAAGACGGGTAGGGGAGAGGACAGAGTAGAGGACCAGGTGGTTGGGGTGGAGCACAGGATGGCCAAGATGGCCAACAACATGATGGAGAGGTCCCAAGTGTGCCTCCACCACCATTAAATCAACTACCATCACAACAACCACCCATACAACAACAACCGATTCATCCACCACCAGTATATCCACCACTGTCAGGGCCAGATACTTGATATATTTAGATACAGTTGTTGCAATAGTAGTTGTAGGTTGTGACAGTTGAGCAAGACTAGGCTTGGTAGTAGGTGCTAGCGTTGACAACTAAGAGAGATCATGAGTGCCAGCTCAAACAAACCTCATACATTAGTTGGCATAAGAGGTCGGTCAGCGTAGTAGTTAGAGGTTGTGTCGCAACAACAATCTCAGCAAGCTCAAGGGTTGGTTAGACAGACGATGTCAACACAGCTATATGGCACAGTGAGGGAGGAGGTGGCATAGTGGTAGACTTTGTATTATAGAGACGTCCCTCCATGTTGTAGGCAACATGATTTTGAGCATCTAAGTTAGGCACAACCAAATGCTTCCACCTCAATTAGGCAGCCAGATCAACCAGATCATGGGGATAGAGCCAACATGGGATAGACCTCTTGTGACATTGCAAACATTTTTTTTTATAGCCTAATTATTTAGACAAACATACACTCATAGGCTCCATTTTGATGATATATACATTAATTTAGATATTGTACCATGATAGTCATTTTTATATATATATATGAGATGATACGTATTCAATATGATGTCCTTTGATTTCATGCTTTATGGATGTATGGATGCATATGATATGATATGATGCTATGATTATGCATTATGATATGATGATGTATGAATGCAATGTGATGGATGCATTTCTTTTGTTTATCTGATAGATGATGATGATCTATAATGTGATGATATGTGATGCAATGGAGGTGTTATACTCTTTTTTAATATCTTTCTATGATATGTTATGGGATGGATGCATGATGTGATATGCTTATGCAGAATGTATGAATGGATTCATTTCTTTTTTGTGTATTTTCCTATGTAATTTATGATGTCATGATGTATGTATGCATATGGATATGGATGATGCTTATAGTATGGATTTTATGAATGTTCATGACATGGATGTTAATGAATGATAATGGTACGGATTAATATGATTAGAATAAGAAATATATATATATTATTCAAAAAAACTTAAATGATAATGATGATGTAATGGATTATGTTTTCCTTTATTATGATATGTTGCGATGATGCTATATGTATGCATGCTGATGATTTTGTGGATGCAGGATGGATGCATGATGATGCTCTTGTTGACTGATGTGATACCAGGCTAGCATGGAAAGAAGATAAAAGAAATAAGATGACTTGACCATTGATTTTGAAAATAGATTCAAATAAATCCAACAAGCCTATGATCCATTGAGATTTTATTAGAGATGGTGACGAGAGATGATGATGATTTTCTCATATCTTGGGATTGGGATTTTCCATCACTCCTTATTTTTCATATAACACATAGACATGATGCATCAATGTATTGAAAACTAGAATGGTGTTGTATCTAATGTAATGGACTTTGACTCTAAAAATAGATAGGATAGTTCTTTTTCACACCTTGACATATGGAAACATCATTGGAATGTAGTTTGGTAGTTTAGAATACATCGGACCAAAGCATACACAATAGTCAACAATCTACTTTGAACGACCTCCCTACATACAACTGAACTGCAAAATTTTGTTGCTCTAGATGGAGGTAAAAGAATGGATCCTCTACCACTTTCTAGGGTTTTCACCTAGAAGGAAGGGGGTTTTCCTTTGTCTCCATTCGGCAATAAATCTTGCAATTCATTCAAGTTCTAGGGATTGAAACCCTAGACGAGTGGGATATGCAAATGTATTGAAAAGTGCTATGAAAATGTAACTACTTAACCTAAACTAACAAAACTTTTTCTCTTGAAAACACATGATGTAATACAATAGAAATGAAAAAAAAGAGAGTAAATTAACCTAACATATCAGAGAAGTGTACCTGGAAACCGAAGAGGGTTGAAATTGGAATTGTGGAAGTCACTGGAAAACTAGAAAATTAGGGTTTTGAACCATCTGGGATATTTATGCCAAGTGGGGCGGCCTAGTCCCTTCCCGGGAAATCTACTTCAAACGCCATTTGTGCCAAATGGGTCCCCGAATCTACAAATTTTAGTGTCAGAAAGCTTTAGTGGGACTAGATCACCATTATGGGTGACGTAGTCCCTTTTTGCTTTTCTGAGAAACTGAAAGTGGACTTGGAGGACTTAGGTCAATATTCTGCTTCTTCACGAGAATCCTGCTCCAAAGTTGTAAAATGACCTACAAAATAGAATGTATTTGTATTTCTAATGTGGGGTTTGCCTTAGTCAAACCCCTAGTTTGTATTTAAACTTGAAATGAAGTAGAAATCTGCAAAAACCCTAGCCCTAAGTGTGTCTAGAACTAGGAAAACCTGAAACAAAGCAAAACTCTATTCTATTGTGCTAGAATAAGATGTATATAAAAGATTTGAAATTATGCAAGACTCTAAACCCTAGAAATCCTACACCATTGCAAATGAAAGTAACAAGGAATGCAAATGGGATGTAAACCTCAAATCTGTAAAGTGGGTTGAAGGTAGAAGATGGAAGCACTTTGAAATCAGTCTTTAGGATTGATTTGGTGGTTAGTTTCACCTCCTCAATCTAGATTTCTCCATGAATCTCCATAGGCATCTATCTCCAACCTTGTCAATGAGTGATCTTGGATATGAAGTGAGCTTCAAGACCTATAAAAATCCCTAGTTTTCTATCCAAAAGCTTCAAATTTTGTTGTGTGAGAGATGAATCTTCTTGAGGAAGATGTTTTACACTTGACTTTTGGAGTTGGATGTGAAAAATGAGCAAGAGAGAGTTGCAAAATGACTTAAAAACAAGTATATATAAGAAACATGACCTAATTGTCAGGAATTTTGACCTAAGAATCTGACACCCATCGGGGATTCATGATAAAATATTCATTTTCCCGCTTGAAACTTGAAAAATCCTCAAAAAAGACTAGGTCACCAACTTGGGCAACCTAGTCCCACTAAGGGATTTTTAAGTGGGAATGGTACTTTTTGAATGGTTTTGATATGATTTGTTAGAATTTGAATGATATCTTGGGTATAACATGCCTCCAAATCAAAATTAACAACCTTAGGGGCTTATAAATGTTGTTTTAGGGTGAAAGTTTATGAAATAGGACCTGAAGTAGGACCAAAATGGGCACAAAATTGTCCTTTTCTTCAAAGGTATATAATTCTTGGTGACACATTTAGCCCCCACTTTAGCATCCATATGATTCTACATGCATATATAAGCTAAAGGACTCTAAAACTAACAATGCACTATTGTTTTCATAAAAGGATACTCATTATAAGGCAGGAGAATGAAGCCCCTAGTGTAGTTATCTGCAAAACCACAATGATAGGAACTACATCCTGCAACACAAATTTGTTAGAAGGGCATGTTTCCAAGTACCATGCCTCATAGCAATAGGTGAGTGATGATGTAGGGCATTTAAACACGATTCTGACGCAACAAACGACATTAAAAACGGAGTTCACTAACACCTAGAATGTTGAATTTAATGAAAAAGCACACTAAGAAGGTGAACAAAGTAAAAAGGTACAAATGTGCACATGTGTGTAAAAGTGAGATAGTTAAAAATTAATGAAGAAGATTAAACATGCACTTACTTTCTCATTTTCCTTTTTCAGCATTGAAGAGTGACGAGGAGAGAGTGACAACATGCCTAGCACACGTGATTTTACTCCCGCAAGGTTGGATGTATTGCACGAGTAGGTGGTGAGTGCTAGCCGCCAGTATGAGGTTGGTTGATTTTGGAGCCTGTATTGTGTGATTTTTCAATTATAGGATGAATTTAATGCTTATTTAGAGTATATTATAAGGATCCTAGAATTATTTTTTTGCAAAGTGTCCCTTTTTTCGTAAAGTTTCCCTTTTGTTCCCAAAGTGTCCCTTTTGTGTTCGCAACATGTCTCATTTCTTTGCAAAGTGTCCCTTTTCTTTGCAAAGTGTCTCATTTCTTCATGAAGTGTCCCGAAAGGGTTCTAAAGTTTCTAGGGCCATAGAAAAATCACACTAGAACAACATTAATACACTTGCTTGATGAATTAAAGTAAGATTGAAGAAGTTAGATGATTTAGATAGCATATTGTGAGAATTTGTATAGGTACCCACATAGTCTCGACAATGGTTAGGCGGGAGACAAATGAGTTTCCTCTGAGACTTGGCTTTAGCCCTATCACTAGTAGAGATGGAGCACTTACAAGTAGTGGAGATCTACTGGGCCTAACTTATGCCACCAATGAGATACCATGATGCTATGTTGATTCTGTTATGCGAGAGGTGGAATGCAGATACCTGCACTTTTCACCTACCCACAGGAGAGATGATGATTACATAGGAGGATGTCCATCGCATTCTCTAAGTGCCTATTCAGGGGGAGAACATGCAGCTACAAAGAGGATGGTCCTTCCTAGAGTAGCGGGTGGATATGCAGTACTGCTTAGAGGGTCTCGTTCATGATGACAGGGTAGCTGGATGAATAGAGCTATCAATGCTACTTTATTCACGAGCACAAGTGGTGAGATCCATCATGATGCACATAGTAGAATTGGTGTTATTTCTGAATGGGAAAGCAGTGCATCTGGAGGGAAGACTAGTACACTTGGTACGAGGCATGATAGAGCATTAAAACAATATATGCCTGGGGCAAATGCATTCTGGCACACATGTACTATTCTCTCAAGCGGTTCATTTTCTGAGAGCTAGATAGTATGGTACATTGCACACTCTTATAGGTATGGTTCTTGGAGCACATCACATGCACATGACCAGTGGGCTTCCCATGTCTGACAACAGTTGGCTATCCACAAGCATTCGAGTATCCATTATGGTGATTGTGGCAGTACGATGATCTCCACTTTTGGAGAGTGAGATTCGACCTACTAGACAAGTAGGATATCCTGTGGAGGCCATACCAGCTTTTCCTCCAGTGGCTTGATTACACCAGACATCGCAGGAGATTACATATGACCAAGTTCCTGGTGGGTTGACACAATCACATAGTGCATCCATTCTACTATGATCGGGTCATGAGATAGTTCAGATATGTACAAATACCATGACAGGAATGAGTGTCATTCAGGAGGTCTATTTGGAGCGTATAGAGGCGAAGAGACATTGCACGATTTACACTGGATGATGTCATCGAGAGTGAGTCAAACTATTCAGATCATGACCAGCCGCTAGTTGATGATGCAGATGATGTCAGGGCCACATGGGACCATGAGGAGTGGTGGAGAGCCTTGCGACCAAAACCAATGTTCCCCATAGATGAGCCAATGGGAGAGGCCCAATCAATACCAGATGAGAGAGAGGAGAGGGAGAGAGAGAGAGGATAGGGTGGAGGAGACATGGTATAGGGTTTTAGACATTTTATAGATATCATCGATGAGGATGAAAACTCAGACTATGATGGTCAGGAGGAGCAAGATGAAGAGGAGGAGGGGGAGGAGAGAGTGGAGGAGCCACCCCTGAGTGGGGATGATGGTGTCGCATTCGAGGATTGATATGAGTAGGGAGAGTTCTCACCTATTCATAGGACTAGATCCTAGACAAGAGCAGCAGCAGGTGCCAACACTCATTACCGAGGGGAGGCGAGCACATCTTCTATGCCCCCTACACAGGATGAGGTGTACATTCCAACCTCTCCCAGAGATATAGGTGAGGATATTTAATTTTGATGGATGTATTTTATTTTTGATTTAATGCATATATATTTATATGATGATGTGTTACTGATGAGATTCATGTTTGAGTTTTTAGGGCCTATAGAGGGTTGGCAAGAATTCCTACATTAGGCAGCCACAAAGATAGTTCCAACGACCTTTGACAAAGAGGATATGGATATTGACTATGTTCCCCCACCTATCATGGAGTGAGAGCCAGAGACCCTGAGACCCTTCGCGAGATTGTGGGTAGCCTATGAGGGCTTGAGGAGGCAAGTTCATTGAGTGAGAGCTGCACAATTGGCACAAAAATCATGGCCTCCAACAAAGGTGGATAGATTAGAGAGAGAGTTGACACAAGTACGGGAAGAGAGGGAGTAGATAGTAGGTGAGCACCGGTTGCCACTCGCACAGATGGGAGGATTAGAGTATGCACTCAGAGTCAGTGGATCACGGTCACGATCACATACAACTATCTCCTAATGCCCTGCTACTGATGCAACGCAAGTACCAGATCTTGAGGGATCTGATAATCACAGTCCACAATGACACTATGTATTATGATGATATGTGTAAAAGAATTTTGATATCTGTATATATATGCATTTGTATTTTGTATGATGTAATTTAATTGTGTGGATGTTAAATGACAATGTGATTAATTAAATAGGTTAGTATTTAATTAATGGCAACATGATTTAACACAATGTGATGAAATTACAACATTTAGAATGTATGGTTAGATTAAATATTTTATTCACTTATGATTTTAAAGAAACATAACACACAAAATGGGGAAGGAGGTTGAATAGTATGAAATCTAAAGTAACTATAAAAAATGAATTAAATAATTACTTTAGTGTTCAAGACACAAACATGATGATGTGTTAAGAATGAAGCAATGAGATAGCCCATAGAATAGAATCCAATAGCTTCAACAACACTACTCTATAAATCATGCCATTCAAGGGGGAATTACACATAATACCGATGCAAATGCGCGACATTAATGGGATCTCGAAGGGGAGTCCCATTGCACTTGATTAAGGTATAGGCACCAAATCCATAACTGGAGTCGATCATGTAGTAACTAAGCCAATTAGGACTAAATTTACCTTTTTTAGTGTAATCGGCGGTGGTGTTACATTGATTTTCATATAAGACCAAATCACCCTTTTTAAAATTTCAAGGAATGGCACCAAAATCGTGTTTGTGTTGCAACCGTTTAGCATAAGCTTGAAGGTGCTCAAGAGCATTAATGCATTGCTCATCAAGGATTTCAAGTTGGTGGAGATGTTGTTCCGCATAAGTATCATTATCAATGAGACTTTGGAGAGAAATCCTCAACATGGGGATTTCGATCTCTAAAGGGAGGATAGCTTTGGTACCATAAACAAGGTTAAAAGGAGTATATTACGTAGAAGAACAAACACTCATGTGATACGCCCATAGTGCATATTGCAATTGTGTATGCCAATCTTTTTGGTTTTGATTGACAGTCTTCCTGGGGATTTGCTCCAGGATCTTATTAGTACTTTCGGCTTGACCATTAGATTGAGGGCAGTAAGGTGTGGAAAAATGATGTTGGATATGGAAGGTCTCAAGGAACTTTTTCACCTCGTTGTTCTTAAAGGGAGTACCATTATCTGAGACTAACATGGAAGGAAGACCAAAGTGAGTGATGATTTGTTCCAATAAGAAACGACCTATCACCTCAGCGGTTGTGGATTGGAGGGCAATAGCTTCAACCCATTTGGTGAAATAATCGGTAGCAGTGATAATGAATGTATGTCTAGCAGAAGAAGATGGGGAGATTTTCCCAATGAGATCCAAGCCCCATTTAGAGAAATTCCATATAGGTATTTGGGAACGAAGTTCTGAAGTAGGAGAATGGATCAAATGACTATGTTCCTGGTATTTATGACATCACTTAACATACACATAACAATCCTTTTCCATGTTTTTCCAATAATATCCCATACGTAGGAACTTTTGCACTAAGGTTTTTCCTTCAAAATGTCCTCCACAAGTACCAGAATGGGCTTGTTCGAGGGAAATATGAGTTTTAGCATCCTTGAGGCATCGTAGAAGGATTCCATCAAAGGATATTTGGTACAATGTGTCTACAAGGATGATATACTTAGTGGCCAACTTTTTTAGGCGCTGATGGGTATTATTAGTGGTGGGTTCAGAAATGGTGCCATCTTTTAGATAATTGTAGATGGCATCATACCATTCACACGGATTATAAGAAAAATTAGGACAAATATTAGGAGGTTGATTGTTGATGGAGGGTGTCATGATAGGATTAATGGTGAAGACTATTTTCTCATAACGGTCGACATGAGAGACAAGAGAGGCTACACTAGCCATTGCATCCGTGTGGCGATTATCTTTGTGAGGGATATTAGCAATGGTAAAGGATTCGAAGTGGTCTAAAATATTAAGCACAAGCTCCTTATATTGTGAGAGTTTAGCATGTTTAGTTTGATAGAGACCGTTGATTTGTTTAATGACTAATTGTCAATCACCATAAATCTTAATATTTTTAACTCTCATGACAAGAGCAATGCTTCATACTCAGTTGTATTATTCATACAAAGGAAATTCAGATGATAGGATAAGGGAATAGGCTTACCATTAGGTGGAACTAAAACAACTCCAGCACCGGAGCCTATTCGACACTTGGATCCATCAAAGTATAAGTCCCATGTAGCGATGTCTATAGTAAACACACTATCATCTAGGAAAGAGTCATTGGTGGGTAACACTAATGGGGAAGGAGAATCAGCTAAATGGTTGGTTAAGGCTTGACCTTTGATTGCTTTTTGAGAAATGAACTTATGGTCAAACTCAATTAACAAAATGACCCATTTAGCAAGATGTCTTGACATATCTATTTTAGTGAAAAGATATTGTAAAGGGTCAAAAAATTTCATCATGTGTACTTCAGTATTTAGTAAGTAATGTCGCAACTTACTAGTAGCGAATACAAGAGTGAATTTTTTTTTTTCAATTGTGGAGTAATGAGTCTCGTAATCAAGGAGTGTTCTACTAATATAATAGACAAGATGCTCTTTACCGTTGGAATCCTTTTTAGCCAACAAGGCAGCAAGAGGATGAGCAGAAACAATGATATAAAGGATGAAAGGTTGATTAGGTATAGCGGGCTGTAAAACAAGCAAAATTATAAGGTATTCTTTCAAACTCTCAAAGGCCTATTTGCAATCATCATTCCAATCAAAATTGACATCCTTTTTAAGGAGGTGAGTAAAGGGCAACGTACAATCGGCTAAGCAAGCAACAAAATGGTGAATGGATTATATCCATCCTTGTAACGTATGTAATTAGGAAATGTTACAAGGAGGTGGCCTATTGATGATAGCATCAATTTTCTTTTTATCCACCTCGATGCCTCTGTAAGATATGATAAACCCCAAAAGTTTACCACTATCCACTCCAAAGACACACTTTTTAGGATTTAAGCGCATGTTATACTTACACATACGCTCAAAGATTTGACGGAGGACATTCACATTATCTTGACGGGTTAAGGATTTGGCAAGAATATCATCAACATAGTCTTTTAAGATTTTGTGAATGTAATCATGGAAGATTAAGGTCATTGCATGCTAATAAGTAGTGCCAGCGTTCTTTAAACCAAAAGGAATCATAACCCAACAAAATGTGCCCCAAGCAGATGTAAAGGTCATCTTGTATTGATCTTGTGCATTAATAAATATTTGGTTATACCCTGAAAATCCCTCCATAAAAGATAACAAAGCATGTCCAATAGTGGAATCCATGATCATATCAATGTTAGGAAGAGGAAAGCCATCTTTTAAAGAGGCCTTATTCAATTCTCTAAGATCCGTACATATCCTAACATGATTATCGGGTTTGGCCACTGTGACAATATTTGAAATCTAGGGAGAATAATCAATGGAGTGAATAAAACCTACGTCAAGGAGTTTTACAAGTTCTCCTTTAACATGCAAGGCTACCTTATGCATTTTTCGAATCTTCGGTCAAACAGGTTTAGCATTTTCAGCAAGGACAATGTTATGGGTAACTATCTAGGGATCTATTCTTGGCATGTATAAATATTTCCAAGCAAATAGTTCAAGAAAGGTATGAAGCAAGGTTGCAAGATCCTCTTGTTCTTCATCATCTAGGCACTTCCCGATTTTAATGATTTTGTCCTTGTCATCGATTTCCATGGGGATGTCAAGGGTATCTCCTAAAGGGAGTGCATTAGACTGGGGAGCTTTAGGATCATACAGTTCCAAGTTGGGGTGAGGCTCGTTAATAGTACTAACGATAGACTCGTAACTCAACATAGCACAAGAGGCATGTCTCTTGGAGCGAGAAGGAGTATCTGAAGCACCTAAGAAATGTTTTAAATTGTCCTCACCATGAACATAGGTGAAGCGGGGAGCATCCACATCAATAAATTCAGGGTGCTTAAGTGTAAGGTTAGTTCTTGATGTGCATGATATAGTATTGATGTTGAGAGAGGGTCGTTGGTTGGATTTTGTAGCTTTAGAAAAGGAAAACGCTAGAACGGTTCTAGTGCCTTGCATATTAGGTTCAATGGGGACACGGATGCCTTGTTCATGTTTTCCACATCCTTTACCCTTGTAACCCAATTGTTTCACAAGATCATAACCATGCCCATAAAGACTTTCCATTTCTTGTGGGTTAGGAGGTTGTTGATAATCTATCTCATCAAAATTTGTTGTATATGTGGTATTTTCTTCCAAAAGAGATGAGGTAGGTATGGGGAAGGGTGTTCCTCTTGTTGGGTAGATATGACAATGGATTGATCATTGTGAATGTCCCCCTTGCGTGTTACACTACACTCACCCATAAAGGAAGGATTAAACTCTAAAGAGTCCCAATCATCACCAAGTAAATTAAACTTGGTGTTATCTTCGGTTTGGTCTTTCTCAGGAGGGGCAATGTTAGAGGTAGGAATTAAGGTATGGAGAGGACTTGATGTGCCCTTTTTTAGTTGCAGGAAACTCTCAGGTTCAGGATCGATGTCAATTTGATAAACTTTATTATTATAGACATATTTCATTTTGCAATGAAGGGTCGAGGGTACTACATGCATCTCATGAATCCACGATTGTCCCAAGAGGAGATTATAAGAAAGATCATAGGGCATGACATGGATGGGAGTTTGCAACATAACCATTCAAACAATAATGGGTAAGGTGACGACACTAAGAGGTTGTTTGGTAACATTATCAAATCTTCAAATGGATAAGGAATCAGATTTGATTTGCGATCGGTCCACATGTAACCTATCAAGAAGCTTTGCACTGCCCACATTTAGGGTAGATCCATTATCAACAAGGGTCCTTTTAATACCTAACCAATCATACTAGGCTATGATCATAAAGGCTTCATTTTGTTGGCATAACTCTAATGGCAGTAGCTCATGTTGATAGAAATTAATATCCACATTAGTTGTGTTCATGTCATTTAGGAGATCTACCACATCAGTAGTATTCATACCAGGAGGGACCACTATTTGTTGTAAGGTTGTTTGAAGCATGGAGTGATAGTTAGGGGAATTTTGAAGAAGATTCCAAAGGGATATTTTGGCAGGAGTGTTTTTAAGTTTTTCAACCAAATCATACTCTTGAGTTGTGAGTGGAAACGAGGAGTTGCGGGTAAGATGGGGTTGGGTAACGGTAGGGAACTGGAGTTAGATGGTTGTTGGGGATGTGGGTTATTATGAGTATAATGAGTGTGGGCAACGGTATTGTTCTTAGGATGTTAAAGGGTAAACTCAAGTTGGGGTGGGGTTGGAGGTTTACGACAAGGTGGGTAAAGAATGAGTTGGGGTTGGATGACATTGACATCTTTTGTGTTGGATTTTTCATCACAACAAACCATAGTGGATGAAGTAGGGGAGATGAAATCTTGGAGTACATCATCTAACATAACCATATCATCACAACTAAAAGGTTTGGTAGGCAAGGGTGGGGGAGTCGTAACTACATCATCACTAATCTTAGTGGATGAAGTGAGTGAGAGGAAGCTTTGAAGAGCTTCATCTAACTTATCAAAATCATCACTACTAAAGGATTTAGATGATATAGTGTTCGTATAGTGAACAAGTGTGTGCATTGTATAATGTGAGTTATCAATGTTTTCAGGAATATGTTTCATAGAATCTACTTTGAAAGAAATAGGAACTAAAGCAAAAAAGGAAACATGTAAAGCTTTTATGCTACTCAAAAATGCCATTTAAAGCTAAGAATAACCATATAATAGTGAAAATAAAAACTGAAACCAGCATTAATAGAGAGAAATAGAGAGTATAGAATCTGTAAAACAAATGCAAAAATTACTAATGCAAAATGCCTACTAGGACTAGGTCGCCCAAGTTGGTGACTTAGTCCTAGTATGATTTTTTTTGAATTTTTAAGGTATTTTCTGATGGAAAAAATAAGTTTATGGAAGCTAACATGCAGAGGTATATTATATATGTCAAATTTCTATATCAGGCAAGGAAATGAATGGCAACTATGATGCTTTTTCACTAATGCAAAATGAAAAACCCTAGGATCCTTGTTTACACAATGCAACATTCAATGCAATGCTAGATAAAGAGTTCCTAGTATGCCAATGCAATGAAAATCAAAAGTATCTAATGTGTTGAAATGCAGGTTCACCAAAATGAACCACAAAATTTGGTTGCTTTGGATGGAGGTAAAAGAATGGATCCTCTACCACTTTATAGGGTTTTCACCTAGAAGGAAGTGGGTTTTCCTTCACCTCCATTGGGAAATAAATCTTGTGATTCATTCAAGGTCTAGGGATTGAAACCCTAGAGGAGTGGGATATGCAAATGTATTGAAAAGTGCTATGAAAATGTAACTACTTAACCTAAATGAACAGAACTTATTTTCTTTGAAAATACATGATGTAATACAATAGAAATGAAAGCAATAAGAGTAAATTAACCTAATAGATCAGAGAAGTGTACCTGGAAACCGAAGAGGGCTAAAATTGGGATTGTGTAATTCACTGGAAAACTAGAAAATCAGGGTTTTGAGCCATCTAGGACACTTACGCCAAGTGGGGCAACCTAGTCCCTTTTTGGGAAATCTGCTTCAGAAGCCATTTCTGCCAATTGGGTCCCCAAATCTACAACTTTCAGTTTCAAAAAGCTTCAGTGGGACTAGGTCGCCATTATGGGTGACCTAGTCCCTTTCTGCTTTTTTGAGAAATTCAAAGTGGACTCGGAGGATTTACTTCAATATTCTGCTTCTTCACGGGAATCCTGATCCAAACCTCTAAAATAACCTACAAAACAAAATGTATTTGTATTTCTAATGTGGGGTTTTCCTTAGTCAAACCCCTAGTTTTTATTTAAACTTGAAATGAAGTAGAAATCTGCGAAATCCCTAGCCCTAAATGTGTTTAGAACTAGGAAAACTTGAAACAAAGAAAAACCCTATTCTATTGTGCTAGAATAAGATGTATGTAAAATATTTGAAATGATGCAAGACTCTAAACCCTAGAAATCCTACACCATTGCAAATGAAAGTAACAAGGAATGAAAATGGGATGTGAACCTCAAATATGTAAAGTGGGTTGAAGGTAGAAGATGGAGGCACTTTGAAATCAGTCTTTAGGATTGATTTGGTGGTTAGTTGCACTTCCTCAGCCTAGATTTCTCCATGAATCTCCATAGTCATATATCTCCAATCTTGTCAATGAGTGATCTTGGATGTGAAGTGAGCTTCAAGACCTACGAAAAACCCTAGTTTTCTATCCAAAAGCTTCAACTTTTGTTGTGTGAGAGATGAATCTTCTTGAGGAATATGTTTTGCACTTGATTTTTGGAGTTGGATGTGAAAAATGAGCAAGAGAGAGTTGCAAAATGACCTAAAAACAAGTATATAAGCAACATGACCTAATTGTTGGGAACTTTGACCTAAGAAGCTGACACCCATCAGGGATTCATGATAAAATTTTCATTTTCCCACTTGAAATTTGAAAAATCCTCAAAAAGGACTAGGTCGCCAACTTTGGCGACCTAGTCCCACTAGGGAATTTTTATAGTGGGAATGGTACTTTTTGAATGGTTTTGATATTCTTTGTCGGAATTTGAATGATCCCTTGGGTATAACATGGCTCGAAGTCAAAATTAACAACCTTATTGGCCTATAAATGTTGTTTTAGGGTGAAAATTGGTGAAATAGGACCTGAAGTAAGACCAAAATGAGCACAAAATTGTCCTTTTCTTGAAAGGTATACAATTTTTGGCGACACAACAACTAATCAAGTATGCACCAAGATTATTTTACAAGAATACCTACAAGCACAACAAATGAAATATTATGATCGATGCCCCATCTCTTTTTCTCTAAATCATTTTGATAGACATCATTGAGAGTTCCTCAGAATGGGTCAATAAGATAAATCATAAGAAAAGATCAAAGACAAAGAGTCAGTATTATCCATATCTCTTGCTAGTTTAATATATCTAAGGTGATTTTTGATGCTAATGTCCATTGTAGGAAGGACTCGTCCTGGGACATGTTGATCATATGTTTTGATTAGGATGAGGTGTTTGATAAGCCGTTAATACAAACTCCAGTGACTCGCTTATCTATTATCTAAACTTTAGATTTTGACACTTAGGTTCTCACTTTATGATTTGTGATACTTGCTTTCTATTTGTTTTACCAAAGGTTGAAGGTGATGATTGATTTATTATGTATGAAGTTTATTGTGGGTGAAAGCGAAATGGGATGGGTGGTTTTGGATTTTCTAGAATATTTCAATATTTTTGGTATTTTGAAAATGTTTTGAGATTGTTTTTGGTATTTTTGAAAGTTTATGTGAATGTTTTTGGTTTTCAGTTATTTGAGGTTGTTTAGGGTTTTTCTAAGATATTTGATGTTGTTTAGGTTTTTTGAATTTTTTCTAATATTTTTGTTTTTTCAAGTTTTCAAATGTTTAGGATTTTTGAGATTTTGCAAATGTTTTGAGGTTTTATAATATTTGAATGTTTAGAGTATTTCCAAGTTTTCTAAATTTTTAGGGATTTTCAAGATTTCTAACCAAGAACGTAACCTAAAAGGCTATCCTAGGGGCATTAGGGGCTTATCAAAGATGAGCCTTGCCTACGTTATACATGCAGAGACCACGTAGTTCGAATGACTTGACTTATTGAAAATGAAATATGAACAGTTGATGGATTTGTCAGTTTATTATGATGGAATCCTAAAGAACTAACCTAGGGTGTCTCAGGGGCACATCAATGATGGAATTGCCTACGTTCAAGCTCAAAGACTCATAGTTTGACATTGTACTATTTTTGGGTTTTGATTTTTGATGTTCAACCTTTTTAGGGATTTTTGATGTGTTTTGGATGTTTTGGATTTTTCACTTTATAATTTTCCGAACTTGTTGGATTTTAGCTAATACAAGATTTTGATGTTTTTGGATTTTTTGATTAATATTTTTAGGATTTTTTATGAGACTTCCAAATAACCTTAAGACATATAAGAACTCGATCTAATCTAGAACAATTTTCCCTTAGTGTGGTATGATAGACTACCTCAATATAGGGAGGACAAACTGACCTTAGGAATATGTTAAGTAGTGCTAAAGGGGATACAATACTTCATTTTATCAAGCTATGATGCAAACCACAAATTGGTGATGAAATAAATAGGAGGATGATGTGATGGATGGATGGGATGCAAATAATGATATGATAAAAATCCAAAGAATAGATGGAGGTTCTTTATTTACGCAAGGCACTGATTTTCTAGGTTTTCACCAAAGTACTTTCCCAAAGTTCCACTGAAGTGGTTTTCACTAGAGCACAATTTTTTTCTTGACTATTTTCAATCCTTTTTCTTATTTTTTTGGATTTTGATCATTTTTTAATTTTATTTTATATTTTTTAGATTTTACACCCTTTAAGCTTACACATAAAATTTTTTAAGATGTAGACTATTGGTTAGTTCCTACAAGGGTTCACCTTCAATCATTGATAATTGATATGCTCCTGATCGATAGCTTGTTGTGATGACAAAGGCACCAAACTAGTTGGGCTCAAACTTTCCTTTACTATCTTGATCTGGAAGATTCTTTCGATTCTACTTTAGAACAAGATCCCCTACCTGGAAAGACCGACCATTGATCTTCTTGTTATAGCTTTGTTTCATTTTATTTTGGTATACTTGCAAGTGATTAAGTGTGTCAAGACAATGCTCATACAAGAATTCTATCTCATTTAGTTGAGATACTATATACTCTTCATCAATGATTTGGTTCTACAATGAGACTTGTAGTGAGGGTAGCTCGACCTCGATAGGCAAGATGGATTTTGATCCGTAGACCAAGGAGAATGTGGTTGCACCTGTAGGTGTGTGAATACTAGTTTGATAGGCCTAGAGGGCAATATTTAACTGTAGATGCTTGTCATGGCTAGCTTGATTGACCATTTTCTTTAGGATTTTTAGAATTGTCTTGTTTGTAGCCTCAGCTCGACTATTTCCCTGGGGGTAATATGGGTAGAGAATCGATGTTGGATGTAGAATATTTGGCATAGCTCTTTCACATCCTAATTCTTGAAGGGTATTTCATTATCTGAGATAAGGGTTTGTAGAACATCATAAAGGCATATAAGGTATTCAGAATAAATTTAGCAATTTACTTCCCCGTTATTTCGATCATCAAAATGGCTTTGACCCATTTGGTAAAGTAGTCAGTGGTTGTTATTATGAACTTGTGGCTATTAGATGAGGTGGGAGTAATATTTCCTATGAGGTCAATCCCCCACTGCGAGAAAGTCCAAGGTGTGACCATTGGTTGTAACTCTTGAGTTGGGGCATGAATAAGATATCCATGTTGTTGACACTTGACACACTTTTGTACATACTGATAGGATTCTCTTTCCATGGTTGGTCAATAGTACCCCATCCTCAACAGTTTCTTAGCTAAAGTCATACCATTAGAATGGGAACCACATATGCCATCATGTACTTTTTTTAAGGTGGTCAAGGCTTCTTCTTCGTTAATACATCATAGTAATGTCCCCTCAATGCTTCGGTAGTATAATGTATCACTTACGATCATAAATTGGGATGCGTTTTTAACAAAGGTATTTTTAAGGTTGGAGGTGATATTGGTTGGGAGGGTTCCTCTACTAAGGTAGGTAAATATATCATGATACCACGGGGATCCAAGACCAACGATGACTCATGCAAATTCATATTCAGGGATTTAAAAAGTCATCACTAGAAGTTATTCTACTAATAATTCACATTGAAAGATGTTGTGTGGCATGTCTAACAATAATCCAATTGTTTCCATAGCATCAGCTACTCGGTTGTTCATGTGAGGAATCTGCTCAAAATTTATATCAATGAAAAGGTCCTTGAGAATTTCTACCATCTTCTTGTAAGGGGTAAGATTTTTATCCTTATTTTGGTAGTCATCATTGACTTGGTTGATAACTAGCTGGGAGTCTCCATAGAATTTCATCTCTTGTATCTACCATTGAACTGCTATCCTCGGACTTGTTATTAGGGATTAATGCTCAACTATATTGTTAGTACATGGAAACAATAGCATGTATGACTTTGGGATGCAATCAACTTGAGGGGTGATAAAGAGAATACCCGCCCCTAATCTGTGTTGGGTAAACGATCCATCGAAGTACATTTTCCATTGATCAGTTGTGTTGAAAAGGAACATTGATTAATCAGGGAATTCAAATATCAATGGATCTTTGTATAGATAGGTTCTTTTTCTAGTTGTTATGTGATCACTTTTCCTTTGATTTCCTTGTGCTCCATGTACTCTATGTCAAACTCAGTCAATATCATTACCCATTTGGCCATTCGTCTTGTGAGAGTTGCTTTGGATAATAGGTATTTTAATGGGTCAATCTTTGCAATAAGCTTGATTTGATGTGACAACATGTAGTTTTTGATTTTTTTTGAAGAAAACACCACTACTAAGCATGCTTTCTCAATGGATGAATAGTTCATTTTATACCCGACCAAGGTCCTACTGGTGTAATAGATAGCCATTTCCTATTTTTTCATCATGTTGTGCTAGAAGAGCACCAAGTGTTGTTAATGTTGTTGAGATATACAAGATAAATGGTTTGTTTGGTATCAGTAGCATGAGAACTGAAGGTTTCAATAGGTATTCCTTGATCTGGTGGAAAGATTTATTGCACTTCTCATCCCACTTGTAAGTTATTCCTTTATGAAGACGATGAGAGAAAGGGTGGATTTTGTCTGATAATTGTGCTATGAACCTTCTGATAGATTGCAATCTTCCTTGTAACCCTCTCATCTGCTTCAATTTTTGTGTTGGCTCCATGTCTAGAATGGCTTTAAATTTTGTTGGATCAATTTCTATCTCTTTGTGATATGATGTAGCCAGGGAGATTCCCTAATGTAACCAGCCCAAAGACACACTTTTTTGGATTCAACCATACCTTGTACTCCTCAAGTCTATCAAAGATGGGTCCCAAGACTTATATGTGATCACTCCTTTTCTTTGATTTTTCCAAAATATCATCCACATAATCTTCAATTGTTTTGTGGATCATGTCATGAAAGATCAGGGTCATTTCTCTTTGATAGGTTGATCCTGTATTCTTTAGCCCAAATGGCATCATGTTCCAATAATATGTTCCCCATGGACAACTGAATGCAGTTTTGTGTTGATCCTCCTTGGCGATCATTATTTTATTATAACCATAAAACCATCCATGAGTAGCAACATTCCATGCCTAGTTGTTAAATCAACAATGAGGTCAATGTTAGGAAGAGGGAAATCATGCTTCGGGCATGATTTTTTTAATTCCCTAAAATTTGTGCATATTCTAATGCCCCCAGTGGGTTTGGAGACTGATACTAGGTTGGAAACCCACCTAGGATAATCTATTGGTCTGATGAATCTAATGTCAAAAATCTTTTGTAATTCAAGTTTCACGAAAAGTGTTATCTGAGGGTGGATCTTTCTTAATTTTTGCTTCACTGGTTTAGGTTTTGGATATACTGCTAAATGATGCACAATCACTTTTCAATCAATCCCTAGCATATCTGTGTATGACCATGCAAAGTTAGCTCTTTTCTCTTTCTGGAATGCTGCTCAATTTTTATGTTCTTCATCCAATAAGGATTCGGCATAGAAAGTGATCTTGGGTGCTTCTTTTGTTCCCACATTGATTTGAGTGGCCTTTTTTGCTAGAACTGTTGACTTTTCTAGATGCATTGCACTCATGGGGATATTGAATCCCTCATCCTTGGGAATCTCAAAGAGGTTTTCACCTTTGGATGTGTCCTTTATTTTTACTATTTTAGGATCAAAAAGTGCCATAGTGTGGTTTTCACTCAAAGATTTGTATGTTAGTTTCATTTTGTCAATTTTGTGACAAAAGGATTCAATCGTCTCCCCATAGTATGCCCATGTGTCTAGATCTATATCAAAACCAACTTTGTGATTTTCCCATGGTAATTTGTCATAGAGTCCCATGAATTTTTAGATTGCTTCATCTTTTTTGAATAAATCTAGAATCGGTAGCCCTCATTGGTCCATTTCAATGAGTTGTGGGTATACTAGGCTTATTTCTATTGGTTTATCATTCGAGGTGAAGGATGTTGTGGATATCATGAAGAGAGAGATATTCTCAAATAGGTCAGCAACATCAAGGGGGGAGTTATCTAGGGTAGTATCAAACAATGATGGTAACTGAGAGGAAGCCTCGACCCTTTTCACAAAAGTACCTTTACCAAGAAGGGTAACCTTACTAGTGGTACAGTCTAATCTAAGATTCTCAGGATGTTGTTCAGGAATGATGGGTTCTAGCAGAACATTATCATTTTGTCCTAGTTTCTCATTCTTGTTGTATCCCCATCCCTTCATTAGTTGTAAGGCTTTATTATCATCTTCAATGGGAAGAACAGGGATGGGTCATTCATCTTGATATAGTAGTTTAGAGAAATCCACCTCATTGATATCCTCTTTGTTCAAATCCCCCCACTTGGTGAAGGTAGTAGCTACCATATTTATTGTTTCAACCTCTTTGTTGATAGGTGTGGGTTTCCCATGAGATTTGGGAGAAAGAGGTAGCTCCCCCAACACAAAATTATCCTTCATTAGTTTATAACTTCCACAACCATCATCTTGGATCACTACTTTGATATGAAGAATGTTCTGCATGATAGATTTTTTTGTTTCTAAGGTAGATGCCAGGGACGATGGGTCAAAAAATGAGGAAGATGATGTAGGCCATTCATAATTTTTAGGGATCTAGGATATCTTATAAAACTTGGTCTCAAGGTTCTTCCAATAGTAAAAAGGTTCAGGATATCCATGGATGGTAACTTCTCTACCCTCAAAAGGAAACTTTACACATTGATGATAGGTCAAAGCTATAGCTTTTAGGGCATGTATCCATGGTCAACCAAGTAGGATGTTGTAGGGGAGATCAAGTTCCAACACTTGGCATGTAGTTTTTGCAATGATGGGTCCCACTTAGATGGGTAGTGGTGTTGATTCCTTGTGATGCCCGCTCTTGGTCATCATATGCTCTAATGGTGGTACTTTTTGCCTTCTTTATAGTATCCTCTGAATAGCCCAATTTCTTGATCAACTGAAGGGTTCAAATTTTTAAACTAGCACCTCCATATACTAAGACTCTTTTAACCTTGTTCTTATGAATAATGACCTCAAGGTGTAAAGCAAAATTATGAGATGGTTGTAATGGTAGGTCTTGTTTTGAGAAGGTGAGAAGATCATCAATGATATTCCCTACCATAGCTTGAAACTATTCTAGATCAATATCCTCTAGGATAGATGATGAAGATAAATCTTTCTCTGAGTTTTCCTATGTGTGGGGGATAGCCTCAATAGTTCTAAGATATAAATCTTTGAGGGGGTCTTCTTAAGTTGATCTAGGAGATTGTACTTGTTAGGGTTTGATGTAGGAAAAGTAGTTTGTGCCCTAGATTGAGATGGGACTCCTTGGATGGTGACCTGGCCTCATCGTGTGGTGACTCCACACTCTGCACTAGGCCCTTTGATGGTGATGACGGTGATGACACTATCATAGGAAGTGACTAGATTGGAATAGGTATGTTGTAAATTTGTGTAATCCTTAGCTTTTCCAGTGTTATTTCCTTTGCTATGATCTGGCATAGGGTTCTTGTATATCTTAAGATCCTAGTTTCCAGTTGGTACCTCAATAGATATGGCTTTGCTCTCTATAAGATCTTGGATAATATTTTTATTTATTTTTTTCACTCAGGGTATCTCATGACCGACCTCGCGCCCCTGCGATGGCGTAGTGGGCAAGTTAGGTGAGACTAGTCCCTGAGGGTGCACACGGAGCCAACAACCCGTGCGCCAGGTTAGCCCGAGAGCGAGTCGAACCCGATACCATGAGGAGCCATCCCACAGCCTCAAGCCAACCACACTACCCATGCCGGCCTTGGATAATATTTTTGAGCCTCATGCAGTTTGATGTTTTATGTCTCTTGATTTTTTGGAAGTCATAAATATCATTTTCATTATACCAGGGATGTTTATCCTATGGTTCTTGGTATTTTTCAAAATTGGAAAGCTTTATCAGGTTTGACTCTACCAATTTCTTCATGATTATTTCAATAATTTCTGACAACTATGTGTATTTGTGTTTCAGATAGTTGTTCTTGTTAGGGGTTCATCTTTGTTGTGTTTTGATGTTGTTGATCTGATTGTTTTGTGATGGTATTGTTTGTTGCATAGATGGTTGAACATTAGTCATTTGATTGTTGTTTGGCCTAGGATTACTTAGGACCACCTTAGCATCTACCACTCCATCATTCATTATGTTCTTGTTCTTAGCCCAGATATGAGGCTTATCCTTTAAACTAGTTGATGGGTGATTGTCCTTGTAGGCTTGAGTATTTCCCTATGAGATTAAATCTCTCTCGATGTTAAGAATTCTAGGGAAAAGCTCCTTATAAGATGTAATGCACTACATTTTTAAGTGGAAGGATAGATTTTGGTCTATATTTTCTATGATGATCCCCACTTGTTGTTCATTAGGAATTGGCCACTTTATTTTACTAACCCTTTGCCTCCATCATTGTAAGAAATTGGTGAAAGATTCTTCTTTGTTCTATTTGAGAGTATACAACTCTTCTAGGCTTATGTCCATTTCAAGATTAAAGGAGAAGTGATCTCTGAATTTATCGGTGATTTCTTGGAAATTTTTGATACTTGGAGGCAATTGAGAAAACCAGTCAATGGTTGGGCATGTTAGGCTTCTTGGAAAGTCGCATCAGATAAGACTCATTGTAGGCGACCTCCATACACATGAAGTTAAACTCTTTGATATGGTCCACAGGACTTCCTCTCCCTTTCTATTTATCAAATTTGGGGATTTCAAAACTGGGAGGGAATGGTACCATTGTGATGTTTTGATCGAATGGATATGGGCATAAGTTTTGTGTATGGGGCTTCTTTGTTTTTCCCATCCAAAGATCTTGCATTTCTTGTCATAATGCCTTAAGTTGTGATGCTACATTGTCTTGTGGATTTGGTGGAGGAACATACATTGTGTATTGTGGGATGGTGGATGGATTGTACGTGGGATTATGATATGACGATATGTTGTATGGTGTCTATGGAGGTGTGGGGTATTGTGAAGGTTATTTTGGTGGAGACATATATGTTCCTAGCATGTTTGTATTGATGATGTTTTATTGAGGATTATAGTAGGAACCTTGTTGTTATTGTTGGTGTTGGACATACTACTGAGCTAGTAAGGCTTGTTGTTGCTTTTGGGCTTATTATTGCTATTGGACTACTAAGGTTGTTTGTTGCGCTTGTTGTTGTTGTTGGGTTGCTAAAGATACTTGATGTTGGGCTTGATGTTGTTGTGCTGCTAAGGCTACTTGATGTTGTTGTTGTTGTTGTGCTACTAAGGTTTCTTTCTATTTTTTTGCTAAGGCTACTTGTTGTTGTTGTTGTTGTTATTATGTTACTTGTTGCGCTGCTAATATTCCTTGTTATTGTTGTTGTGCTGCTAGGGCTGATTATTGTGTTGCTAAGGTTCCTTACTATTTTTTCTACTATTATTGTGCTACTAGAGCTACTTGTTGTTGTTGTTGGATGAATTTTTGATAAGCCTGTTGTGCTTGTTGTAAATCTAAGGTATGTTCTTGCAATGTAGGATTAGTTGGTGGTTAGGATATCTGTGATGGTTTGATGTTTTGTACAGGTAGCGGGTTGTTGATGAGAGGTTGGGGTTCCCTTGGTTTAACATTCCTTACAAGATAGTGGACTGGGATGGAGGAATGTAAGGTTGAGGTTCCATTTGATTTTGTATGATGGGAGATAACAAGGGGAAACATGATGATGGCACCATTAGGTTTTGCGATGGAAATGGCATTCTCAACCCTTGTAATTGATCGAAAGAGTTTCCTTGTCCAAAGAGTAGGGGGTTCCCTTGTTGTACTTCAGGTGGGATTGAGGTGTTACCTTGGTTGATGTGGTTTGTCACCAATGAATTGTTTTGAGTTGAGTTGGTGATGGATGGGATGGACTTGTTTTGTTAAACCAATGGTGTAGATGAGCCAATTGGGGGGTTGGATAAAGATGTCCCTATTTGCATTAAGGGTTTATATTGCGTAAGGGTATTGGCATGCCCGTGTTGTCCTATTTGAGGAACTTGGCCTATACTACCTTATGTGATGTTGGGCACACTTGTGATAGTTTTGGGGATGGATGAAGAGGGGTACCCTCGATATGTTGAGGTTGTCATCGATTCATGAAGTGTAAGTGGTTTATGTTGATGCAAGGGGTGTTTGGGAATGGTAGAAGTGCCAAATTTTGGTGTTCAAGTGGTGGATGGATTGGTGTTGAGAGTCCCCACAATTTTGCTGCTTTCAAATGGAAGAGTATGGCCAAAGTCTTTAGCAAGACTAGTTGTAATACTAGGAATTGATGTTTGATTTGGCCCTAGTGATGGAGTTGTTAAGCCTTGTGTCAAAGGTTGTGCAAAAAAAGATGGGGAAATTGGAGCCGCATTTTCTAAGGCTTGATTTTCTTGTTTGTACTCCATGATTTCCTCCTTAGTAAGTTCAAATGGGTTGTTTGTAATTTCTTCTACCTCAAAAGGCCCTGATGGAGACAAGGGTTGTTGTGATGGGGTAACTTGACTTCTTGGATCAATTGTTTGAGGATTGGGATCACTTGAGGTGAATGTGACTTTGGTTTTCTCCATGATTCTCTTGTGTTGTTATCGTGTCTTTACCATAAATTTTGGGTCACCTATGGGAGAGTTGTGTTGATATTTGTAATGTTTAAACTCTCTAGTTGACTCAAATCTAGGTAGAAGGGATGTTGTAGGTCTTTTTGGAGCAATGGTAATAATGGAAGATGAAAAGATGAATGATGTGGGGAGTGATCTTTGCAAAAAAATTGGACAACACTTTAGACTTTAAGTTTGATTGTTTGATGTTTGGATAAAGTATTTTTATGAACTTGTGAATCTTTAGGGTAGACTCATGACCTTCAAGATAAAATAGTCCAAAGATGATAACTAATTTAGCTAAGTGAATGGAAAAGGATTCATTTCACATACAAAGTAGCTAATTTAGGTTTTCACTTGATTGATGTCTAAGTCAAAGAGTGTTGGTGTATTCAAAATGTTTGCAAAGTTTGGTGAAGTTAAGGATGAGTTTTGATGAAGGGGTGGATGAAATATTTGACCCAATGTTGACCTAGAGTGAAACTTTGTTTTCCAAGACCAAGGTAGTGAGAAAGATGCTACACCCTAGAGTGACTTAATCCAAAAGATCAATGTTGACTTAAATGAGGGGTTCATATTGAGCATACATGTCTGGATCATTCATTGAGACGCATCTATAAAAATTCCTTACCAAAATTTTTTGGTTGTGGTAAAGAGCTACAAGGTGTCTCTTCATAGATTTTTGACTATGATGCCTAAGTTTGAAGTGACGACATGTAGACCTTCTCTTAGGGATTTCTATTTTGTGAGATTATTTAGAGAAGCCCAAAATTATGGAAAAGAGGATATTTATTTCCATGCAGGAAGTGGTAATATCGGCCTTCCGGCCATAATATTGGTTTGTTCCTCTTGTTCGTCTAAGATGTTTTTGTTCCTCTCGTTCATCTAAGATGTTTTTTGTTTTTCTCCACGGACTTGGTGTTTCCTTTGTTTCAAAAGTGAACCTTCTCGAAATTATAATTATATCTATTTGTGCTCCCTTAATTTGGTTGAATGATAGCAGGTGTAAGGTTAGGTTGTTCAATCGGAGCAATCAAGCACCAAATGGTCATGAGGGGTTCAATTTTTCAATTTATCTTGCTTAAATGAGTTTATTTTTACCACAAACACTTTGTCTTGCTTAAGTTTCAAACTAAATTTCTATGTCAAAAACATCATAAATTTCACAAGGCCCATTTTGTGAATAGGATGAAGTTCAAGCCATAGTTGCCTAGGTTAACTTTGGGAAGTATGGATTGAGATGTAAAGCAAAAAACTTAGAAGTCTATAAGAATAAATCCTTAGGATAATCATCAATATCAAGTTTTTGTAAAAGGGTGTCCATACTTAGACCAAAGGGTTTAAAATTTTGAAAAGACTTGTTGATATTTGTTTTCAATTATTTTGGAACCAAGCAAGTGTTAAACTAACTCTCAAGCATTTACAATCCTAGATAGAGAGGGTAAGTTTTTCTTAGTAGGCTTACCAACCATCGAAAGAGATGATTAATCAAAGAATATGAAATGGACAAATAGGCTATGTCAAGGAAATATAATTTCTTGGCATGCCAAGCAAAGGAGTCCCTTCCCCATTTGCTTTATTGCATCAATCAAAAGCTGAACATGGTAAGTAACTCCTTGGAGCGATGCTACTCCAATGTAGGAACCTTAAAATATGTTTTGGAAATTATACTTGGTTAGACACTACAAACAAGGATTTTAATGACCATATTCGGGATAAACTAGTGTTATACATGTAGCAAGTTCACTCAATTAAGAGGACTCTCAACCCTTAGAAATATCAAAGGGTTTTGGCATATCACATAGATACTAGAGGAGATGATCGTCGATATAGTGTAACTACACTAGTTGGTCAATGACTTTCATCATGCCAAGTAATTATATCATGAACCAAAATAAAAGCACCACTTGGGTCATTCCCTCTCACAAGTTGGGAGGCAGGCCTGCTAAAGGTAACACATGTTTGAAGCATAAAATTCCTTTCATCACCCAAGGTTTCCAATAGACGCGAGTGGATAGGATTACCACTTCCAAGAAGAAAAAGTATACTTGTGTTGTTCTCTTCACCCAAGATCACACGAAGCACAAGGGGAATGGATACGCACAACAAGCCTACTCAAGCATTTAAACACATTTTCATTTTAATCCATCATAGCAAAATGGGTTCATTTTAAACACCAATTTAAAGTATGAAGATTGTTTTGTTCAATTTTAAACCAACAAGAAAAATGATGTGAGGGTTTAGTTTTAACCAATTCAAACATTCATTTTAAATCCCCAAAAAAAATCTAGTTTGGTCCTAAAACGTGAAATAAAGCATCATAAATGGGTTATAATTGCCTCATAAGTGTCAAAACACTTGTTATAATTATGAAATCAAATGAAAATAGTATGCTTCTTCACTTCATTTTTTATCGTCCAAACCTACAAAACTAGTTAGCCTAAAAAAGACAAAATCCAGAAGTCTGTGACATGTTGAAGAGAAAATAAAATCAAAAATTTAAAGTACATGCTGAAATTCAGTCACTGTTTTGGCTTACTAGTAAAAAGCATTGATGTTTATGATAGCGTTGCCATAATTCAAATGGGTGTCAATCTAGTGAGAAAAAGTGTCTCTCTGCAATAAATAGAGATGACGATAGCTTCGCTATTTTGTAGCATTTTCGTTTTCAAATCTTTGATACCCCTAAAAAGTATTAGTGTCGCAATTTGTTTTAATGGGTTTCGGTGATTTAATTAGGCATCATTGTATCTATTGAAAAGAGTGTCGCTATATGGTGAAACTTGACAAAGGCATTGCTATAGTCTCCAAGAGTGTTGTTATATCTGTAAAACTAGAAAAATGGACTTCGACAAAAAAAATCATTAATTTTGATCAGTATCGCCCTCCTTCTAGCACCAAAATGTGACTGAAGACTTAGTATGGGACTATTACACTTGATCCATGAGTATTCTAAGTATAATTAGGCCACTAAACATTATTCCCAATAAGATCATTCAATTCAAAACTAAACTAAGAATTCATTAAAACTGACATATTAAAAACATGAAAGCTTCATAAACCCCTATTCTAATCCATTGAAACTTATCCTATTAGGGGAGTGGTCTCACATTGATGTGGAATGGCGACCCTTTCCCAATCTCATGGATAAATGAACCTATTTCGATCGATTCTATTGAAGAGAATCGACAAAGACGATGATAGATGTGTATGAAAACATGATTTGAAGCTATTTTAACATGATGCAAGTTATTTTAACATTATGTAGGCTAAGATGATCGATATGGGTGTATGAAAAGCTATTCTAAATGAATTTTAAGCTAAAAATATTAAAACCTTAATTATGAAATATGCTAAATGGATGCATCTATGTTACCATGGAAGCCATTAATGGAAACTAAGCTAATGATGCAAGTAAATTAAGCTAAAAATGTGTTAAATAAGTGCTAAATATGAGTGCAATTGAAAGCGATTTTAGTAGCATAATTTTTCTATTAAAATATGGATCCATTTGTCTCCAAATAGTGACCTATTTATAGGAGGACAAATGAGAAATAAAGGGCTAAGATTGAAAAAGCTAATCAATGGTCAAAATTGGAAGAAAGATGGAGGTATGGATCATGGATTCCCATCAAGGGTTGAGGATGAAAGAAGATATTTAATCAAGGGATTACATTCATCCAAACAAACACACTTTCAAAACTTGCACAAGAAGTCATGTTAAAAATTTGTTTCAAAAAGGAATATTCCCTTTTGCCAAATAGGTGAAGAAAGAGAATATTCTCAAATATTCTCATGGGTGAGGAAAACTAGATATTTAGTTAATTAAAACCAAATTAAATTATGTAAAGGAATATTTCATGGGAATATTCCATTTTTGGAGGAATGTGCAAAGGAGGAATATTCTCTTGGAATATTCCCTTTCAAGTGGAGGGATTAGATTTAATTAGTAATTTGATAAATAAATAAAGTTTCAATTATGTAAATTAGGGAAAATAGGATATTCATTAAATTATTTATTTATTTAATGAAAAAGGGAATTACATGATATTCATTAAATAAATGATTTAATGAAAAGGGGGAAAGTGAGATGATATTTAATTAAACAACTTAGGGTTATTTAATTAAATAAGAGGACTTTAGGGATTAAATTAGATAATTTGATTTATTCAATTTAAAAAGATGAAAGGTTAGCATGAAAGGGGGTGAATTAACCTAATTAGGTCAATTAGATTAATGGATGAAAAGATGCAATTAATTAAGTAGCTAGGCTAATTTAATCAATTAAGCGAAAAAAGGATGTGTTTAAGATGAAGCAATGTTAGTATGTCCGATTCGAGTGCATGATATCATTCAGGATATTTTAAGTGTCTACAAGGACACAAAGATAGAGTTGATCAAGGCTAAAGCTAGACTCAAAGATGTGACCATAGGATTATCCCTAAATAAGAGGGAACAAGAAATAAGTAATGAAACTATAAAAAGTAATTACCTAAAAGAACAACATTGGGGCCAAAGGGAGAATAATCCTCTTATTTTTCCTTTCTCAACACTAACCCAAAACAAGGAGATATAGATGTTCATGGATTAGTATTAGATAGGGAAAATCAAAGAACCCCAATGCAAAATACTAATATTTTTGTAGCCACAAAGGCTTAAACAAAAAAATTCAACGTAATGTTGGAGAAAACCATTGATAAGTTACTTGAGTTGAAACTAAATAGGAATGGGGTAAATTGTAGATAAATAGAGCTTTCTCTTGATACCTAATTTGAGAAAGGGAATAAAGATGGAATTGATGTATAAAATAAAGGAAGTTGTAAACAAAATAATAATGTAAATAGATCTAAAAAGGAGTGTGTAGAAGAATAAATAGGGAGCTTATTTGAAGAATAAATTACAAAGAGGATGGTGAACCCAGTAAATGGTGTTTCTCCTCAACATAGTGAATCTAATACTCCTATGGAATAAATAGACCTTGTAGTGGGAGTTGAATGGGTTAAGAGAAAACTAAGAGGGAAAAGACAAAATAGAAAAGTAAGAGGTACATATCAAAAGAGAAAAGGTATGGAGGAAATATTTCCTAAGTTTTTTGATAGCTTTAGGAATTTAAGGGATGAAACATTGAATATGGAAACTGATGCCATTTAATTGCTTAAGCTGGAACATTAGGGGACTTGATTTCCCAGATAGAAAATATATAATTAGGAGATACCTAAAACTTGAGAAGACTAAGGATGTTGTCCTCCTTCAAGAGGTTAAAGTTGTTAATTTCACCTTGGAAACCAACCTTAATTTTATATGAAAATATACCTCTCAATTTTGTACCAAACATCATAGGGCTAAGGGACATGTTACAATACTAAATTAGCTAAAAAAATTTAAATTTGTAACTAATTCTAAGGTCTCCCCTTGTAAAAGGGTAGTCTAGCTTATTATTGAAAAAGATAATAGGATATTTGTATTATGCACAATTTATTCTTCTAATGACTATAGAGAAAGGATTGTACTCTGGAAGTGGATGTGTGATCTCCAAAACATTCCTTGGATCATAGGAGGAGACTTTAATATGATTGAATACAAGGATGAAAAAAGGGTGTATAGATATGGACTAGAAAAGTAATGAAAATTTCTTTTGGGATAAAATGAAAAAATAAACTAAAACTATACGATCCCTTAGAAGGAACGAAAAAAGAAAACAAAAATATCTAGTATACATGGAAAATTCACAAAAAGGTAATAAAAGAATATACTATAGACTAGATAGATTATATGCCAACAAAGACTTCTTTTTTGATAAAACTAAGGAATATAATAGATTAGGGTTTTTTCCAAGTACTCTATTTGATCACCACCCTATCAATGTGAATAGCCTCATAGCTAAAGAAAGACCTAAAGAACATAAAAAATGGTAATTTCATACTAAACACAAATCTTCTAAATGATAAAAATTGCAATGGTATTATTTTTACATTTAAAGATATTAATAAATGCCTATTAAAAGGATCATCAACCATAGAAAAATGGAACAAAAATATCCAAGGGTGGGCAATATTACTATAGATAATAGGAAAAAAGAAAGCTCTAGATAGCAAGAAATATGAAAAATGATCTCTAGGAGGAACTACAAAAGGTGGAATATAAATTATAAGAAGACCTAAAAAGCATAGTTTTTAATGAAGAGTTAACCACAACAAAAAAAAAAATTAAGGAAAACTCAAGGTTTAAGGACATGAGCTCAAATGAATTGGTTAAACAACAGTGATAAAGGATCTAAATTTTCCTTTAATTACATCAAAGAGAAGGATATAAAAGAAAATATAGATTGTGTTTGGTTAGGGGACACCTTGATAAGTGATCGAAAGGAGGTACAAAATAAATTATTCTTTTTTTACAATTTTTTTTTTACCTTTGAGGATAATGGTACTCAAAACCTTAAAGCTAAGACCTTGTTCCAAAAACTAATTCCTAAAAATGTCTCTTCAAATAATATGGAAAACTTGGAAAAAGATAACTAAAAAAGAGATTGCAATGGCCTTTCAAAATCTCAGCACTAATAAATCCCTAGGATTTGATGGCCTCCTAATAGAGTTTTATAAGAAAAACATAGATTGGATAAGTGAATAATTGATTTAGGTATACACTAAAGCTAGTATGGGCTCACTAGCTAAAGAATTTAACAAATGGATAATCAAGCTAATCTCTAAAGATGGGAAAAAATTCTTGATAAAAAATTGGAGACATATTATATTGCTAAATATTTCATTTGACTCTAGCAAAGATCTTGGTCGTAAGATTAGTAGATATACTACCATCCTTCATTAGCAACACACACAAATGTGATTTATTAAGGATAGATATATCCTAGAAAACTTAATACCAAGATGGGAAGCTATGGAGTGGGCAAGAAGCTCCAATAAGAACATAGGTATGCTCCTGATAGATTTTGAAAAGGCCCATTATAAAATTGAATAGCCTTTTCTATTGATGAATTTGGAAGCATTTGGATTCCCTGATGAATTATGTAAGGTGGTTAACACATTATTGTAAAATGAAACTACACAAGTGGATATAAATAGAAACTTGACCAATTTGATTCCTCTTCAAAGGTCTATAAAGCAGGGATTCCCCCTTGCCCCTACTCTATTTTTTATAGACTTTGATACTATTTTATACCTCTTAAGAGACTATACCCTTAGCCCCAAAGTAAGAGGCTTAACCCTACCTAATGGTTATGAATTGTTAAACATTCATTGAAGATGATACTTCCCTATTTTTGAACCTTGAAAAAGAAAACTTTGATAAACTAATACAAAAATTAAACATCTTTTGTGAATATTTTGGGGAAAAATATCCAAATGAAAATTCATAATGTTAAGTTGGGACAATACTCCCTTAGAGTGGTTTAAAAAAAATTAATTCTAATGGGGAGACCTAGATAAACAAGTTAGATACTTAGGTATTCCTTTTGCAATTAATCCATGTTTGAAAGATATGTAGAAATGGGTAAAAGACAAAATAGATAAGTGTAATACACAACATCTATCAATAGTAGGGAGATTTCAAGTTTTCCAAAAAATAATTTCATCATATACAATCTATTACTCTTTGGTATGGCTATTTTGTAGCTATCAAATAAATGAAATTTAAAAGAAAAAAATATAGTTCCAATGGTCTAATGGGAAGGGTAACAAAAAGAAACATAATGTCAAATGGGAATGGTATTGTCTAAGAAAGGAGAGTGGTGGATTAGGACCAAAGGAAAAAGCGGGGTATATTTTGTTATGCCCTGCATACACACCACAACTTTTTCTTGGAAAAGTTGGGGACCCCCTTTTGTTTTCCTTTGCTTCTTTTTTTTTTGTCATGTTTTCAATTTGTTTTCTTTGTCTCACATCTTTCCCATTTTCCTTTTCTTTGTGTCTTTTCCTTGTTGTTTCCCTTTGTCTTTTTGTTTGGTCTCGGGGATTGTCTTCCTTTTTTCCTTTTGTTGTCGGGATCGAGTTTTGGGATGGAACTAGAACTTGGAACCTTCCAAAGGTTCATGTTCTTGGTTCCATTTCAAATCCCAATTTATGATTCCTCTTTGTTGTCGGGATCAGGTTTCGGGATGGAACTGGAACTTGGAACCTTCCAAAGGTTCATGTTCTTGGTTTCATTTTGAATCCCAATTTATGATTCCTCTTTGTTGTCGAGATCGAGTTTCGGGATGGATCTAGAACTTGGAACCTTCCAAAGGTTTATGTTCTTGGTTTTGTTTCGAATCCCAATTTTTGATTCCTCTTTGTTGATAGGATCAAGTTTTGGGGTGGAACTAGAACTTGGAACCTTCCAAAGGTTCATGTTCTTGGTTTTGTTTCAAATCCCAATTTTTGATTCCTCTTTGTTGTCTGGATCGAGTTTCAAGATGGAACTAGAACTTGGAACCTTCCAAAGGTTCACGTTCTCGGTTTCATTTCGAATCTCAATTTTAGATTCCTCTTTGTTGTTGAGATCGAGTTTCAGGATGGAACTGGAACTTGGAACCTTCCAAAGGTTCATGTTCTTGGTTTGGTTTCAAATCCCAATTTTTGATTCCTCTTTGTTGTTAGGATTGGGTTTCAAGATGGAACTAGAACTTGGAACCCTCCAAAGGTTCATGTTCTTGATTCCATTTTGAATCCCAATTTTTGATTCCTCTTTGTTTTTGGGATTGGGTTTCAGGATGGAATTGGAACTTTGAACCTTCCAAAGGTTCATGTTCTTGGTTCAATTTTGAATCCCAATTTTTGATTCCTCTTTGTTGTCAGGATCGGGTTTCAGGATGGAATTGGAACTTGGAACCTTCCAATGGTTCATGTTCTTGGTTCCATTTCGAATCCCAATTTATGATTCCTCTTTGTTGTCGGGATTGGGTTGAGGGGTGGAATTGGAACTTGGAACCTTTCAAAGGTTCATGTTCTTGGTTTCGTTTTGAATCCAAATTTATGATTCCTCTTTGTTGTATGGATCAGGTTTCAGGATGGAACTAGAACTTGGAACCTTCCAAAGGTTCATGTTCTTGGTTCTATTTTGAATCCCAATTTTTTATTCCTATTTTTTGTCGAGATTGAGTTTCGAGATGGAACTAGAACTTGGAACCTTCCAAAGGTTCATCTTCTTGGTTTCATTTTGAATCCCAATTTTTGATTCCTCTTTGTAAGATTAATTAATACATTGTGATTTTTGCAGATGCTTTTATGGATTGAAAAGGATAATGGATCACACTAATGATGGTTCACAAAGGAACCGTACAAAGGAGGAAATTTTCACAAAAATATTATCAAACTGGTAGTGGACTGAATGCTTCATGTTCCCACTTGAGTTTATTTTTGGAAAGGATGTTGTTGCACATCGTGCAAGATGGAGAAATCAAAGTTAAACTAGAAACTAAAAATTATCATCTGAAGCTCACCGAAGTCAAGCTAAAAGTTACGATTTTGAACCGAAGTCAAGAAAGAGCTGAAACTAAAAGTTTCTTGGTGGAGATATTGTATGCACAAGAAAAGCTACAACTTTTGATGAGTTGTTTTAGACTAAATTATGGAATGAGTTGAGCTATTAATTGTAAAATCAGCTCACTTTGAAGAGGATAATTTTAGGAAAAGTAGATAGACATGTTGCTTAGATATGATTAGAGTTAGCAGTAGAATAGACAATGGAGTTTTTTGCAGTTTTAGTTAATTGAGTCAATTTGAAGACATTGGTTTCTATACACTGGTGAATTTTCCAAAATTGCAAATGTTTTTTATCTGTCTGATCCAATTAGAAACAACCAAATTTAAAGTTGCTTCATGTTTTACTCTCAAATGATATTTATTTGGTTAACTATTTGATTTGAAGTTTTTCGAGGAATTAATAAAGTTTCTTTTCTTTTGTTTGAATTGTGATTTGAGATTTTCTATTAAAGTTTGCACTATGAATGAATGTTCAACTTTGTACTAATTACATGTTGACTTATTCTATAGTTTAGTTTAGGAATTCCTTGAAGAGTAACAGGTATGGTTAATTAGATGAATCAAAATCCTTTTATCTCTTGCATCCATAATCGATCTTTTTCCTTTTTTTACCCCCCGGTTAGAGTAGGTTTAGATAGGAGTTTGATCTTGCAACAACTAAGAAGCTCAATAACCAGCAGGCCCCTTGAATATTATAGCCTCATTGATCGCTCAGCAAAACAACAATGTTGTGACCCAACATCTAGGACCTTGGAAGATGATTGATTTAACGATCATTTATCTTTTTCAAGAGAGGTAAGGTGATTGCATCTTTCCTACATTTTGTTGTGTCAATTTGGCCATCAACATAACTAGCGCTAGAAGGAGGGCCCCTTGAACAATTTTACATTCTGTGTGTTGGAGTGGGTTAGATCTTGGGAACCTAGTTTTGATGGACAGTCCTTTGTGTATACCTATATTTATTCATGAAATCCCTAGTCACATGTATGGTAGGCTTCCTTTATTTTTCCCTAACGATGGACAAGATACTTCTAAACATGTCAATATTTGTAGGGATTTAGTCATTTTTCTCTAGATTCAGCATGAAGATATCATTTGTCAATTATTCGTCAAAATATTTCAAGGTACAGTGTGGCAATGGTATGTTAATCTACCACCAGATTCTATTTGTTCATGGATAAAATTAGAAATCTTATTCCTGGATCAGTTTGATCCTCATGAGCGTGCACCACACCCATCACATGAATTTGCAAATATGAAAAGGATACCAATGGAACCCATTTACCAGTCCAATTATAGGTTCTTGTTTTTATATCAAAGAGTTAAAGCTTTAAATTTGGTTATTGATGATCATATCCTAATAGAACATTATTATTGGGGTTTGAAACCTCCATTTGCAACAAAAATTTGGTGTTGCGGTGAGGCTACATCCCTACGTGATGCATTGAACAAAGCTCTCTTATTGGGACAATCTGGACATGACACAAGAAATTTGGGTATCCAAGCTCGGGTTTATAATCCTCCTTTGCTTGCAAACTACTATTCTTTGTAGGCCTACATAGGTTTACCCACCATTCCTACCCAAATGCAATAATTCTCACCAAGTAGCTACAACCTTCCAAATCTTCCAAACACCATATTTTCCAATGCTTCATATCAAGTCAATCCTACGCAAGACCAATGGAAGAATCTATCTCTACAAAATCCAACCACATAAGTAAGTATTCCACCTACTAATGAAGTTGTAACTATATTATCTCGTTTTGGTCATACTCCAACACATAGTCCATTAAATCATGATGAAGTCGTACGTGAAATATTTGATGAGAAAGTATATCATTTTGATGTTTTATTTGACAAAGAGCATGAAACAGATATAAATTCAAAGCATAATGGAGATATCAAGTTAGAATCTAGTTTCATTGGAAATCTTAATACTAAAAATGATATTGAAAGAGATGAAGTATCAACCCAAGACTATTGTCATCAAAAATCAGCAATACCTTCCAACGCTTTGTATATTTCTTCTGAGCAAGATGCACAATAATATAAGGGATGGACAAAGGAGGGTGTTTCATGTTGGCTAGATATACCACGTGTGTAGAATCAATTAAGGGAGAAATTGAAAGAATTAGGAGATACGAAGCTATCAGAACTTCTTAGGCCAAATGGATGTAGGATACAATAAACAAATCAACATTCTTAGATGGAGTGCCATGTTTTCTTAGGAAGGATGGAATTATATTTTAGACGGCTAATCGATGTTGAAGAAATACTTATGAAATATCCCTAGAGTACGTATCCACTCGATGAGGGAGGTGAAATAGTTAGCACACATGAAAATGATAATGACTCCATTCGAAAAGATGAGAGTAACTATGAGAAAATGTTGAGCTCTTCCCCATCATCTGATGATCGTGATCCTTGTATCGAGATGGATTCAACAATTGATGAAGCTTCTTTACCTTACGTAGATCCACTCAATGTGGAAAATGAGTTTACCGATGCATTCATAGATTCTTTCATGATGGGGGATAAGGAAGAAATACCCTATGATGAGTTAACACAGGAAAACGACATTGTTGATTTGAAGGATGAACATATTGAAACAGAGAACAACACACTTTTGGATGAGATTGCACATGAACCTCGTGGTCAAGGATGAGGACTTGAATGCAAAAATGACTCTTCAAAAGAGGAAGGTCAAGTAGATGAGAAAATTCACCAAGTACTACCTGATGATCGATTAGATTAGATTTATACATGTCAGGAAAATAGATTGGATTTGATTTCTAATCAAAATATTGACATGGACGAGTTTACTATTTTATTTCAGCAAGGAATGCATGATGAGATTCAACTGAATGAAATAGAGGAAGGTTGAATGAATTATCAAGGGATTTCCTTGAAAATTGAATCACTCCAGCATGACAAAGAGAACGAAATGAGGGGATATATTCTTGGTTTTGGTTTTTTTTATTCAAATGATTTATTTGAAGAAAATCCTCATTTATCATGCATTAATGAACTTGACCTTGATGATGTAAACTCGATGTTGACCTGCATGTTTTAGTTGATGATATGTAGAAACATAAAATGAAGAAGTATTTTCTTGGATTTGACTCTGTGCATTCAAATGAGTTGTTTGAAGAAAATCTGTGTTCACCGTGTATCAGTATCTCTGACATTAATGGCAATGAGCTGGATGTTGATTTTCAAACTCTGGTGGTTGACATATTTGAAGAGAGTGTTGAAAGCAATGCTTCATCTCAAGAGGAGTGGGGTTTGCAGACCTTGCAAGCTGATAACGAGGATGATTTGTTGCTCAGTCCATCTAAGGAGACTGAGCTGATTTGGGACTCTGCATTTGAATGGAATACATAAATGTTGGTACATCTTGTGATCTCCTAAAATGTTATTTCCTAATATGAGATGCTAAATAACTATTAATGCAATAAGAGGAAAGTAACACAAAGAGGACACCTCAATGATTAGCCTAAGGAATTGATAAAATGAAAGCAAGATGAAATAAATTGAGATTGATTATACCTTCATGCTGCTTCTTCCTTGGTTGGCCCTTGATCTTTGGATGTCTTGTGTACTCCTTGGATGGCTATGGAGTTAAATGGATGCAAGATACAAAATGGATTAATGAAAAATGCTATGGAGAAGCTAAAATGCTGCAAATGACAATTTGGCAAGAGTTTGGTAGCAAAAGACTTCCTCTTTTTTTTTGAGATAAATGAGGGAGTATTTATAGAATAATTTGAATTCTCTAGAGAATTCAACGGTTGAGATTGATCCAACAAAGCCAAGATGAAAGGCTATGGTGAGTTGAGGACTCACAAGCCCTCACATCTTGACATGTGGAATGTGAGATGGCCTAGAGTGGGATGATGTGGAAATGAGGTGGAAGAGAGGTGCATGATGTGTATGAAGGACAAGTACCTTGTAAGTACCTTGGGGGATGAGAATATTTCTTCAAAAAGGAACTTCTTGTTCCCAAATGAGAAGGAAAGAGATATTTGAGGAATTTTAGAATTCCTCAAAAATCTCCATGGAAAAAGGGGGAGTGGTTGGAGAAATAAATGTGAATTAAAAATTCACATGCTTAGGAGAGTCTATTGGATAAGAGAGAGTTTCCAAAAAGTTGGGGATTTGTCACATGTGAGTGATGTGACAAGTCAAAGGTTCTAGAAGTCCTTAGCACATGTAAAGTGACAAGTCAATTCTTCTAGAATTTGCATGGGGATAGGGTAAACCTTGGAAGGATAAAATGTGAATTAAAAATTCACATGGGGAAGAGAGGAGACTTGGGTGAATAAATGTGAATTAAAAATTCACATGGGAAAGAGAGTCAAGGCCAAGAAAGGCAAGTGGAAAGGTTGACCAAAAAAGGTATGCCAAATATAGCTAAAGACTTTGATTAAGGTTGTGCAAACACAAGATTATGATAATTAATGAGAGATTAGAGGAAAGTGGGAGATTATAGAGGATGTGACACTAACCTTGATTAAGTGGTGCACATCCTAATCATAGATTAATTAATTTAATCCAAATTAAAAGAGGATTATGGAGAATGTGACAAGGAGAGAGAAAAAGAGGGATTAAAAATTGGTTTTAATCCAAATAGGTCAAATGACTAAATTAAACAAATTATCTTATTTATTTAATTTAGAGAAGAAAAGGTGTAAGTTAAAGTATTTAATTTATTCAATTACATACTTTAGGAACCTTAGGCAGAAAATGAAATAATGATTAAATAAATTATTTAATCACTATTAATGACATAGATGGATAGAGTAGACAATTTTGATCATATGGAAGTGATCAAATTTAGATGTCTACACATCCATATTCAAGCTGCAAAAAAAATCTCACTTCAGGTGATCCATGTAGGATTCTTCCTTTTGGTTCACATTCTAAGGTAAGTTGTTCTGATCTCTTGTTGTCTGAAAAGACTGCAAAGTTAGGTAAGGAGAATGTTGAGCAAATTGATTTAAAGGTTGAGGAAGTTGACCATATAATTGGTAAAGTCTATGTTGTTGAGAATGTGATTGAGGTTTATAATCCCTGTGATGATTGTGATAGGGATATGTGTGAAATTTTTGAACAAGGTTTGCATGTCTTTAATGCTAATGATATATCGCTAATGGATGCCCTTTATGTTGACATGCATGTACTAGAGCAGAATGGGGTGGTGTTCCATGAGTTGAGACCTCGTGAGAAGTCATACAACATGAGCACACCACAACAATTGAAGATCCTCTAAATCAAGTGGTGTCTTTCCATTACCCTCTATTTTTTAATGATTTTCAATTTGGTTATGATGTTGGGGATAATAAAATGTGTTTGTGGGTAAATCGTGACAAGGCTAAGAACCCATAACTATTAATATTTCAAATTTTATACCCTCAAAATGAATTTAATGCACATAAACTTTACATTTCTGAGTATAAAGACAAATTGCTAGGTTCAAAACCTTACCTAGTAAGTTAAGATTTCTACACATAATAAAAAATCAACCGGGTGGATGTACATATTTTCATAGTTTTATGTTTGTAGAGATTATTTTTGGAGTTAGTTTAAGATTAGGATTGGTTAGTGTCAGTTTATAGATTAGTTATTTTATTTTATTTTGGTTTTTCTTGTCTATTTTGGTTTGTTTTCTTTCATTTTGTTGTTTTCTTTTTTCTGTGTCCGCTTGTTTTTGTTTTGTTTTTGGGTTTGTCTGTTTCTCTTTTGTTTTTGGTCTTTTGTTGTTTCTTTGTTGGTTTTTGTCCTTGTTTTTTTGTTTTGGTCTTGTTGGTTCATCGTGTATGTGTGTTCTTTTCTTCTGCTCCTCTCTTGTTAATTTTTTTTGTCTTTCTTCTAGGGGTTCCTCTCGTTGACAATGGAAACTAAGTTGTTGTATGCAAGTTATGTTGAAAGGTGAATTTGTTGAGAGTTTGTTTTCTGTATTTTAAAATGCTTGATCATTCAGTTGCTTTGAAAACTTTGATTTTGCCTTCATCCATTTCAAATTGGGGAATGTTGGCATGGATTAGTACTTGGTGCATTATAAAGTTTCTGAAGAGTCTTTGAAAGCCTAACACAACTTGCACATCTTAAGAAATCCATTGGTTAGTTTACATCGGATGGGATAGCTTTATTCCAAGTGAAAAATCTAAAGGGTTACATTTCTTTCATGATGTCCATCGTGGTTCTCAACCTGCTACTTAAGCTTCATTGCTTAAGGATTGAGGGAAAAAAGAAAATATACTTTAAAAGAATCAACATCTGAGAAAAGAGAAAGGAAAGAAAATTTGAAAGTGAACTCAATCAGCAAGGGTGATTCAAGTATCTCTACTAGGCCTATGGACACCTGGGTGGAAGTAGAGAAATTCTTAAAAAGAACCAAAGGTACCTCTTTTGGGGCTATAGATGCCTCTCTGGCAACAGAGCTATGCCTAGGATATCATTGCACGTTAGAGATGTTACTCAAAACTACTCAGCTTGGGTAGAGTCTATTCTACTTTTATCACAACAAAGCTTATAGAGGGGAATAAATCATTTGCACATACAAACATATTTCAGTTTCATCTTAGACCTCTATCATGTCCTAGTATTGATTTTGTTTGCACTTCTTAGGTTGTCTTGAATGAGTGTAAACTAGAGATTTTGGGTATTTGGAGGTTTACACATTTTAAAATTCTTAGAGAATTTTCCCATCCCAGTTGCCATTTTTTATGCCCTACATACACACCCCAACTTTTTCTTGGAAAAGTCAGGGACCCCCTTTTGTTTTCCTTCGTTTCTTCGTTTTTTGTCATTTTTTCAAAAAAAAAATATTTGTCTCACATCTTTCGCATTTTCCTTGTCTTTGTGTATTTTCCTTCTTATTTCCCTTTCTTTTGGTTTTGGTCCTGGGGGTTTTTTTCCTTTTTTATTTTGTTGTCAAGATCGGGTTTTGGGATGGAACTGGAACTTGGAACCTTCCAAAGGTTCATGTTCTTAGTTTCATTTCAAATCTAAATTTTTGATTCCTCTTTGTTGTCGGGATCGGGTTTTGGGATGGAACTAGAACTTGGAACCTTTTAAAGGTTCATGTTCTTGGTTTCATTTTGAATCCCAATTTCTGATTCCTCTTTGTTGTCGGGATCGGGTTTCAAGATGGAACTGGAACTTGGAACCTTACAAAGGTTCATGTTCTTGGTTCCGTTTTGAATCCCAATTTATGATTCCTCTTTGTTGTTGGAATCGGGTTTTGGGATGGAACTAGAACTTGGAACCTTCCAAAGGTTCTTTTTATTGGTTTCATTTTGAATCCCAATTTTTGATTCCTCTTTGTTGTTGGGATCGGGTTTCGGGATGGAACTAGAACTTGGAACCTTCCAAAGGTTCATGTTCTTGGTTCCATTTTGAATCCCAATTTTAGATTCCTCTTTGTTGTTGGGATCAGGTTTTGGGATGGAACTGGAACTTGGAACCTTCCAAAGGCTCATGTTCTTAATTCTGTTTTGAATCCTAATTTTTGATTCCTCTTTGTTGTCAGGATCGAGTTTCGGGATGGAACTAGAACTTGGAACCTTCCAAAGGTTCATGTTTTTGGTTTCATTTCAAATCCAAAATTTTGATTCCTCTTTGTTGTCAGGATCGGGTTTTGAGATGGAACTAGAACTTGGAACCTTCCAAAGGTTCATGTTCTTGGTTTTGTTTTGAATCCCAATTTTTGATTCCTCTTTGTTGTCGAGATCGGGTTTTGAGATGGAAGTAGAACTTGGAACCTTCCAAAGGTTCATGTTCTTGGTTCCATTTCGAATTCCAATTTCTAGTTCCTCTTTGTTGTCGAGATCAGGTTTCGGAATGGAAATGGAACTTGGTACCTTCCAAAGATTCATGTTCTTGGTTCCATTTCGAATCCTAATTTTTTATTCCTCTTTGTTGTTGGGATCGGGTTTCGGGATGGAACTAGAACTTGGAACCTTCCAAAGGTTCATCTTCTTGGTTTTGTTTTGAATCCCAATTTATGATTCCTCTTTGTAAGATTAATTAATACATTGTGATTTTTGCAGATGCTTTTATGGATTGAAAAAGGATAATGGATCACACTAATGATGTTTTACAAAGTAACTGTACAAAGGAGGAAATTTTCACAAAAAGATTATCAAACTGGCAGTGGATTGAATGCTTCGTGGTCCCACTTGAGTTTATTTCTGAAAAGGATGTTTTTGCACATCATCCAAGATGGAGAACTCAAAGTTAAATTGGAAACTACAAATTCTCAATCGAATCTCACCGAAGTCAAGTTGAAAGTTGCAATTTTGAACCAAAGTCAAGCAAGAGCTGAAATTAAAAGTTTCTTGGTGGAGAGATTGTATGCACAAGAAAAGCTACGACTTTTGATAAGTTGTTTTAGCAGAGATTATGGAATGAGTTGAGTTATTAATTGTAAAATCAGCTCACTTTGAAGAGGAGAATTTTAGGAAAACTAGATAGCTTTTTTTCTTAGAGATGATTAGAGTTAGCAGTAGAATAGACAATGGAGTTTTTTGTAGTTTTAGTTAATTGAGTCAATTTGAAGACATTGGTTTTCGTACACTGGTGAATTTTCCAGAATTGTAAATGTTGTTTATCTATCTGATCCTAGTAAAAACAACCAAATTTAAACTTTCTTCATGTTTTACTCTAGAATGATATTTATTTGGCTAACTGTTTGATTTGAAGTTTTTCAAGGAATTAATAAAGTTTATCTTTTCTTTTGTTTGAATTGTGATTTGAGATTTGTTGTTAAATTTTTCACTATGAATGAATGTTCAGCTTTATACTGATTACATGTTGACTTATTCTACAGTTTAGTTTAGGAATTCCTTGAAGAGTAGCAGGTCTAGTTAATTAGATGAATCAACATCCTTTTATCTCTTGCATCCCTAATCTATCTTTTTCCTAGATGAATCAACATACTTTTATCTCTTGCATCCCTAATCTATCTTTTTCCTTTTCTTACCCCTAGGTTAGAGTAGGTTTAGATAGGAGTTTGATCTTGCAGCAACTAGGAAGCTCAATAACCAGCAAGCCCCTTGAATATTACAGCCTCATTGACCGCTCAGCAAAACAACAACGTTGTGACCCAACATCTAGGACCTTGGAAGATGATCGATTTAATGATCGTTTGTCTTTTTCAGGAGAGGTAAGGTGATTGCATCTTTCCTACATGTTGTTGTGTCAATTTTTCCATAAACATATCCCTTGATGTTAAATGAATTGTCAAATAAATGAGTGAGAATAAGCCTTGGAAAATAATAATTAGAAATAACATTCAACAAGTTGTCCCTAAGAAGGTGAAATCTTGGAAACATATCCCAATGTGTGATTTGTTGTTAGGTAATTTTCCTAGTATCCCTATTACATCCAACATTTTAAAAACCATTTGGAAGGCACGAGAACAAGTTATAGGATTCACTAAGAGTTGTGACATGAAGGAAAATGGAAAAGGAAAAAAAATGTTTAGAAAAATCAATATGGTGGAATCTGCAACATAAAGAAAGACCCCTTGCCTTATTGCAAGGATCTTATGCTAAAAATGGGCTAGGAAAGGTATTAAATAATTCAAATACATTATTAGTAATTCTTAACTAAAAACATTGGCTACTCCCAGCATAGAGTTTGATCTACTCCCTTCTCAATGGAGGACATACTCTATTATAAGAGAGGTATATAGAACTATTCAATTCCATGTGAATTATGAGATTTACTATGAAAATTTAGTTAACCTCAAATGAATTGATGGTTTTGATCTGACTAAGATAAAACCCAAAAGTGTATACAATACATTGGTTGACACACATGGAATACTTGAATACCTTAATAATTGTTGGAACATTAGAAATAAAAAAAATCTAGGAGAAAACCTTTAAATGGACTTGGAATATTGTTTTAGAACCAAAAAAATCCTTCTTTGAATGGTTCCTTAGTTTACAAAATTTGCCTTGTTCTTTCTCTTCTTTGAATATGGAAAATTATGAGATATGTAGAAAAATTGAAAATTTTAAACATACTTTCTTTCAATGTTTATTTGCAAAAGAGATATGGAATATATTTTGTGTTGATTTGGGAGAATGGGGGAAATTAGGTAATATTAATTGGTGGGAAATAATATATGGGTATGCAGAAGGATTAGACAAATTTGTTAATTTATTTTGGATTTTACTAACTATTGAGATTTTATGGCATTTATAAAAAGAAAGAAACGAGGAAAGGTATTAAGGTAAAAAAGAGGGAACTTACTAAGTCTAATAGAAGACTCATGTTTTATAATATTTTTATGTAGGTAATGATGAAAATGGAAATATCTAGAGACAACTTTGTAAACCAGATGAAAGATGGAAAGATGGAAGACTACAAAGAGGAGATAGAATGTGTGAGATATTATCCGTTCAACAAGGAGGACAACATCACATTTTGAAGAAATTACCTGGAATTCTAGAGAAAATATAATAAGAAATTCAAAGTAGAAACCTTGCTAAGAGATCTAATATAGAATCGCAAACTAAAAACCCAAAAGTTAAAAGAGAAGAATGAAGACAAGAAATTAATGTTTATACATTTTTTTTGTATTAGTTTCTCTATTATAGAAAAGAGCATAAATATATTGATAAAGATAGTGTATGAAACTCTGATGTAAAACCTCTTTTATATTAGTAATTTATAATCAATCAAAAAAAATTATAGCCAAATGTACATATATATGCAAGGAAGTAAATAAACAAAAAGGAATTAAGAAAAGTAGATGAGAAATATACCTATACATGAGAAATTAATACCAATAAGTATATTAGGTAAGTGCAAAAATATGGGGGGCCCAAAAGGGGGCTTAAGTGGTCACTTTTTTTTCTAAAATCAGGAAATACTAATCTTGGACGTGAAATTGAGGATATTTACACTCAAAATTTTGAGATGCAAATAAAAAAAGGATCATAGTGCTCTGAGTCTACTTTCTAAACTACTAATTTATTTTGAAAATGGTTGAGATTAAGGGGCTCAAAAGAGGGACCCACAAAATTGGTGTTGTTTTTTGTCAAAAACCCATAATGTAGCACATTTTGTTGGAACGTAGTAGCACGGTGAACTTTTTTTTAGTATTTTTAAAATCAATTCAGTGAGAAATTAGCTAATAGTATGTAGTTGATACACGATTTTTCTAATAATTTTTTAATCAATATTTGATTTTTTTACTAATTTTCAAAGTGGACACTTCTTGAAAAATAGGATTTTGGTTGTGCTACCCCTACAAATATTGGAAACTAATTGAATTTTTTTAAATATTTTTAGAATGGAGTCTAGTTTCTAAAACTATAATTTATTTGAAATTTTGATGAACGATTAATTTATAACGAAAAAAACACCAAACACTATTTTTTGCCAAAAAAGACACACAAACAAAAGAAACTAAGATCAAAGCCTTAACATTGTCAAAAAGTTTAAAAAAAAAAATCGTTGGATAGCTAAGAAAGAGCCTAACATTACTCAAGTGTTCGATTTGTTCGACATTGAAATGCATGCAATCTTGATGGTGAGCACGAACCCGATTATGCAAAATATTGTATACTTTCAAAAAACAAGTCTGTGGTAGTTGGGAAGGCCCTCCAAGCCTTTGGGTTGGTATTCAAAGGAAAATACCAAGTCTAAGGCTTGGGGATTCCAATAGCAAGATATAACGCGCTCGTGTTATATCTTAGTTTTGACATGGTTTTTACATTTGTGTGGGACATGTCTAGCAAGACATAATGCGAACACGTTAAAACGCACTCGTGTTATGTCTTGCTTTATGTTGAATGTTACTCTATTGAATTTATTTTTATATATTTGTATGAACTTGTATGTACATGTATGCATGTATGTCATGTATGTATGTATGTATACATGCTTGTATGTATGTATGTATGTATGTATCTATCAATGCATGTATGTATGTATGCATAAATGTATGTATGTATGTAAGATTGTATGTACATATGTACATGTATGCTTGTATGTATGTACATACGTATGTATGCATTTATGTGTCTTTAGAGGGAGGGACAATTTTAAGAGAGAGAGAAAGTTGTATAGGTAGGGTGGGAGGGAGAGACCTAAGAGAGAGAGAGAGAGGTAGAGAGGTAGTGAGAGAGTCTTGAGAGAGGGAGAGGAGGTGAAAGGGTGAGACTAAGAGAGAGGGAGTGGGAGAGAAGGGGTTGGAGTGAGAGGGACTTAGCTAGGTAGGGTGGGAGGGATACAGGGAGAGAGAGAGAGAGGGGGTGGGAGAAGTTATCACAGAATCTAGCAGCACTCGATTCATGGATAACCCCCCTACGAAACTAGTCTGTTTCCTAGGACCGTGTGTTTCAAGCACGTAAAACGAGGGAAACTTGTTTTGCGAGGTCTCTGATCCTACCTAGTCCAGGTAGGTGACGATAGGCTTGATTTTTGAGTTTAAAGTTTGACTCCTTGATAACCCAGGAGTTAAGTCATTTTTTCTATTTTTGGTGCTCCAATGGTGAAAATCACCACCGTTGCACCTTTTTACTCTAACTGTTTTTGGTGCTCGGGCGGTGATTTTCACCGCCATTGCACCTAACAAAAGTTTCAACTCTTGGTGCTCAGGAGGTGAAAATCATCGTCATTGCACCTTAAGTTTTATTTATGAGTTGGTGCTCGAGCAGTGATTTTCACCGCTCGAGCACCTATTTGTGGGTTAAGTTGAGTTCTCCTAGCCACATTCAATGCGCGCAACTTAAGTTGATTTTTAGGTTTTATTAACTCTAATGTGAGTTATTTCCTCACTTTCGCTAAGTGACTCCTCTCTACACTTTGCTCCCATGCTTTTCCAAGTGCCTCCATTGAGATCGAACCTTGGTGTTGTCCTCTAACGCGTGGTTTTTCACTATCATCTCCACCATAGCTATCACAGGTATGTTCGCATTTGGCTTTCCTTCCAGTTGTTAGTTTTCTTTAGATTTGAATGCTCTTGTATTTATCATCAATCTTTGGCTTTCTTCTACCATTGTTCCTATTGCTTAGTCTTTTAAATTTTCTTTGCTTCTCTCTCATGACTTTTTCGTTTCTTTTTACCATCGTTTTTTCCTCTTCACCTTTTGCACTATCGTGGCGAATTTCTCCCTGCCTTCATACACGTCAATCTTTTTTTTTGCCATCGGTGTGCAGGTGAGGTTTTTCAACGCCTTTGCACGAAAGTGTTGTCACACTGGTGTCTTGGCAGTGATTTTCACCACCATGACACCCACTCACAAGAAGTATCCAGGTGTCAAGGTGGTGAAAATCACCACCATGACACCAAACATTTTTGACATATCAATGTTTGAGCGGTGATTTTCACTGCCTCGACACCAACATTTTTCGTCCCCCGAATTTCCCTAAGTCCCAGACTTTGGTGCTCGAGCAGTGATTTTCACTGACTCGACACCAAACCAAAATATCACTTCGGTGCTCGAGCAGTGATTTTCACCGCTCGAGCACCAAAATCTGCATTTTTCTCTAACACTCGAAAAAGTGTTTTCTCTTCATTTTTGCCTCCACGCTCATTTTGGCACCTCATTTTCCGCACCATATGGCCAAAACATAGTGACTCCATATCACCTTGTTCATTTCACGTTTCCCCATTCGACATGTTTTTCCTGACAATCATTGCATCCACCATTCTTGCAGTTTATTTCCAAAGTTCCATCAAAAGATCCTTGGAGATAAGAAATGCATCAGTCTTTGCTCCCATAAATGTCAGCTGAAATGCCATCACCATCTCCTAAAGCAAAAGGTAAGATAAAGTATAAGTACCAAGGTGTTTTCCCTCCAACCGTGGTGTTGTCTAAGGTGGATGAGATCAAGGATACCCAGATCGGTCATCAAGATCTGGCAGAGTTCATGAAGAGAATCCAACATAGGCCATGGGATGAGAATCTAAAGGCCATTGTACATAGCAATCTTCACATGGTATCTACTTTCTCGACTTCAACTCATCACATAGATTTCATACTTCAGTTTGTTGCTCATTATATCCAAGAAGACAGAACTATGAGAGATTCTGCAGGTCAAGTAGTAATGAGGCTTGATGGTGAATTCTTTGAAATAGTCTTCAAAGTTCCACAAATGGAACAATACACTCCTATCATGATCCAAAAGGCTCAAGAGATATTTGACAATGATTTGGTCAAGGCCAAGACATTGATCAACTCACAATGGTTGAAGACTCCCTGACATGTTGTTTCTAGGTGGCCTAAGGGACTCCCCAAGAGTGACTTCAAAGAAGATGTGAGAGACATGATTACCTTGTTAAGCCGAGTCAAGGGCTTGACTGAATCCTCTCATTTTAAAGATTGGATGTATGAATACATCCAGATCATCTGAAGGAGGAAAGTACACATTGATTGGGGAACACAGATCAGTGACAAAATCCATGAGCAGCTGATCAAGGTTCCCACCACCTTGAAATTCTATATGACTTCTTTCTTGGTGTACGCAGCAGCGGTCATGAGGTAGTTTCTAGGTTTATCTGCCAAGGGTAATAGACATTCTACCCCTATCTATGATTACTATTACCAATTGAACTTGAGGGAAAGCTTCCACCATTTCAGGAGAGTCACAAATGCTTTCTTCACTCCTTTGTTGTTCACCTTTGACCCGACACTGGAGAAGAAGAGGATTTCAGATGAAGCCTACAAGGCGGTCAGCAAGGTTGGATATGTCTTTCTACAATTCCCAACCTTTACTTACATAAGGGTAGGTTGTTTCATAGGATGTCCTTACATGCTTCCAAGATACCCTTCAGACAAATGGATTCTTATGGAGTTGTGCAGGCAATCAATTTCAGTGCACAAAGAATGACAAAAGAATCATAAGCCAGGTTTTAAGTTTCCATTAACCATTGGCAAATACATGATCACAAGTGTGCAGAAGGACAAGAATGTTTCAACAGAGATGCACATAATGACTATCAAGACCTACAGGTACAGGTGTGACTTTGACTTTAGAGATGTGAAGAAGAAACTCAAGAAAGGTCACAACCATGTTTACCATTTTGAAGACATATGGGCAGAATGTAGAGATGAGGAGGATGTATGTAAAATGGATTTTTGTAGGTTGTCAGTTGAACAAATCAGAGCCCTCCATATAGCTGATTTTCCTGAAGATTTTATAGATCCAGGTGACGTCCTCAATTCTGCCTATGATGAGGACATCGCTGAGAAACCTTTGCCTCTAGTACAATGGTCCAAAAAAGAATGTACTTACATGAGGGAAAGGTTAGCCCCTATCCTATAAAACACAACAGAATGGCTTCACAAGCATGGTCTTCAAATAAAAGCCTTCAAGATAGATTCTGAAGGTGAGCTTCCCAAAGAGAAACCTAGTCCATCGCCAGAATCCCGCGCCAAAGAAAAACAAGCCGTAATTCCCTCTTCATCACGTAGAAGGCCAAGGATTAAGTTCACTGTGGGGAAAAATACTCCACAGACTGCTGAAATACAAGAAACAAGGGCTACCACATCTCGTGCAGAAGAGAGGGAGCTTGTTTCCAAGGATTTATCTTCAGATGAGGAAGGAGGAGATACAGAGTTTGAATCTGAAGAATCAGATGATGAGGACTCTAGAGAAACCAAATCAGATGAAGAAGAAGAGAAATCAGCATAAGAGGTTGGGGAATACCAAGAGGATGAGCAGATTTTGTCCCCTCCTTAAGGAGAAACCGAGCATGTCCCTGTGTCTTCACATCCTCACACTCCTTCAATTCCTAAGTCTCTTGTTCCACCCATTCCTTCTTCTCCTCTTCCTATCATGGTTATAGGAGTAGAAGATGTTTCTTCCCCACCAGTAGTGTCAACGATGTTGGTTTCTTCTGTAGTTGACCGAGCACAAAATATCAATGACCTATCTAGTTCACCAGTTTCTTTCCCCAGTTCATCATCTCCATCTTTTGACATTTCTTCAGAGGTTGAATTTAACAAGATTCATGAATGAATCTTTGCAGAGTCAGCTTGGCATACAGACAACTGGGCTGATAATGACTACAACGGTGCCCATAGTTACTATTTCAGCTATTCCTCAAAGAGCCCCTGCAGCTTAGGAATTAGCAGTAACAAGAGATGTATATACTTATTCCCTCCCTCCTTGGTTGGTGTCACAGGTTCCTAAGCGCAAAAAGTAGATGATCTCCCCTGATGAGCTGGACCTGGAAGAAATACCTGCCCCCAAGAATAAGGAAAAGAAAAAGGCTAAGGTGTTGTCAAGACTCATCTTGATAAAGTTGGCCAGAATTTTGTTGAGGTAGGTTTTCCTTCACAACCAGAGGATGATGTAAACATGGAAGATTATACTCTACAAAGAATACAACTTGGGAAGGTAACCAATGAGAGTGCAAAAGCAGATGCCCAAGTAGTGTTAGATGCTCTTGCAAGAAGGCTTGACAAGATGCAGCAAGCTAAGAATCTATACAAGGAGAAAGTTGAACGCTATGCGAACATCTTGAGAAACATAGCGGGATCCTCAATGGGTGATGCCCAATCTATGACCTTGGTGAATGTTGAAGAACCAGTTGTTCAAAAGGCAGAAAAGCTTGTAGCCAAGGATAAAGTCTTAAATGAGTTCATTGAAGAGATCATAGATCATGGGACACAGGTCATCACCACCGCAAGTGAGAATAAAATACAAGTAGCCCAGCTGCAAACTAAGCTTAATAAAGAGGAAGGATCACTTGTGAAGGATCTACATGAGATGGAAAGGACTTTATCGTCATGGCTAAAAATGAAAGAATCCAAGATCAGCAAATTGGTAAAGAATGGAGTAATACTTGACAAGGAGAAATATGTGGAGGTGAAAGAATCACTCAAACATAAAATCTAGGTATTAAAGTTTTTGATTGATGACATTCACCAGGTACAGGAGGATGTAGAAGGTTACCGGGTTCTTCTGGTAAATGGAAAGAAAGAGTTGTCAGGTGATCTCCTTGATGATGAGCACACCTTCCTTCCCCTCAGTGAGATAATTCATGTGTGTAAAGAGGCCTTCATGAAGCTGGTGGATGATAAAGGTTTTACCAAAAACACCATGCACATTGTATGTGATCTACAACTTTCACTTGATTATTTCAAGGCTCATCTTCAAAGGTGTAAAAAGGTTTCTTCTTCTGCAAAGAAGATGATTACCAAAATACACACGCTGGTGGATTATATAGTCGGGCCAGACAAAACTTTCCTACGAGAGACGGCAAAGAAATATGAAGACTTTCGCACCCAATGCAAAGAACAATAGTCTTCTTTTTGTCTCCAGTGTTTGCCATTTTCGGTGTCCCCTACTTTGCACATTGTAAATAGTTTTTGACACCTTAGGTGTCTTTTTGTAAAACATAATTGCACCAAAATATGAGGTGCGATTACGTAGAAATAAATTACACTCAGTTAGATTAGGGTTTCCTATTTTTACTCATCTGATTCCCTAATTTTTCTCTTCCCTCCTTTCTATAAATAAGAGGGATTTCTTTTGTAATAGTTACCTTTTGATATTTTGCAATGAATTGTTTCTCTTTTGAAACAAGCATTGAGATTTTGTGTTCAATATTGTGAATTCAGATCTAACCAATAAAGAAGAGGATTGCATACCACACTTTGTGTTGGAATCAATTGTCTTGTGTGTTGATTATATCAATAGTGATTTGTGTATGAGATTGAAAGGGCTTCAAGTGGTTGATGTAAACTTTGTGTTACATTTATCATTTCGATTTGTTATGTTTGGAGGTTTTTGTTGAAGGATCTACAAGACTTTATGCTTGTGATCATTCATGTTGTTTGAGGAATCGTTGTGTCTAAGAAGACTTTGTGCTTCTAATACAATGAACGATACCATTACAGGATTCAACATTGAAAAGGCTAAAGAATGACTTTGTGCCTTCGTGAGCCTTCCCTTTTCCTTTTACCTTTTGTTATTATAAATCATACCTGGTATTTCTAAGTTGTGCTTTGTCAAGATAGGAATATTGGCATTACTGTTGTTGTTTAAGTTTAAGTTATTCAGACCTAAAGCTTTTCATCGTTAAGCATTGTAAACATCTTCTCTGAAAAAAGAGAGAAGTATGAATGTAACACACCCCCCCCATTTCATGAGTACAGTGTACATTTTGTAAGTATTCTTTTAAGTTTACTATAGCTTCTAATTAGCAGTAAGAAGGGCGCCTCCCCTTTCTGAGAGGAGAGATCATATCTCACACAGCTATGGTTGAAGTCTAGATGGCATAATCTGTTGAAAAGTTGATTACACTATTTTCACCCAACAAGAGAGAGAGTTATGTAGGTATGGTGCCAAAGGGAGAGACTCAAGAGTGTGAGGGGGGTGAGAGGGAGATACTAGAGAGATAGGTAGTGAGATGGAATGGGAGAGAGAGGGAGTTTCTGAGTGAGAGACCTGAGAGAGGGAGAGGGTGTTGGAGGGAGTGATCTAAGAGAGAGGGAGAGAGAGAGGGGTGGAGTGAGATGGACTTATCTAGGTAGGGTGGGAGGGATAGATAGAGAGAGAGAGAGAGAGTTACCTAGGTAGGGTTCTAAAGGGAGAGACCTAAGAGAGAGGGAGAGAGTGAGAGTGATGGAGAGTTAGTGAGAGGGAGTGAGTGAGAGTGGTAGGGAATGATTGAGTGAGAGGTATGTAGAAAGAGGGAGAGGCTAGATAGAGATAATTAAAGAGGGTAGGAGAGAGGGAGGGGGAGAGAGGTGAGATGTATAGATAGAGATAAAGGGATAGGGTTTGAGGGTATAGGGTTGATGGATTAGGGTGGAAGACCTATAGGGTTGATGGATTATGGTGGAGGACCTATAGGATTGATGGATTAGGGTATTGGGTTGAGGGTAGAGGGTATTGAGTTAAGGGTAGAGTGTAGAATGTTTAAGGGTTTAGGGTTTAAGGGTTTAAGGTTGAGGGTTTACGGTTGAGGGTAGAGGGTTTAGGGTTTAATTTTGAGGGCATATGGTTGAAGTATTAGGTTGAGAGTCCAATTTATAGGGTAGAGGGTATAGGGGTTGAGGGTTTAGGGTTTAAGGGTTCAGGGCATATGGTTGAAGGATTAGGTTGAGGGTCCAATTTATAGGGTAGAGGGTATAGGGGTTTAGGTTTTAGGGTTTAAGGGTTGAGGGTTGAGGGTTTAATGTATAGGGTAGAAGATAGAGGTTAGAGGGTTTAAGGGTTGAGGGTTGAGGGTTTAAGGTTGAGGGTAGAGGATTGAGGGTATAGGTTTGAGGGATTAGGGTTGAGGGTCCAATTTATAGGGTAGAGGGTATAGGGGTTGAGGGATTGGGGTTTAAGGGTTGAGGGTTGATAGTAGAGGGTATATGGTTGAGGGTTTAAGGGTTGACGGATTAAGGGTTGAGGGTTGACGGATTAGGATAGAGAGTTTACTTGGGTTTAAGGGTTGAGGGATTAGGGTTGAGGGATTAGGGTTGAGGGTAGAGGGTATTGGGTAGAGGGTAGAGGGTAGAGGGTTTAATGGATTAGGGTTTAAGGGTTGAGGGTTGAGGGTTGAGGGTTGAGGGTTGAGTGTTTAAGGGTTTAAGGGTTGAGGGTATAGAGTTAAGGGATTGGGGTAGAGGGATGGATGGAGGGATGGAGAGATGGAGGGAGGAGTGAGATAGAGAGAAGGATAGAAGATGAGGGAGGGACAAAGATATATGAGGGTTGAGGATCCAATTTATAGAGTAGATGGTTGATAATTGAGGGTATAGGGTTGAGGACCTATAGGGTTGATGGTTTAGGGAATTGGTTTGAGGTTATAGGGTTGAGGGATTAGGGTTGAGGGTTGAGGGTAGAGGGTAGAGGGTAGAAGGTTTAATGGTTTAGGGTTTAAGGGTTTAGGGTTGAGGGTTAAGGGTTGAGGGTAGAGGGTAGGGTATATGGTTCAAGGATTAGTGTTGAGGGTCCAATGTATAGGGTAGAGGGTATAGGGGTTGAGGGTTTACAATTTAATGGTTGAGGGTTGATGGATTAAGGGTTGATGGTTGAGAATATAGGGTTGAGGGTTTAATGTATAGGGTAGAGGGTAGAGGGTTTAAGATTTTAGGGTTTAAGGGTTGAGGGTTGAGGGTTTAAGGTTGAGGGTAGAGGGTTGAGGGTTGAGGGTTGATGGTTGAGGGTTAAGGGATTAGGGTTGAGGGTCCAATTATAAGGTAGAGGGTATAGGGGTTGATGGATTAGAGTTTAAGGGTTGAGGGTAGAGGCTAGAGGGCAGAGGGTTCAAGGTTCAAGGGTTGAGGGTTAAGGAATTAGGGTAGATATTTTACTTGGGTTTAAGGGTATTAGGGTAGAGGGTTTAAGGCTTTAGGGTTTAAGGGATGAGGGTTGAGGGTTGAGGGTTGAGGGTTGATGGTTTAGGGTTTAGGGTTGAGTGTTTAAAGGTTTAAGGGTTGAGGGTATAGGGTTGAGGGATTAGGGTAGAGTGAGAGGGATGGAGGGAGGGAGATATAGAGGGAGAAGTGAGATAGAGAGAAGGAGAGAAGAGGAGGGAGAGATAGAGATATATGAGGGTTGAGGATCCAATGTATAGGGTAGAGGGTTGAGAATTGAAGGTATAGGGTCGAGGACCTATAGGGTTGATGGTTTAGGGTATTGGGTTGAGGGTAGCGGGTTGAGGGTAGCGAGTTGAGGGTAGAGGGTTTAAGGGTTTAGGGTTTAAGGGTTGAGGGTTTAGGGTTTAGGGTTTAGGGTTGAGTGTTTAAGGGTTTAGGGTTTAGGGTTTAGGGTTTAGGGTTTAGGTTTGAGGTATGTATGGAGGGAGAGATGGAGGGAGAAGTGAGATAGAGAGAAGAGAAGAGGAGGGAGGGACAAAGATATATGAGGGTTAAGGATCCAATGTATATGGTAGAGGGTTTAGGGTTGAGGACCCTATAGGGTTGATGGTTTAGGGTATTGGGTTGAGGTTATAGGTTTGAGGGATTAGGGTTGAGGGTAGAGGTTAGAAGGTTTAAGGGTTTACAGTTTAAGGGTTTAGGGTTGAGGGTTAAGGGTTGAGGGTAGAGGGTTTAGGGTATAGGTTTGAGGTTATATGGTTGAAGGATTAGGGTTGAGGGTCCAATATATATGGTATAGGGTATAGTGGTTGAGGGTTTAAGGGTTGAGGGTTGAGCGATTAAGGGTTGAGGACCCACTAGCTTGGCAATTAAGTGAAATTGGCAACCTAACTTGGCCTATTTGAAAAAATGGGTCCGAGAAATGGGGTCTCCCAATGATTACATCACTGGGAGACCCCATTTCTTGGACCCATTTTTTCAAACAAGCCATTACATTGCTAATTTCATCAAATTGGCAAGCTAGTGGGCCCACTAGCTTGGCAATTCAATAAAATTGGCTAGCTAACTTGGACTATTTGAAATGGGGTCTCTTAGTGATGTAAATCACCGAGAGACCCCATTTCTTAGACCCATTTTTTCAAACAGGCCACTACATTGCCAATTTTATTGAATTGCCAAGCTAGTGGGCCCACTAGCTTGCCAATTCGATGAAATTGGCAAGCTAACTTGGCTTGTTTGAAAAAATGGGTCCGAGAAATGGGGTCTCTAGATGATGTAAATCATTGAGAGACCCCATTTATTGGACCCAATTTTTCAAATAGGCCACTAGCTTGGGAATTCGGTGAAATTGGCAATCTAACTTGACCTATTTGAAAAAATGGGTCCAAGAAATGGGGTCTCCCGGTTATATAAATTACTGGTTACATAACCAAGAGACCCCATTTATTTGACCCTTTTTTTTCAAACAGGCCAAGTTAGGTTGCCAATTTCATTCAAGTGGCAAGCTAGTATAAATTACTGGTTACATAACCAGGAGACCCCATTTATTTGACCCTTTTTTTTCAAACAAGCCAAGTTAGGTTGCCAATTTCATTCAAGTGGCAAGCTAGTGGGCCCACTAGCTTGCCACTTCGATGAAATTGCCAATCTAACTTGGCCTATTTGAAAAAATGGGTCCAAGAAATGGGGTCTCCCACTAGCTTTCCAATTTGGTGAAATTAGCAATGTAGTGGCCTATTTGAAAAGGTGATGTAAATCACTAGGAGACCCCATTTCTTAAACCTATTTTTTCAAACAAGACACTACATTACCAATTTCATCAAATTGGCAAGCTAGTGGGATCACCGAGAGACCTCATTTCTTGAACCCATTTTTTCAAACAGGCCACTGCATTGCTAATTTCACTGAAGGAGTGAGTGAGAGAGGGAGAGAGACTTGAGAGAGGGAGAGAGGAATGGAGTGGGAGAGAGATAGAGGGTAGAGGGTAGAGGGTAGAGGGTTTAAGGGGTTAAAGGTTAAGGGTAGAGGGGAGAGAGATAGGAGTGAGAGAGAGAGAGAGAGAGACTTGAGAGAGGGAGAGGGGGAGGAGAGACTTGAGAGAGAGGGCGGGGAGGGAGTGGGAGAGAGATAGAGGGTAGAGGGTAGAGGGTTTAAGGGTTTCAGTGTTTAAGGGTTAAGGGTAGAGGTTAGATGGGAGAGAGATAGAAGGATTGAGTGAGTTAGAGAGAGAGACTTGAGAGAGCGAGAGGAGATAGGAGGGAGAGACTTGAGAGAGAGAGAGGGAGGGATTAGGAGAGATAGAGGATAGAAGGTAGAGGGTTTAAGGGTTTAAGGGTAGAGGGTAGAGGGTTAAGGGTGGAGGGGAGAGAGATAGGGGTGAGTGAGAGAGAGAGACTTGAGAGAGGGAGAAGGGGTATGAGGGAGAGACTTGAGAGAGAGGGAGGGAGTGGGGGAGAGATAAAGGGTTAAGGGTAGAGGGGAGATGGGAGAGAGATAGAAGGAGTGAGTGAGTGAGAGAGAGAAACTTGAGAGATGGAGAGGGGTTAGGAGGGGGAGACTTGAGAGAGAGAGAGGGAGGGAGGGAGTGGGAGAGATATAAAAGGTAGAGGGTAGAGGGTTTAAGGGTTAAGGGCAGAGGGGAGAGAGATATAAGGAGTGAGTGAGAGAGAGATACTTGAGAGAGGGAGAGGGTAGGAGAGAGATAGAGGGTATAGGGTTAAGGGTAGAGGTTAGAGGGTTTAAGGGTTAAGGGTAGAGGGTAGAGGGGATAGAGATAGGAGTGAGAGAGAGAGAGAGAGACTTGAGAGAGGGAGAGGGGTAGGAGGGAGAGATTTGAGAGAGAGGTAGGGGGAGTGGGAGAGAGATAGAGGGTAGAGGGTAGAGGGTTTAAGGGTTTAAGGGTAGATGGTAGAGGATAAAGAGAAAAAGAGAGAAAAGAAACCTATAAAAAATCAACTTTTTCATAATGCGAGTGTGTTTTGAAGTAGTAGAGATATGGCTTTTTTTTAGCAATACATAATGTGCTCGGCTTATAATATGAGCACATTTTGTCCTACTCTAAAAATAGTAAAAAAATCAGTATACCCATGATCTCAAGGCCCACATTTTGTATATTCTCCCGGTTAAGCATGTTTTGTGACAAAAAGACTTTTTGATGATTTTGTGAAGTGTGCATGCAAGTTTTTCATATTCCACCACCTTTTTCACAATCTTTCCACCACCTTTGTATGAAATAGCAGATTTTTTACATTGAAAGGCATATAATATCAATTCAAGTCTTAATTCCATTCAAGATTGATATACAATTGAAGTTTGAAGGGGAACAAGCTTTTGAAAACGTCAAATTGTTGAGGAGTTTGAAGAAATAAGAAGCAAAGGCTACATAATTGGGTAGAACTCCTCCTTTCAAAACTTTGATTTTTTAGGTATGTGAATTCTTTACACATTTTCTTTCATTCTATTTTGGCTTTCTTTGATTTTTTTATGTTATATATTCTATGTTGATCATTGTTTTTTTGTCATTATAACCTTAGCTTGTCAATGCACATTTTAAAATACACAATTCTTTACACTTTCCAATTACATTTTTAAACCACATCTCTTTGAGGCATTTTGTTAAATGATTGACTTACCTTGTGTATGATTCCACATTTTGTATACATATATATGACATAAGTTAGAAGTAAGTAAAATAATACATCATTTCTCAATCCTCCCTCTCCAAAGCTTTCATTTTGGTATAGGCATGGGGGATGTTGGAAAATGTAGTGGAATTTGGTTTTACACCTAGAAATTGCATATGCTTGAAATTTTCTAAATCCTTTTCAATAAATCTATATTTTGCATATCCTGCAATCATTCTAGTCCACGAGGACATATCTCATTGAGGTATTTTGTAAAACAGTTATACCAAGCAACTGATCGCCTTATCTATGCTACCAAAATTTCCATACATGTCTACCAAAGCATTTTATCAAACAACATAGACAAGAAAATCAATCGTTTGAAGAAATGCCTCAAAGAAATAGGGTCTCATGGTGATGTGCATTTTTTCAAACAGTTGATTGCATTGTCTATGCTACCAAATTTTCCATACATGTCTCTACAAAATTGGAATATACTCCTCCCACATTGATAGATCTTTGAATCTATTTTGGTTTTCATCTCTATTTCTAAATTTAACTCATCACCAAACTTACCTCATCACTAAAGTTGTGATATATTTTAAATGTTTCCTTGATTAGTCTACCGACAAGGGATTCTAACCCTTCTCTTCATTGATTCGAGACTCTTTATCCAAGGCTAAGTTAGCAACATGGGGAAAGTTGCATCCTATCTTCCAATCATGGCATGCCACAAGACCACATTTCTTTAAGGCATTGGATCCAAAATTCATGTGAGCATTGACAAGCTAGTGAGTTCACTAGCTTGCCAATGTAGTAGGGTTGACAAGGTAGGGGCAACATGAAAAATGCATCATAGAAATGGGGTCTCCCCATTTCTATGATGCATTTTTTCATGCTGCCCCTACCTTGTCAACCCTACCGCATTGGAAAGTCTCACGGTGATGTATCATCGGGAGACCCCATTTCTATGATGCATTTTTCATGTTACCCCCCTTGTCAACCCTACCACATTGGAAAGCTAGACCCCATTTCTATTATACATTTTTTCATGATACCCCTACCTTGTCAACTCTATCGCATTGGAAAGCTAGTGGTACATCACCGAAAGACCCCATTTCTATGATGCATTTTTTCACGCTACCCCTACCTTGTCAACCCTACCACATTGGCAAGCTAGTGAGCTCACTAGCTTGCTAATGCTCTCATGATTTTTTGGATGGAATTCCTTAAAGAAATGTGGTCATGTGGCATGCCATGATTGTAAGATAGGCTCAAAATGGAAGCATGGAAAAGGCATGTGAATTGTTTGACAATAATTTTTTCATAGACATGTATGCAAAATGTGGTAGCATTGAGAAGCTAGTGATCTCACAAGCTTGCCAATGCGGTAGGGTTGACAAGGTAGGGGCAACGCTAAAAAATGCATCATAGAAATGGGGTCTCACTAGCTTGCCAATGCATTCGGGTTGACAAGGTAGGGATAGCGTGAAAAAATGCCTCATAGAAATGGGAGCTCACGGTGATCAACGCAAAAAAATGCATCATAGAAATGGGGTCACACTAGCTTGCCAATGCATTCGGGTCGACAAGGTAGGGGTAGCGTGAAAAAATGCCTCATAAAATTGGGGGCTCATGGTGATGTACATCATCATGAGCCCCCATTTCTATGAGGCATTTTTTTACGTTGCCCCTACCTTAGCAACCCAACCACATTGGCAAGCTACTGAGCTCACTATCTTGTCAATGCTCTCATGTTTTTTTGGATGGAATGCCTTAAATAAATGTGGTCATGTGGCATGCCATGATTGCAAGATAGGCTCAAAATGGAAGCATGGATAGGCATGTGAATTATTTGATAATAATTTTTTTGTGGACATGTATGCAAAATTTGGTAGCATTGACAAGCTAGTGAGCTCACTAGCTTTTCAATGCGGTATGGTTGACAAGGCAGGGGCAGTGTGAAAAAATTCCTCATAGAAATGGGGTCTCAAAATGATTTACATCACCATGAGACCCCATTTCTATGAGGCATTTTTTTATGTTTCCCCTACCTTGTCAACCCTACCACACTGGCAAGCTAGTGAGCTCACTAGCTTGCCAATGCTCTCATGATTTTTTGGATGGAATGCCTTACATAAATGTGGTCATGTGGCATGCCATGATTTCAAGATAGGCTCAAAATGGAAGCATGGACAAGGCATGTGAATTGATTGACAATAATTTTTTCATAGACATGTATGCAAAATGTGGTAGCATTGACAAGCTAGTGAGCTCACTAGCTTGCCAATGTGGCAGGGTTGACAAGGTAGGGGCAACGTGAAAAAATGCCTCATAGAAATGGGGTGAGGACAAGATAGTAAGCTCACTAGCTTATCAATGCTACCACATTTTGCATACATGTCTGAAAAAATTATTATCAAACAATTCACATGCCTTGTCCATGCTTCCATTTTGAGCCTATCTTGCAATCATGGCATGCCACATGACCACATTTCTTTAAGGAATTCCATCCAAAAAATTCATGTCACCCTTGTCTATGCTAGAAATGCTCTTCTATAGGATGATTGTAAGTATTTTGTATGAATCATTGAATCACATATATTTCATTTATTTGTATGGACTCATTTTTTAGGAACTAATATTTGTCTCATTACCATGCTATAGGTAAAATTATTCACCATGTCGAGGAAAAAAAGAAGGAATAAACAAACAAACGTAGAGTATGAAACTAATAAAGAAAAAAATAGAGAATGGATGAAGGAATATCATCAAAAGAATAAATTACATACGACCAACAAAAACAAGTCAATTGAAGAGGAACCTTAACCATCAAAAAGAGAAAAGGCATTGGCGGCACAAAAGGAACGAATTCAAAATCATTGTGCTAAGACATATTTGAATATCGTAGTTGGAGACACACCCTCTACCTCAAGTGAATATGAAGGGACACCATTAAGCACAAGTGAATATGAAGGGACACTATCTACCACAAGTGAATATGGAGGGACACAATTACCACAAGTGAATATGGAAGGACACCATCTACCACAAGTGAATATGAAGGGACATCATCCACCACATCTCAAGTTGATAGTACATCATCACTCGGATTTGAAGAAGCAAGTACGCCATCATCCCCATGTCAACCTCAAGGTATGTCGTATATTCCACCCTCGATCTAAGGTATGCAATCTAGCCCACCTCACTTAAATATTGATGAAATTCCTAATGTTGAGATATATGTACCTAGGAGAACACCACCTAGAATTTTTCATAGAAAAGCATTTGATTAATATTGATGAGGATATTTTGCAGCACATGGAAGGTAAGATTCCAGCATGCATTTGTAGAAGATATGCTGATAAAATTTGGAAATTATTTTTTGAAAGGATAAATAAGACTGCAAGATGTCAACTATTTGTTGAAATGATGGGGGGTATAAAGTATAGAAATATCATGAAGATTCTTGGGTTGAGAACATTGAATGCTTCAAGTGAAAACACTATTGTGAAGAATAGAATGGATGCTTATAAGAGTGTGGGTAAGACCTCACATTCAAAGAATAGTAATGTCACCCAATGTGTTATTACATTGACTTTGGTAAGTAGTCAAACAGGGAGATCTCGTCTCATTAGAAAGATGAGTGAGCAATTGAGAATTAATAGAAAATTTTTATCAAGAGTCATTCAAAGGCGGCAAAGAATTGAGGGAATTGATTCAAATGAATTATGGGCATTCTCAGGGAGACTCCCACGAAAAGATAAACCAATTTTTGAAGCATTAAGAACACTAATTGAAGACTATTGAAAGAATAACACAAGGCCATCTCTAAATCAAAGGGATATGGTAAGAAGGAGAATCAGTAGTCGGAACCGTGAGCCACATCCAAATCATTTTTTGGATATGACTCAAACCCATTTTTTTGGTAAATTTCAACAAGATTATCCTCAAATTCAAAATTTTCAAAGATATTTTGAAATACTTAAACCTTTTTATGCCAAGATAAATCACACACGCACTACTTGTTGTTGTAGACTACATATTGAATTCTCTAACCATTATGATGTTTATCGTTCTATATGTTTATATTTGCATACTAATGATGTTTTGTAGGATTGTGGCATACATGCCCCACCAACATCTTCAAGAGAGTTCTTATCAAAAAAATTATGTGAAATAGAGAAGGCCAAATATTCTATAGGAAATTATGCTTGGATGGTTTATGTCAACGTTGTGATTGCTTGTAATGTATGCCAGTATGTCAACATATGGAAGTCACACATTAGGTGGGAAAGCAACTAGTAGAGTTCGATAAGTATAAAACAGTGGAATACATTATAAAAGATGGTAATCAAGCAAAAAGGTGTGATTTGGTTATTCAAAATATCCCAGTGTATTAGTTTATGTCTACATTTCATGAAAATATAGTGTATGAGTATACAAGGCATACCCATAGAGCTTGATGGTTGGAAACGCAATTCAAGTTATGCAAAGACACATTTCCAATTGGCAGCATAGTTTCAATAGTTGACTTTGTAAAGAACTACACTCTACAGCCATAGTGTGAGGTGCAGTCACAATATTACAACTCCACACATGTTTCGATATATTTTACACATAGCATTCATTCATGTAGTTGATAGTATAGAGGACCAAAGGAACATATTGAGGGAGTATCTCTTTTATATTAGTGATGATCACACACATTCCATAGAGCTCATGCAAGGTTGCTTCTAGTTATTCTACAGTGATTTCGCTCAAAGGGGCATAGCATGCAATTGGCATATAATATGGTCAGATAACTATGCAGCATAGTTCAAGAACTCATGCATGTTCTACTGATTGAGTAGGATGCATTTCATTACATGTGTTCAGCATATGTGGAACTTGTGTGAGGTTGGGCATGGAAAGGGGGAGCATGATGGTGCAGGAGCATGTGTCAAAAGAACATTGGCATGAGAAGAGTTAAAGTATAAAGAAAATGGAAAGTTGACAGATGAAAAATCAATCATCGAGTGGTGCAATGCTTCAATGGGTCCAGGTAATGAAGGTACGTTTTTAGTTCATATATTTTTTTAGTTCATGGATGATACTAACATTACACCATATGAGGATTGTTGTACACTGACAAGATCAAGTGAGCTACACTTTTTCCTTAGCTCAAATGCAGGTTCATGGAGTATCCATAAGCAGAAGATGGCATGCTTTTTTTCCTCAAGTACAATGCAATCCTGGGATGATTGCAAGTCAAAGGAGTGTGTTGAGAAATGGTCGTTAAGTTATCTTAGCCCAATTCACATGTATCACCTTCTCTATGGTACTATGTTGGGATGGGGTGGATTGTATAGTGTGGTTTTGGTTATAAGATGGAGGGCAATCATGACATGAAGATGGGGAAGTGGGGATATGAACATGAAGTGGAATAAAAGGTGGAGGGTTTCATGGATTGGTAAATTGAGGATGAGGATGGGGACCTTGAAAATAATTTGGAGGGGAATTTTGACTAAAAGCTTGGTTTCTATTCTTTAGGCAATGAGTTGTTGGAAAAAATTCCTCAAAGAAATATGGTCTCATGGTGATGGAATGGCATTCCATCGCCATGAGACTACATTTCTTCAAGGCATTTTTTCAAACTACTCATTTCCTTGACTATGATATTGCTTACTATTATGTTTTGATAGAGTTTGTTGGAAAGCACCTATTTTAGGCTTTTAGCCATAGCAGCAAGGAAGTGATTAGTTTGATAAAATGATTTGGCAAACATGTATGGAAAATGTGGTAGCATAGAAAAGGTGGTGATCTGTTTGAATAAATGCCTCAAATAAATGTGGTCTCATGGTGATGGAATGGTGTTCCATCACCATAAGACTGCATTTCTTCGAGGCATTTTTTCAAACTACTCATTGCCTTATCTATGCTATTGGTTACTATTATGCTTTGATAGATTTTTTCCAAGCATCCATAGTTTTTTGGAAAGCACCTTTTTAAGGATTTTAGCCATAGTAACAAGGAAGTTCAAGTAGTTTGACAAAATGCTTTGGTAGACATGTATGGAAAATGTGGTAGCATAGAAAAGGATGTGAGATGTTTGAAAAAATGGCTCAAATAAATGTGGTCTCATGGTGATGGAATGGCATTCCATCACCATGAGACCACATTTCTTCGAGGAATTTTTTCAAACTACTCATTGCCTTGTCTATGCTATTGCTTACTATTATTCTTTGATAGATTTTTTCCAAGAATCCATAGTTTTTTAGGAAAGCACCTTTTTTTAGGCTTTTAGCCATAGCAGCAAGGAAGTGAACTGTTTGATAAAATGATTTGGTAGAAATTTATGGAAAATGCGGTAGCATAGAAAAGGCAGTGAGCTATTTAAAAAAATGCCTCTAAGAAATGTGGTCTCATGATGATGAAATGGCATTCCATCACCATGAGACCACATTTCTTCGAGGAATTTTTTCAAACTACTCACTTGCTTATCTATGCTATTGCTTACTATTATTCTTTGATATATATTTTTCCAACAATCCATACTTTGATGGAAAGCACCTTTTTTTAGGCTTTTAGCCATAGCAGCAAGGAAGTGAATAGGTTGATAAAATGCTTTGGTAGAAATGTATGGAAAATGTGATAGCATAGAAAAGGCAATGAGCTATTTGAAAAAATGCCTCAAAGAAATTGGGTCTCATGGTGATGGACATCACCATGAGACCACATTTCTTTGAGGCATTTTTTTCAAAAACTCATTGCCTTTCCTATGCTATTGCTTACTATTATTCTTTCATATATTTCTTCCAATAATCCATAGCATAGACAAGGAAGTGAATTGTTTGAAAAGATTCCTTAGTAAAAAGTGGTCTCATGGAATGCCATTACAAGCAAATGCAATTGGCAGCTGCTCCTAGTTATTACTTATGCTATGTGAAGTAATTGCATTACTCCTTATGTTGACTTTCTAAACATATATTGTAGTTAAAAAAAATTCATCTATCAACATCTAGTTATTAGTTATGGAATGTGAAGTAATGCTTTGATTTTGAAAGATGTGCAATGCAATGTAATCAACGATATGAATATAAACTATACAAATCTATTAAGTACAATTTATTAGTTAAACTCTTTATTCTATTACCTACATGTAGGTTTTTCTAACTCCACTGGCAGTGGGAGGTGTTCCCACGAAACCTCCAATATTAGCCTATTCAACATCCAAAATTAGATATTAGAATACCATTCATATAACAATGTTATTCACATGTAATAAATTTATAATTTTTTACTAGTTACATACCTCGGTGGTAGATGTAGTGGAGTAATAAATAGGTGGAGGGTCGGTGTATCTAGTATCAACACTCTGACCCTAAAATTTTATTACAATAATAAAACTAAATTAGTTAATCTTGCATTTCAAAAATGAAATTTAATAAATTAGATTCAATGAACATGCTAACATTTACTTGAGTATCGATTCCATAAGCCTCATTCAAAAAATTTCTTACCCTCACCATCTTTGTAGCTATAGACGTATCTTGTGTAGCAGCCTCCTGAGTCTCTATGGGGTCATATAAACAAGTCACCCCACAAATCTAACATAAATGGGGTGGAAGCCTGCCACTCGCAGACTCCCCTAGACGGTGTTTTACTATAGGACTAGCATGTTGGATGACACTCTGGGTCAAAGATTTGATAGCCTGTAAAGTATCTACCTCGACACTCTCCTTCACGATGGAAGGGATAACGATGTGCTCTTGATCCGGCCTAGCAAGAGATTGTCTTGCTTTCCACCTAGGATCCTATCATGCACCAGGTCTATCTTGATCCAACCCCCAAACTCTCCCCTAGAAGCCCCGCATATCAAAATAATTGGGGATTTTGTTCAAGATGAACTCACAGTAGAGTTTCCTTAGGAAATATTGTGGGACTTCGCAATTGTTGCATGGTGGGTAATCAAAAAAAGATGTACCACCTATCCCAAAATAGTTCATAATCCCTTGGTGGTGGCACCAATGAATAGGAAACCTCTTCACATTAAGGTCAAGATTTTGATTGTGCATGGGTTGGTGAATAATGAATACAAATGTAATTTTATAATTTTTTCATCTTTTACTTCTTTATATGATAGTTTATCTACGTAAAAATTCCTAGCCGCCTACCTCCTATCTTGCCAACCACTTAATTGTTTGTTGATTGCATCTACATATTTTAACATTTCTTTAAGTGAACTTGCAAGTGTTCTTCTTTCCATGGTTGAACTTACTAGATCGTTCAACCTCATGATTAACTCCTAAATATTTTTTTATATTTTTTTCAATTACCCCTATTAAATTTTGTTGAGTGTCAAGAGGATGTTAAGGGATTGGTGGAGGAGATTTTTGTTGTGGTTGTTGAGAATTTTTTTCATGTTCTTGTTCCTCTGGTTGTTGAGGATTTTCAGGAGGGTTTTCAAGAGGGTTTTCAGGATCATTATTATTTCCTACAAATTAAACAAATGATATCAAAAATAACCTAAAACTAATAAATTCACAACAAAAAGAAACAATCCTTACTTATTTGAACTCCCCATCAACATGGTGGTATCCTAGCGATGAAATTGTAACAAATTAATGATGAAAATACAAAAAAAATTCCTTCCAAAATGCGAGCGCACAAGAAAAAGAGTTTTTGGCCATGGGCAGCAAAAACAACAGTCACGGTAAAAATGAATTCGATTTGATTTTTTTTTTTAATAACCTATAATGCGCTCATGTTATAACATGAGCATGTTATAGGCTTGATGTGGCTAAGCCTTAAGCTTGATCACACCAAGCCATAACGCAAGCACATTACAATGCGCTCATGTTATAGCCTATCAAAAAAATTTAAAAAATTGGCTACAATTTGACCCCCATCTTTTTGCACCCACCCTATTATTCATTACAATAAATACAAATATAATTAGAAATATATCAACAATTAATTATATGAAACATAGGGAAATGAATGAGAGTGTGAAGGAGGGTTTCAATGATGGAATGATCTAAAGGTTTAAGCACACTCACACTTTCCCTAATTTCATTAGAAAAAGAGATCTCCCAAGGATAGGATTGACTTTCAACCTTGAGGTGAGCCAACCCTACTTGGGAAATCTGTTGTTTTCTTATGACATAAATGATTGAATTTCTATTTTGGGAGATAGTTTAAAGTGCATAACTAACTAAACCATATGACCTAACACTTTAAATATAGAATATTATGATAACAAAAACATAAATGATAATTTGCAAGCAGATCTAAGAAGGGTAGAATGATGTGCACCTAGCCTAAAAAGTAGGTTCTGAACTCTATAACAATATTGGTTCACCCTAGGGTGAATGGGTCCTAGTTTAGGGGTCCAAAATCTAATTTTGTAGTCCTCAGATCCCAAATCTAAGCTTTTGATTTCTCCAGGTTTGACTATTGGAAAGTTGGAAATAAATTTTGAATCTATGTTTTGTGGCTTGACAACTTTGACAACTTTTCAAAATTTCTCCTTTTATCAAATTCAATTTCCTTCTTCACTTGTAAATATCCACATACAAAGAGAGGAGAAAAATGTTTTTTTTTGGGTGAATGGGCATTTTCCTTAGTCAAAACCCATGTTAGTAATTAAACCTTCAATATGTAATGATGATGAATGGAAGGAATTGATGAATGAACAATGCTATGTTACAACTCACCAAACCCTTAATGTCTTCCCTTAGAGGACTAAATTTTAACACATCTCTCTAAGGCTTGGATCTTGCATGAATTGGCTTGATTAATTGCTTTATTTGATGCTTGAATGCTTGAAACCTACATCACAATGTTAGCTCCAAAACATGACATGAATATGCATAAAATTTGACATGATGATATGATATGCTCTTCAATATTCTTGACAACAATATTTTCTCTTGTGAAAGTTGCCTTAATGCTAGATTATGTTTTTTCTTGTTAGATTTGAATTGATAAAAAGACCTTACATTTATAGGTGTTTATCTAGTTTCTCAAAAATTAGATTCCATAAGCCAACATTTGAAACTTGAATTTGAATCATTAACATACCTCTAAAAACATATTAAAAAATATGTCATAGCACTTAAAGGGGACCCATTCACTCTTGGATGAATGGGTCCTAGGACCTAAATCTAGGACACTCAATTTCCAAGGTGTTTAAATTAATATTAGAAATTATTTAATGTGGGTTTACCTTTCAGAAAAGGAGAATAGTAAGGCTTTGGAATGCATAGTTTGGTCAATTATAGGCTTAATTAAGTCCAATTAGTGAAGGGGATGCAAACATAGTGTGAAATTGTAAAGGTATACAATTTTCTAAACTACATTTAGACCCCACTTTAGTGATTGTATGAACTTATGCTGAAACTCACATTAAAGTAGAAAAATGAGTCAAGAGAGGTCTAATTGTATAATTATTGGAAAGACAAGATGACAAATATCAAGGATGATGATCAAGCCCCCAAGATCAAAGATCACATGGAAAACCAATAAAGGCACACAGAGACACATGCATGTAGTAGTGACACAAGATATGCCATCATACAATGTCAACATTAATGCAAAAGGGATGAACTAGAAATTTGTATTATGCCACATCCATCAAACACGCTTACATAGCTCCATTGGAAAGGAGGTTGTGTTATGGTCGGTGGACATGAAGATTATTCTCACAAGGGCTAGTGCAGTCTGATATACACTACATGAGCCCTAAGGCAATAGAGTGAGAAACACATACTAGGTCTACAAGGCGTGAACTCACAAAAAGGGTGGAAGATGGGAAAGTCATGCCAGGTCTATAGGCTCTCATTCATCAACCATACCAAAATTTATACTCCCTGATAACTTTGATAAGGTGCCACAAAAAATGGTCATGGGTTTCACAAGGATAGCAAGTTGTGTTATGCTAGATACTCATGAAATAAAGGCACCATTGGCAAGCAAGTTGTGTTATGCTTGGTGGCCAGGAATTAGTTTAGGATAGTTAAAGAGGTTTTTCTTAGTTCATGAAAGGTCTCACTTTAAGTAACATCACACTTGATATCACCACCAAGAGAGGACTAACAGAGGGAAAAAGATTCACACCTTAGGGAATGCAAGCCATAGTATTACCACCAAGAGGAATGTCATATTCCAAGAAAGCTCACACTCTTGGAGGACATAAAACCTAATGTCACCACCAAGAAGACACATCACATGAAATAAGAAGACCACACTTTGAATAAGTTCATGTCATTATGAAAGCAATGAGTGGGAGGCATAATGCCCCCCACTTTAAAGAAATTTCTAAACACCATGTTGTGAGCAATTACTTTAAAGTAGAAAATGATAAATTCCAATACATGAGAGCTTATTTAAAAAGCCCTAATGCCAAATATATGTTTCCAAATGAAGTTACATCAAGAAAAATGAGGTTTCCCCCCATACGCAATCCCAAGATAACACATAAGGGATCCACAAATTTGGGGTCAAAGTATGTCTTTGCTATAGTGTTATAATAGAGCTTGGAACCATCATCATTCCCCAAATACTTATAGAACAAAAAACACAAAGGAGGAATGACACATATAGAGTGAAAAAAAAAGGAGAACCTTTGGGTCAACATGGAAGACACCTAAATGTCTCAACACCTTGCATCATCCCCAAAAGGAAAATACAAGACAAATGGAAAGACAATGGTTATGACATATAGAAGAATGTGCATACAAATAGAAGAATGTCACAACAGATTCGCTTCCTTTGTATCCTTTCACTAATGGGGAGACAAGGTTCATCCAAAGTAGGCTTACAAACATAAAGACACACCAAGCAGTACAATATGGGGGATCATATTATGCACATGAAATCACACAAAGAACATGAATATAAATAAAACTAGTATGACACATTCAAGCCAACCTAAACCAATTCGTCGACATCCCAATATTGTTCATCATATACATAAGGCAAATAACTAGCCAAAGGGGTAACAATGAGTGTCATACCAGGACAAGGCTATCTAACCCCTTTCCCCCAAGTGTAGGACAAGGATGAGCTAAGATAGGTAATGATAATGTGAACCTTGCAATATATAAATTATTTGCATGAAATGCAATACATGTAATAGTGAGTTTGCTATGATTCTACAACTATCACATAGCAAGGAGAAAAGTGTAAACATTATATCCAATTACATCAATAATATCATTTTCATGTATCGGTCTCTATAAAGCATAACACTCATCAGTAAGATGCCCAAGAGTCCTATGATATGCACAGTAAGACATGTTTGTGCTTTTTCCTTTTGTATTCCCTTTGATAGATGATAGTGTAATCAATCATAAACTAAAAATTTGATCCAATTTTCATTCAGTTTTTGTTATAGTGTGTATGAAAGGTAATTTTTTGACTTTATAGGGCTTGGGTTTCTTGATTGGGAAACTTGTTGAGGTGGAGGTGGGGGAGGAGGATCTTGATATCCTAGTCCCTTGGTATCTTCTGATGGTTTTTATTTTGGAAATTGATGAATTTCATGCTTATTGGTTATGTCACATACTTGTTTGCTGAAGATTTCAAAACCTTGACCATAACTCTCTTCTAAGTTGATAGGTGTGTTGGTAACTCGATGGGAGTAGGATAGAAGAGTATCACTATTGTCCTTTTTAGCAAGTTATTTCATGATTGATGGTTGAGGCTTGCTTTGTGTTTCATTTTTAGGATGCAAAAGGTTGAACATATCAAGTGATGGGATGATAGGAGGTGATTGTATGGATAGATAGAAGGATGTGTTATTCTCAAGGTTATGTAAGGAGTCTTGTCTGAATTTTTTCATGTTTTCTTCATCTTGTCCTAAGATGTCCAACTCATAGGGACATTCATTAGGAGGTGAATATTCATGAGTGTTATCAATTTCATTAGTATCATCTCCAAATATACAACTTGAGACATTGACCAAAGATTTTAAGGATGTCCATATGTTGCCAAAACACATATCCATGATGACTATTTTAATTAATGTAATTTTTAAATCTGACAATGACAATTTACTGATTTTAAATACAAAAATATGAAAATAATGTCTTTTGACTATAAATTTCACTTTCAAATAATGCACGTGTTGACCAATTGAATTGAATGAAAATAACTAAACAAAACTACAATTTTAGAAACTGAAACTGAGATCTACAAACAATAAGAAATAAAGCAGACAAAGACAGATTTATGCCCAAAAAATTGGAAAATGACCTATACAAGGATAGATTCACCCAAGGGTGAATGGGTCTTTACACAAGGGCTTGAAAAATTAAAGTCTGAGTTTTTCAGTTAGTATTTAAGGTCTCTGTTTCAAGTTGCAGACGTATTCTTTCAATTATAAATTTCTAAAAATTTATGATTAAATACAAATGCAATTTGATGGCAAGCAACAAACAAAATTATAACTTTTGAGATGCAATTTGATTGATTTTTCTAATGTAAATGATGTAAAGACACTAATATGCAAACTACTATGAAATATGTATGCAATATTTTTAGACTTTTCTGATGTTAAATGATGCAAAATGCAATTGTGAAACCCTAAATGAGATGTAAGACTAACTAATACAAATCCTAGATCTAGGGATTTAGAGACTTCTAAATCAGAATTTATGATACATTACAATGTCAGGTTCACCAAAATAAAATGTCAAGAAAATAGAATGAGTGTGTGAATGATGGTTTCAATGATGGAATGATCTAAAGGTTTAAACAAACTCACACTTTCCCTAATTTCATTAGAAAAAGAGATCTCCCAAAGATAGGATTGACTTTCAACCTTGAGGTGAGCCAACCCTACTTGGGAAATCTATTGTTTTCTTATGATAGAAATGACGGAATTGTTATTTTGGGAGATAAGTTAGAGTGATAAACTAACTAAACTATATGACCTAACACTTGAAATGCAGAATATTATGATAACAAAAACAAAAATGACAATTTGTAGGCAAATCCGAGAAGGGAAGAATGGTGTGCATCTAGCCTAAAAAGTAGGTTATGAGCTTTGTAGCAGGACTGATTCACCCTAGGGCAAATGGGTCCTAGTGCAAGGGTCTAAAATCTAATTTTGCAATCCTTAGATCTTGGATCTAAGCTTCTAATTTCTCTAGGTTTGACTATCAAAAAGATGAAAATAAATTTGAATCTAAGTTTTCATGGCTTGACAACAATGTTGACAACTTTGCAAAATTGATCCTTTGATCAACTTGAATCCTTCTTCACCTGTAAATCTGCACATACAAAGAGAGGAGAAAAATATTTATTTTTGGGTGAATGGGGGTTTTCCTTAGTCAAACCCCATGTTGGTAATTAAATCTTGATAATGAAATGATGATAAATGGAAGGAATTGATGAATGAACAATGCTATGTCACAAATCACCAAACCCTTGATTGCTTCCCTTAGAGGATTGAAGTCTAACACATCTCTCTAAGGCTTGTATCTTGCATGCATTGGCTTGATTAATTGCTTGATTTGATGCTTGAATGCTTGTATCATACATCACAATGTTAGCTACAAAACATGACATAAATATGCATAAAATGCGACATGATGATATGATCTTAGTTGATGTTGTAGATGATTGATAAATCTACTCGTCAATGTTCTTGAAAATAATATTTGCTCTTGTGAAATTTTCCTTAATGTTAGATTATGTTTCTTCTTGTTAGATTTGAATTGATTAAAATAACTTGTATTTATAGGTGTTTATCTAATTTCCCAAAAATTAGATTCCACAAGTCAACATTTGAAACTTGAATTTGAATCATTAAAATTCTGCCAAATCATATTAAAAATTGGGTCCTGACACTTAAAGGAGACCCAAGGGCGAATGGGTCCTAGGACCTAAATCTAGGACACTCAATTTCCAAGGTGTTTAAATTAATGTTGGTAATTTTTTAATGCGGGTTTCCCTTTTGGAAAACGAGAATAATAAGGCTTTGGAATGTATAATTTAGTCAATTAGAGGCTTAATTAAGTTCAATTAATTAATGGGATGCAAACATAGTGCGTAATTGTAAAGGTGTACAATTTCCTACACTACATTATATAATTATGTGATTATAAGAAAGTTATAAATCTAAGAAAGAGAAATTTAAGATAAAAAATATATATTCATAATAAGAAATAAGTTACAATTGCACGAATCTCTATATTTATCAAGAAAATACATAGACAAGAATTCAAAATAACTTATAAATATATCCTTCTCCAATCCTAAGTATAATATTAAATGAGTAATAACATTATATTATTTTGTATACGAAAAATAAATAAGATTAGAAACTATAAGTATGTATAGTGAGAAAATATATAAAACTCTAAACATAATACATTATATACATCTATCTAATTATATATATATATAACAAGAAAATAATAGATAAAAGTTCTTAATTATATATTAAAAGAAATACCATATATAATAACCAAAGAGTATTATCGGTAATTTATCTTACATAACAATATAATTATATATAGCTAAATGCATCAAGAAAATATATATGCAAATGCTCATGATTAGCTATAAATGTAATTTTCATAAGAAAAAAAATCTAAAATAAAATTAATAACTATATATAGAAAAAATAAGTATTAAAGAGATACAAATAAATATTTCTAATTATACAAAATAAATAATATTTTATAAAACAAAAAATAAAATTCTATGAGAAAATAAAGGCAATTCTAAATTCAAAAAAAATAGAAATAATTATATATAACTTTAAATCTAAAAATTAAAAAGTAAGAATATATGAGTGTGTTAACTATATATGTGTTGGTTGAAAGATTTATCACCTAACTCTATATTCTCATGCCCACTAAGGTGAAAATGTAACCACAATTGAATCAGTAATAATATAATTTCCAGACTAATTCTCTGCTTATTTTAAAAGGTAGCAGCTACCTTCATTTGATATTCAAGGAATAATTATTTTTAACTAAGGTTGCTTTTAACCAAAAAGAAAATAAAGGAAGGGGCTTTTAACCAGAAAGCTTTAAAGGCATTCATTGACTTCATATAATAAAACTAAAAATACTTCACAACTAAAAAAAAATCAAATATCACCACATAATCCCTATTCGTAGATAAACGATACCACAGTGATGCAATGAATCAGAGTATATATCACCCAATAATAGATCACACACTGGCAGAAGATTCAATATAAGAACATATTCATACACCGTAATTCAAAGATTATGAACAAATAAATTTCACCATCGTATTCTATATCAGCATTGAACTAAATAATTTTTTTTCTCTAATGAGTAAATCAAAGTTTTCCCAAAAGATCTGAATCACCTTAGCCAAACCCATATTTAAAGCATAAGCAATTGTATTTGGTAACGGTTTCTTGAAAGTAACTGTACCAAATAATTAAAATTCTTTAAATTAAAAGAGCCAAATTAAAAGAAATTATCATGAAATACTAAAAATAACTATGCATCGTGTCCCTTCGCCTCAACCTCTTAATCTTATAGGTTATCAACCACTTCTTGTTGCAACAGTTTTTCTTGTGCCTTCATCCTGGATTTGTAGCCTTTGTACCTGGTAATAATTGCAAATATCTCCTTGCTCTTGGGTGTTACGGTGATCTACAGTCTGGTCCTCCATTTGGTTAGAGAAGCTTCAAAGTCATTCATAGTGTCAGACCTCCTATTTGCTTCAGTTTTAAAGGAATTAAGGTAGACTTGCAATCTACCGAGTTTTGAGAAATATTCTCTCATCATCGTGGCAAGATTTTCCATCTCCTTATTAAATACTTCTTTGAATTTCAGAAAAATTTCCTTCAAATCCAGGATATTCTCATCAAAATCATCAGTTATCTCTACATTTAGGGCATGACAATTACCTTTAATCTCCACTAGCATGTCAAGATACCTATCGAGTGCTTCAGAAACTTCATTTACCAGATTGTCATAAATATCTAATTTCCACTCCAATGAGTCATACCAAGAAGGATCTAACATCTTTGGATCATTCACAATTTGTTCATTGATCAACTTCATTCGCTCCATAGAAATCAACTCTTTTATTTCTTGTGAGAGCATGTAGAGATTGGTTTGATCTTTCTTGAATTGTTGTAGCTCTGCCATCAATTCTTTCCTCTTATCAACAACTTGAGTGTAGAAAATTATAGATTTACTTATAAAGAGGATAACTTCCTAAGAAATTTCATCAATCCATTCGCCAGCAACATAGGAATAGCTCATATTCTTTTCCGATTAGTTGCATTGTAGACCCATCGATAAATACTACCTGAGAACTTGAGGCCCCACTAGATATAGGAGAGGGGACTAAAGAATAAATAAAGTTCTTTAAATCAAGAACCTGAGATTGAAATTTCACCTTTTCATTTCTTTCTTCCTTTACCCGCTTAATCAAAAAATTGACTGAATAATTAGCGTGATACACATCACCTTCAAGTGTTTGGGGTCCCATATCCACATGTGTGATCTAGATATATGAGAGGGGACTAAATAAGAAATAGAGGTCTTTAAATCAAGAACCTGAGATTGCAATTTCACCTTTTCCTTTCTTTCTTCCTTTACCTGCTTAATCAAAGCAATGACTGAATAATTAGCATGATACACATCACCTTCAAATGTTTGGGGTCCCATATCCACATGTGTTATTTTATAGACAGCCTCTATTATCTCATCATCATTTAAATCCATTATAGGATCCGCAATTTCCAATATTTGATTACCAGAAGTAGGTTCAATCAACATTCTCAACATTTTTTGAGCTTTCTTTGGTCTCGAGGAAGTTTGGAGAAGCTTGGAAACTATATCTACTCCAACTGTTGTTGTAGGAGTATATTTTCTCTTTTTCTCTACTGCTTTTTTCAGCCATATTGAGGAGGCTTCTACTAAAATAGAATCCTCATTTCCCTAAGCAATCTCCTTAGACTCACCAAGAGTGATGGGTATATTTTCCACTGAAGGAAGAGGGTACTTCGGAAAAAGGAGGGAAAGTATTGTCTTGAACAATTTTCTTAAAAATGGCTTCAGAATCATCAGACATAGGTTTTGTTTGGTTGGTCTTCTTTTTAGGAATAGGAGTAGAGATATCGTCTTGTTCGCACACTGACTTCAATTTAGCCATCTCTTTAGGCTTCTCACCAACACCCCCGGACTGTGAATTTGCACTAGAAGACCTAGTAGCCAATCTCGCTAATGATGTACTCCCTACAACATTCTGAGTAGAACTCTATTCATTTCTCTGAGATGATTTTGGCGCTTGAGTAGAACCAGCAGTCTGTTGCCATTTTCCTTCTAACCAATCTTGAGTTCTTTTCAACACTAGAGAAGCTCGTATATTCATGTTCAAAACTTCATTTTTACTCCAGTTAACCCTTGGATGAGATTTATCAGACAGTTTTTCATATTTTCGATCAATGACCATCGAATCTTTAATTGCACCTTTAGGAACCTGAAAGAAAGACCAAAAACTTGTATTTACCTAAGGGTTAACCTCATATAATCCCTTTTCAAAACCTCATTTTCATCAACACAATCTTCCCAAAAGTCCTCAATAGAAGGCTGATGTTGATATGAACTCCCTCCATATAAATTATGTCTCAGAAAACTCTTGCTATCGAAGTTAGCCCCCATGAATAAATATTGGAGGTTATATTCTTTAATAATTCCTTCAGTGCACTTGTCCATCTAATAATTTTTACACGTGAAGGAAGGAGTCATCAATGGGAAAGCATAACCTCGCTTCCCCATATTCATGTACTTTACGTTCACCATAGACATTTGTCTATAGACCTCCAATAACACCAGCGAATCCTTGGGATATCTAGGCAATTTTAATGGGCCTTTCTCAAAACCTCCTATCCTCAAATAGGAAAACTTGTCAAATTGAATATAAAAACTTCCAAACTTTGATAGCAAATACATTGACTCGAGAGAAAGACACATTTCAGGGTTTTCATCCAATTTCTTCACAAATTCCATCAAGAATGCATCTTTGACAAGGCAAAAATCTCCCATTCCAACCTACTTGGTAAACTATGGATAACACTTGTATACAAGCATACCAAAATTTGGAGGTGCCTGTGGCTTTAATCCTAGCCAAAAGGATCTTTGACTAGGCATAATGTATATTAAGCAAGAGCATAGATGGAAGGTAGCAGTTTTCTATAAATTGACTAAATGTTCATTCAAATGGAAACAAATTATCTTAGCCTAATCAATGAACACATTCTCATTACAGATAACCAAAATAAACTAACACATATAGTCTTCAAAAGATTCAATTTGTGCATTTCCAACAATGCGATGTAAGAAAGCAATGGCATCTGCGATTTCCCCTTTGAAATGCATTCTCTTAAGTTTAGTAGGTAACTATGACTTACCTCTTTTTTCTAACTTCAACCACCCCTTGGCCATAGATTTCTTGAACCAGTCCTCATTTGCTTTGAAAAACTTGTTAGCCACCACAACATAAATGTCTTTTATGGGTTCTCTCTTAGGGATCTTTAGCGCTTGATAAACAACTTCAGGAGAGATTTTAGCAATGACAATTTCGTCCATGGCTTTGATTTCCCATGTTTCTGGAATATACCTTCTTGCACATGTGCCTAATAGGTCCACACTCAACATGGCTTTTGGAAAAACCCCAGCGTTAACTAATCTGCTTTCTAACAATTTTGCATCAACAATAGATTTTCTATTGCTTTCCAAACGTGCCCAAAATTCCTGTAGCTTAAAGAATCCTAGCTTCATGTCCCTTATGCCGAGCCAAGGATTTCCAATTTTAGACTACCTGAGCTCATAGTACATGAAGGAACAATCATCTTTTTAAAGAAGTAATTGTAGATAATGGGGTACAACTGAAGACTCAACCAAATAAGTCATCTCTAGGTTGTATTTTACACCTCATTAAATGCATAGGCGATGCCTTGAAACACACAAGATGAACAACACATCGCCTTGTCATGGAAAGCTGAAATTTTATAACCCAAAGTCGGGAGTTACAAAGTTGTGAAAACCTCTGACTCTCTGACTACACTATAGACCAGCACACTTGACGCTACAAAAGAAGAAACAAGTCGGGCCATGGGAAGGCTAGGGAAAACACGAACCCAACGACAAGGTTTAAAAACATCGAACGCTAGTGACTTAGGTTTCAAAACTTAAAGAACGTGTGACAAGAGGTTAGAAACTTCTAAGAGGACCCTGTGACAAACGCTAAAATGAAGGCATAGACTTTAGACAGGTGAAAAGTAAGAAATTAAAGACCAAGGAAGACAAATTAAAGATACATGATGCATAATATAACTGTGGGTAACATTGGCTCTAAATGGGGACTAGGACTGACAAGATGCAAAGAATCTAGAAACATAGCATAAAGCCTTATTCATTGGGAAATGGGGTCAAAAACCAGACAAGCCAAAAACCAAACAAACAAAGAAGAAACTATATACAAGGATGGACCCAACAGGACAATTATTCAAGAAGTTTCAAATCTTGCTCATTGTAGGCAAGGGGTAGAAAAATACCATTAGGATACGTCAGTCAAGAAGCATGATCCCCAACAAGTTGCTTGATCAAGAAGGACCCTCTCCAGAGAGAATCCATTTTTTTATGTTCTCTTTTTGCCTCTCTCCTCCTATCCTAGAGAAGAACTGAATCCCTGACTGCAAAGTCTCTTTTTCTAGCCCTTTTATCAAAAACCTTCTTCACCATCTGCTAGTGTTTGGTAATCTTATCCACCACAACTTCCCTTTCTTCTTCTAGCTTATTCAAATACATAATCCACTTCTCCAAATCAGTCTGAAATTTCCCACTCTATAGCCTTCTATAAATTGAGTGTTGAAATCTCCAATGGTGTAGGCAAAGTACTATCAATTCCATATACTAATTGAAAATGGGACATTTTGATAGCTATTTTGCAGGTAACCCTTTTAGCCCATAGAGCATCATATAAATTTTTATGCCATCCCCTTTGATTTTCATCAACCAGCTTCTTGATAATGGTGATTATATTCTTATTGCTTGACTCGGCTTTCCCATTGCCTTGCGGAAAATAATCAGATGAATGAGAAAGACTAATACCATAATCATAGCAGAAAAGGGTAATTTCAGTAGAGGAAAAAGAGCTAGCGTTATCGATGACAATTATCTTGGGCACTCCAAACCTTACCAAGATATTCTCCTTCAAAAAATTACATATGACTTCAGTGGTGGTGTGCTTCACTAGAATAGCTTCCACCCATTTGGTGAAATAATCTATTGCAGTCAATATGTGTGTATGTCTCGAAGTAGAACTCAGATTAATTGGCCCAATGAAATCCAAACCCCATTGTTGAAAGGGCTCATCAATTACCACAAGTTTCAAGGGTAAAGCAACAAGTTATGGTTTTCTAGTGAATTTTAAACACTTTTCACATTTCGATACCCATTCATAAGCATCTTTAAACATACTTGGCCAATAGAATCTATGACGTAAGATTTTGAAAGTTGTCATATAAGCGGAAAAATTTCCACCACATGCCTCACCGTGAAAGACTTCCAATAGATTCTTCTTCTGCTCTTTGTCAACACAACTTAAGAAGGTCCCATCCACACCTTTTTTTATAAAAATTCCCTTCCCAGATAACATACTTGTTTGCTTTAAGCTTTAAGTTTCTCTTTTCTCTTGATGACAAATGTGATGGGCAATCACCATAGGTTAGGAAATAAGAGACATCTAAAAACCCAATTATCAGTTTTGCTTGTGAATAGTACTAATGGTAAATCTTCTTCTTCAACAAGTTTACTCTCAGCAATTACTTTAGCTAGACCCTTTCCCCTAACTAGATTAGTGGGTTTAATATCTAGATTGTATTCTTGAATCTGGGCTATCCAATATCCTTTTTTATTACATTCAATATCTTGTTGAGTAAGAATACTTTTCACAGCATTTTCAGGAACAAAAATAGTAGTATGAGAATGAAGAATATAGAACCTAAAACTCTTGAGCACCTTCACAATAGCGTATGCATGTTTTTCAAGTGGTGAATATTTGAGTTCATACTTCTTTAGAGGGGTGCTCATAAAGGAGATAGGGGCTTTGATACCTTGCTCATTCTTTTGTAGTAAGATGGCTGACAAGGTGTACTTAGAGGTGTAACTATATATAATGAAATCTTTAGTAAAATCAGGGTGAAACAAAGTGGGAGCATTTGCAATTGTAGTTTTAATATCTGCAAAGGATTCTTTTCCCTCACTACTCCATTTAAATATCGGGTGATCATTCATCATATCAAAAATGGGCTTCATCATTTCAGCAAAATCAAGAACAAACCTCCTTAGAAAATTCACCTGACCAAAGAAAGACCTGGTACCACCCTTGTTGGTAGGTAATCCCAGCTATATGATTTCCTTCACTCTCTCTAGATCTATCTTGATTCTATCTTTTAAAACAATGTGACCTAAGATTTTTCCCTCAATTACAACAAAGATAGACTTCTTAGGGTTTAAAGAGATACCTTATTCTCGGTAATGTTGTAATACTACTTCCAAATCATGTGAATGATTGGCTCTCTTTTTAGAAAAAATTGTTAGGTCATCCAAATAAATCACTATAATTTTATTCTTGAGATCACCAAAAGATAAGTCCATAGCCCTTTGAAAATTAGCTCCTGCATTAATAAGGTTGAAAGGCATTCTATTCTAAGAAAAAACACCAATAGGCGTGGTGAATGTTGTCTTATGTTGATCTTCTAGATTTACTTCGACCTAATTATAACTTGATAAACCATCAAGCATGGACATCATTTCAGATCCAGCAACAATTTTCATAATATGATCCATTACAGGTAGTGGGTAATTGTCTTTCAGAGATGGTTGATTCAAATTCTTGAAGTCAACACATATCCTTATTTCTCCATTTTTCTTTCTCACATGAACTATATTGGATACCCACTTGGAATGATGGATGGGATAAATAATCTTTTCCTTGAGAATTTTATCAATTTCATTGAAAATAGATTCTGCAACCTTGGGATTATAGGTCCATTGTTTTTGTCTGTAAGGTGTAGCACCAGGTTTCAGTAGAATTTTATGTTGGAATTATCCATTTCTAAACTTCTTTAAATTTTCATAGCACCAGCCAAAGACATCTCTATAACGTATCAAGAGAGAGATCAATCTCTCTCTCCCCCTGAGGACAACACATCCCAATACAAACAATCTTAGTATCATCTTTTGTACCAATATTCACCTTATCATACTCAACAGATGCTTCAACAGAGACTTTACCCTTCTGCTTCAAATATTGATCATGTTTGTTGAATAAATGATTGAGAGAAACCAAACCCTTTCGAATCTTGTTACCTTTCAATTGGATAATCTTTGTATCTTTCCCCTCAGGGGCAACAATGTCATCTTCTAAAACATCATTGCTTTTATCATTATTACCCTCAAAATAGATGTGAGGAAAGGCTTCAGCTTTCTCCAAGAATTCAATAATCTATTGATCATCATTGAACACCTATCAATGATTTACATTGTCAAGAACACTAGGTTTGTACACAATTTTGATTCTATAGGACTCATCTTTGAAATTTGGGTGTGGCAAGAGCAAGGATTTTGAGACTGTCAGGGATTCAACCCTAGCATTATGTTCCCTAGGAACAAACTCTATAGAAAAAGCATCAAAATCTTCTATACAATCCCAAACTTTGTTCCTATAATGCTTGAGCTGACCATTTTTCACAGTGTAGATCTTCCTCACCTAATTCACCACTCACTATGCATCTCCTACAACCCTCAATTATTTGATACCCTTTTCTTTGGCTACACTTAGACCAAGTAATAGAGATTCATACTCGATTGTATTATTGGTATTAGCAAACTCCAATTTGAAATGAAAGGGGAACTTATATCCATCAAGTGAAATCAAAACTACTCCAACACCCAACCCGACATTAGCACAACTTCCATCAAATTCAAGTGTCCATAATTAATTTACCAAATCAAGGCTAATAGGATTTGAATTTCCTCTTTGTGAGAAGTGCACATATAGGTTCCTGGTCCTGTTTCAACAAACATAATATCTTCTCTTGGATCGCCAGAGTTTAAGACAGTGAACTTCGCCTTGGGTTCACGATTCAGGCATATTTTCTTTCCATCCAAGGGTATTAAGGCATGAGACCAATCCATCTAGATTTCTCCACCCAAATCCTTACAGAAAATCCTACTTAACAGCATACCATAACTTGCAGGAATGTCAGCAACCAATATAGTTAGTTTTAGCCTCTTTTTGGGAAAATCGGTTAGGGCTACTTGAGCATCCTTGATTTGACCTATAATAGGAACTGGAGACCTATCCATGGAATAACATTTATCTTGGGAAGAGGTATAAGATAAACCTAGGGCTTTAGCTATTTGGGAAGGCATCACTTTTTTAGAATTTCCAGAGTTAATGATACAATTACTCAATCTAAAACCAGTGATGTATAATGATATATAGAAAGGTCCTGGTTTCATGAAGGGGTTCTGTGAGCTTGAAGGTTTATCTACAATATTAAAGAAAATCTAATTCCCAAGGCTAGCATCATTATCATTAAAAAAATTAGCATTACATTGGGATTGTGAAGGCTCTTGTTTAACATATTTCACCAACCTATCTAATTCTAAGGGATTGAGTCTCAAGTATTCAACTTTTGAAATTTGAATCTTGGTATTTTTGCAGGACTCCACTATATCAAATGAATTAGATGGAATGGTAAAAGAAGATGAAGAAGATGGTACCTCAACTTGTACACTGTTGGGAATAGTTTTTTCTTATTTTTTTTGCCTTGTTAAAATGTACTTCGGGGCTGAAGATGAGCCACCTTGATTAGCTTTGGCATGTTGTGCCCTAGTAAAAATAACACAATTAGGATCATCGATTCTAACATATACATCCTCTCCAGATTTTGCCTCTGATACGAACTCAAAGAAGTTCATGCCATCATCATGGGATGAGCTAGGCTCCTCCACATATGGTTCCATAGTATGTTCATTTGTTGTAAGCATTTGCATGAATCTAATCATCTCCAGACAAGTAACTCCATCATGATCTGAAGTTAAATGAAAATTACAATGATTCCCTTTACTGGAAGAAGAAGGACCTTCAATTGTCAGCCTTTGATTTAGAGCAATCAATGAAATTGTTTTTTTGGGGGCTCCTTGATAACTCCTGGGAACATCTTGATAGGGCATTTGTGAAGGACCCTTTGGCATCTATCTCTTAAGAGTGATTATGCCATTGGCCAATCTTTGAATGACTGGGTTAGTAGAATTTACTAGAGATGGTCTACCAGTTTGTAATTCTTTCTTCCATTTTCTAGAGACAATCAGATCATCCTCTATGGATACAACTCTATCTTGTGCAATAGCTACATCAGTTGTGCCTTCCCTTTTAATAATGAAACTCACATCTGGTGGAAGAGTGTTAATGAAAATTACTTTCAACAATTCAGGACCAAGTCTCATGTTTGTAGTAATCCTATTATATAACTTATTAAACTTGGCCACAAAATCCATCATTGACTCATGAACCTCCTTTTTCATTGAACCTAATTGAGAAACTAGGACTTGATCATCTTCTACGGACTTAAATCTATTCTCGAACCTTTTTCTTAGGGTAGCCCAATTGTTGATAGAGCCATTGGGAAGAGAGTAAAACCAGTCAGTAGCATTGTCCATCAAAGATTCTGCAAAGAGCCTCATAGAAACATCTTCATGTTGTATTGCACGAATGGAAGAGGCAGCAAATAAATCCTTCATATGCTTATCAAGAGAAACTTTCCCATCTCCACTAAATTTGGGTATAATCTTCCCCAAACCTTTGGGTAAGTCATGGAGTTGCGCATCGGCTCCAAATTTTAGAGGACCTATGACGGCCCCCCAAGGGACCGATTGGGGTTGTGCCATTACTAAAGGAAAGTTTACTTGTGTACGAAGGGTAGTGTCGCACAAAAGGAGACCTTGACAAGATATCTTTGGAACCCCAGATACACTAGGTTTAGGAGGAGGAGGAGGAGATGGTCTACTGTTAGACTTAACTTTTTGGGTAGGTGGAAAATATGAAAAATTAACAGAAGAACTCAAAATATTTATCCGAAACCCTTTTTTCTTATCACTCCTAGTATACCTTTTAGAAGCCATGTTTTAATATGACACTAATAGGCCAACGGAGTCACCAACTTTTATTTATTAATGGTTTTGAGGAGGGTTTTGCCTATTATTTACCTGATTTATAGGAGCCTGTATAGGAGGAGCTCTTACTTTTCTGGCTAGAGGTGGTTTATTGTCTATGAACATAATTTACTGAGCATTCTCAAAGTGCATTGCATTTTCTCTAATAACATCTCCCAATTCCTCCTCTTCTTCCAATACTTCGTTAACTTTGTGATACTGATAGTCGGTTCTTCTATGTTGCCAAGCAAGCAGCCTAAGACCAGTAACTATATCCTCTTGGTCACCAAGCAACCAATCTATGTTAGGCTAAATAACAAGAGCATTACAATTTTGAAGAACCATTTTTATTAACCATAGAGCAACTCATCATACAAAAATTATTTTTTTGAGTTAATTCCCGAGTAGAGTCGCCAAAAATTTGTTGGTTGATAGATTTATTACCTAACTCTATATTCTCACACCCACTAAGGTGACAAATGTAACCATAGTTGAATCAGTAATAATATAATTTCCAGACTGATTCTTTGCATATTTTAAAATGTGGTAGCTACCTTCATTTGATATTCAAGGAATTTTTTTTTTAACTAAGGTTGCTTTTAACCAGAACGCAAATAAAGGAAGGGGATTTTAACCAGAAATATTTAAAGGCATTCATTGACTTCATATAATAAAACTAAAATTAAATCAAATATCACCACATAATCCCTACTCATAGATAAACGATACCACAGTGATGCAATGAATTAGAGTATATATCACCCAATAATAGATCACACACTGGCAGAAGATTCAACATAAGAAAAATAGATTCATACACTGAAATTCAAAGATTATGAATGCATAAATTCCACCATTGCATTCTTTATCAAGATGACAAAAAGTATTGAATTAAACGAAAAAAATTCTCTAATGAGTAAATCAAAGTTTTCCCAAAAGATCTGAATCACCTTAGCCAAACCCATATTTAAAGCATAAGCAATTGTCTTTGGAAACAGTTTATTGAAAGTAACCGTACTAAATAATTAAAATTCTTTAACTTAAAAGATTCAAATTAAAAGAAAGTATCATGAAATACTAAAAATAACTATGCATCATGTCCCTTCGCCTCAACCTCTTCATCTTCTAGGTTCTCGACCGCTTCTTGTTGCAATAGTTTTTCTTGTGCCTTCATCCTAGATTTGTAGTCTTTGTACCTGGTAATAATTGCAAATATCTCCTTGCTCCTGGATGTTATGGTGATCTGCAGTCCGGTCCTCCATTTGGTTGGAGTAGCTTCAGAGTAGTTCATAGTGTCAGACCTCCTATTTGCTTCAATTTTAAAGGAATTAAGGTAGACTTGCAATCTACCGAGTTTTGAGAAAGATTCTCTGGTCATCATGGTAGGATCTGCCATCTCCTTATTAAATACTTCTTTGAATTTCATACAAATTTCCTTCAAATCTAGGATCTTCTCATCAAACTCATCAATTATCTCTATATTTAGGTCATGACAATTACCTTTAATCTCCACCAGCATGTTGAGATACCTATCAAGTGCTTCAGAAACCTCCTTTACTAGGTTGTCATAAATATCTAATTTCCACTCCAATGAGTCGGACCAAGAAGGATCTAACTCCTTTGGATCATTCACAATTTTTTCATTGATCATCTTCGTTTGATCCATAGAAATCAACTCTTTTATTTCTTGTGAGAGCACATAGAGGTTGGTCTGATCTTTCCTGATCTATTGTAGCTTTGTCATCAATTCTTTCCTCTTATCAACAACTTGAGTGTAGAAAATCACAAATTTACTAATAAAGAGGATAACCTCTTGAGAAATTTCATCAATCCATTCACCAGCAGCATGGGAATAGCTCAGATTCTTTTTGATTAATTGTATTGTTGACCCATCGATAACTTCTACCTAAGAACTTGAGGCTCCACTGGATATAGAAGATGGGACTAAAGAATAAATAAAGTTCTTTAAATCAAGAACCTAAGTTTACAATTTTACCTTTTCCTTTTTTTCTTCCTTTACCCACTTAATCAAAGCATTGACTGAATAATTAGTGTGATACACATCACCTTCAAGTGTTTTGGGTCCCATATCCACATGGGTGATTTATAGTCGGCCTCTATTATCTCATCATTATTTAAATCCTTTATAGGATCCGTAATTTCCAATGTTTGATTACCAGAAGTAGGGTCAATCAACATTCTCAATATTTTCTGAGCTTTCTTTGGTCTCGAGGAAGTTTGGAGAAGCTTGGAAACTATATCTACTCCAACTATTGTTGTAGGAGTATATTTTCTCTATTTCTCTACTACTTTTTTCAGCCATACTGAGGAGGCTTCTACTAAAATAGAATCCTCATTTCCCTAAATAATCTCCTTAGACTCACCAGGAATCATGGGTATATTTTCCATTGGGGAAGAGGGTACTTCGGACAAAGGAGGGAACGTATTGTCTTCAACAATTTTCTTTAAAATGGCCTCAGAATCATCAGACATAGGTTTTTTTTGGTTGGTCTTCTTTTTAGGAATAGGAGTAGAGATGTCATCCTGTTTGCACACTAACTTCAATTTAGCCATCTCTTTAGGCTTCTCACCATCACCCTCGAACTGTTAATTTGCACTAGAAACCCAGTAGCCAATCTCCCTAATGATGTACTCCCTACAACAATTTGAGTAGAACTTTGTTCATTTCTATGAGATGATTTTTGTTCTTGAGTAGAACCAGCAACCTATCACCATTTTCCTTCTAACCAATCCTGAGTTCTTTTCAACACTGGAATAGCTCGTACATATTAATTTTCAAAACTTCATTTTTACTCCAATCAACCTAGGATGAGATTTATCAGACAATTCTTCGTATTCGGGATCAATGACCACTAAATCTTCAGTTGCACCTTTAGGAACCTGGAAAGAAAGAGCAAAAACTTGTATTTCCTGAGGGTTAACCTCATATAATCCCTTTTCAGAACCTCATTTTCATCAAAACAATCTTCCCAAAAGTCCTCAATAGAAGGCTGATGTTGATATGAACTCCCTCCATATAAATTTTATCTCACAAAACTCTTGTTATCGAAATTAGCCCTCATGAATAAATGATGGAGGTTATATTCTTTAAGAATTCCTTCAGCGCACTTGGTCATCTGATTATTTTTACACGTGAAGGAAGGATTCATCAATAGGAAAGCATAACCTCGCTTCCAAATATTCATGTACTTTACGTTCACCACAGACATTTGTCTGCAAACCTCCAAGAACACCAACAAATCCTGAGGATATCTAGGCAATTTTAACGGAGCTTTCTCGAAACCTCCTATCCTCAAATAGGAAAACTTGTCAAATTGAATATAGAAACTTATAAAATTTGATACCAAAGACATTGACTCGGGAGAAAGACACATTTCAGGGTTCCCATCCAATTTCTTCACAGCTTTCATCAAGAATGCATCATTGACAAGGCAAAAATCTCCCATTCCAACCTACTTGGTAAATTGTGGATAACACTTGTATATAGGAATGCCAAAAGTTGGAGGTACCTATGGCTTTAATCCCAACTAAAAGGATCTTTGACTAGCTATAATGTATATTAAGCAAGAGCATAGATGGAAGGTAGCAGTTTTCTGGAAATTGACTAATTGTTCATTCAAATGGAAAAAAATTATCTTAGCCCAATCAATGAACATATTCTCACCAAAAATAATTAAAATAAACTAACACATCCAGTCTTCAAAAGATTCAATTTGTGCATTTCCAACAATGCGATGTAAGAAAGCAATGGCATCTGCGATTTCCCCTTTGAAATGCATTCTCTTAAGTTTAGCAGGTAACTGTGACTTACCTATTTTTTCTGATTTCACCCACCCCTTGGCCATCGCATTCTTGCACCAAACCTCATTTTCTTTGAAAAAACCATTAGCCACCGCAACAAACATGTCTTTTTCGAGCGCTCTCTCAGGGATCTTTAGCGCTTGGGAAACAACTTTAGGAGAGATTTTAGCAACGACAATCCCATCCATGGCTTTGATTTCATATGTCTCTGGAATATAACTTCTTGTGCATATGTCTACCAGCTCCACACTCAGTGTAGCTTCTAGAAAACCCTCGACGTGAGCTAATCCGCTTTCTAACAATTTTGCGTTGACAACAAATTTTTTGTTGCTTTCCAAACGCACCCAGAATTCCTCCAGCTTAAAGGATCCCAACTTTGTGTCCCTTACATCGAGCCAACAATTTCCAATTTCAAACTGCATGAGCTCACAATACATGAAGGAACTCATATTTAGACTCAACCAAATAAGTCTCCACCACCTTAAGCCATGTAAAATTTCAAGATGGGTGTTTGGTGCAGAATTAATATGACACTTTATTTATTCCTCGATAAAGAAAACCCTAAGATTTGTGTGTTTTACAAAAATCCTTAATAAGACATCTCCAAGTTGTATTGTACACATCATTAAATGCATAGGTGACACCTTAAAATACGCGGGATGAACAACACATCGCCTTGTCGTGGAAAGATCAAACTTTATAACCTAGAGTCAGGAGTTATGAAGTTGTGAAACCTCTGACTCTCTGACTATACTATAGACCAACATACTTGATGCTACAAAAGAAGAAACAAGTCGGGCCATCGGGAGGTTAGGGAAAATATGAACCCGACAACAAGGTTTAAAAACATCGGGCACCAGTGACTTAGGTTTCAAAACTTAAAGAACGCGCGACAAGAAGTTAGAAACTTAGAGGACCCCGCATCAAAGGTTAAAATGAAGGCATGGACTTTAGACTTGGGTGGAAAGTAAGAAATTAAAGACCAAGGAAGAAAAAATTAAAGATACATGATGCATAATATAACTGTGGGTAACAATATGTAGCTATGTATAGTAAGAAAATAACTATGCAGTTATTCAAATGATTAAAATAATAAAAAGACATCTAAATGCAATTCTAAAAATTATATTTTTGAGAATTAAAAAAGAAAAAAGAAAAATTAAGTATTTATAAATACATATTTTTATTTTATATTTATATATATATATATATATATATATATAAAAGAGAGTTTTATTTTATACTTATATATGTATATATAATATTGCAGATGAATAATCAAAAATATGTATAAATATTAATTATGCAAGTATATATTAAATTATAAAAATAAAGGCGAACACAAAATATTTATCATAATTTTATTCTTAATACTTGTATGAATATTTAAATTAAGGGTAGCAATTTTTTTTAGGTTTTCTATTTGTTAATTTATATGTGTATATATATATCTTGAGTTTTTTAAGACAAGGTTGAAAGCTAGAAAATGAAAATAAAAATATTAAGAAAGTGTTGCAAAGGTCTGGAAATTATTTTTTTGATTAAGAGTAAAACAGGTTTTGAAGGGTCCTGAAACCTTTTACAGAGAGATGTTGCCAAAGATAAAAATAAAGCCAACTAATAGACAACTGTCAACAAACCATCAAAAAAACCAAACAACAGAAAAAAGAAACAGAACAATCTATTGTAACTCCTCAAGAATCCTAGTAGCTCCAATGCCCTACTTGTACTCATTATTATGAAGGTCAACCACCTCCAACATCTCCTTATGAACATCCAAAAATTTCTTAGAGTGACTACAAGTATGAGTACTTAGACCCACTCCAACATAATGAGATCCCTGTTTACCTTTAACCACACACTCATCAGCAATATCAAAATCCTTCAACAACCTCACCAAATCCTTATCCTTCAAGTTCTTTACCTTCTCATTCAAAATGCATAGTCCCTCAACACTGTTCTAAAGAGAAATATAACTAACCTACACTACCTTCTCTAGATTGTGATGAAATTTTTGAACTTTGTCCTCCAACACCATGATAGGGTCTCATAATCATTCTTCAATAGACTGACATCCGTTTGAACATGCCCCAAATTTACCCAACAGATTGTACCTAAGTTTTAACTTAAAAATTAAATAACACAAGTCCTCAAGTACATGAACATAAAAAAATAATCTTTTCAATATCATAAATGCGCATTGCATATATCATTACATGAATGGAGTATCATTACATTTTTTCTTATAAATGAAATACATCTTTCAAATGCATTTTCCAAATTATTCAATATCATGTAAAAATATACATATTATAACTCGCAAGAGTTCAGTGGTTCAATGGTTGAAGTGTCCACCTATGGATCTCACTTTTGGTTGAGGTGTCCACCTTTGGATCACACTCCTCCTATTTTACAAGACTCAAAAACTGAATACAAGAGGGAAAGCACCATCCAAGTGATTTTCCTCCAACTATGAGCATAAGTGATCCCCCACACATCTTCCTTCCCAGAAATATGGCCCTACCCTTCAACGAAGAGTTTTCTATGAAAACCATAATAATGCACATCTGAGTATCTGGTGTTGTGTCCTACATATCTACATCTGAGTATAATAGCATGACACTACTGACTAGTATGCAATCTTGGATCACAAGGAACCGACAAGGCATAAGCAATGACTTTTACACCTATTCTTGCCAAATATTCATATGTTCACCCACCCTTACTCGACTTGGAAACTATAATGACCACTGAACCTCAAAGGTTACATTCATAATCAATTTTTAACAAAAGTGATAAAACACTAATAGTAACATCATAGACCTTAAAATCTTGACACAATCACTTGGTTACCCTTTTCCATACTTGTAAGGTTTACCCCAAACTAACAATCACAAACAAGGTTCCATCCAAAGTGATGACACAAAAATATTGAATTAATAGACCTAATAGGTTTAACACAATCTCTTGAATACCTAGTTACATACTTGTAACACTCTAGGTCTAGCTACCACCTCTTATTCAACTTCTTTCTTTTTAATCATGGAATTAAATACTCTCTTACTTAATACACAATCAGTTAGTACTACTTGTTAGAACCAGAATTTTCCACGAAAATCCTAAGAGTTTTTATCCATTAGAGTCCAAAATTTTTCTATCCTTTTCATAAAAAGGTCATCTTTTGTCATCCATAAAGCCAAAAAGAGCTTTTACCGCCATACCGATGCCTTAGCATTAACCCTTTGAAGTCTCCACCTTTTACCTCCCTACCATAGCCTCTTGTAAAAGGGATCGCGGTATCATGGTTAAGAACAATCACATCATACCCTTACCGCTATACCGTGTAGAGCAAAAACTTGACCCACAGTTTGACAGTGAAGAGAAAGGCGCTTTACAAAAGGGATACCGCTATACCACGAGGAATTAGAACCGAGACCACGGTTGTGTGATAGTGAGGAAAGTAAAGCGATACCATGATACCATGGAGGGCATGGATAAAGCTTTTGGTAGGGTGGTATGTAGAGAAGTGACAAAAAGGAACCGCCATGTCATGGAGGGTTGACAGGGAGCCTGCGGTAGAGTGGTGGAGAATATAGACTGACAGGCGAGACCTCCATACCGCATGGAAAGAAGTGTTAGCCCATAGTAAAGTGGTGTGCAAGGAAGAGACATTGTAAGGTCATCGCGGTACTACCAGAGAAAGAAGCAAAGCCCACAGTAGAGCGATAGAGAATGAAATGCAGTGGAGTAACATGAAATCCTACCATGGTGCCGTAACAAAGAAAGTGATGGTGTGTGGTAGCGTGGTAAACTGGCTATTTTGGCTATGACAGTTCTGATGGTTATTTTCAGTTGTCAAACGACGTGACTCTTGGCCTCTCATGAGAATTTGAATAGTCAAAAACCAAAAGGCATGAGAAAGGTTCTCTGACATGTATAAAAGCATGAGATTGATAATTAATAAGGGGTTAGACAGAATTTTTGTTTTTCAGAATGTTTTATATAGTAGAGACCATGGTGCAGGTTTATTTTTGAGGAAGATAATGAAATATTTCTAGTTTGGTGGTTATATTTTGGTATCAGTTGTTTGTTGAAATTGTTCAATTATTTGATTGTCTCCATCTTGATATTTCTTGATTATTTAATTTGATATGTCAAGCGCGTGTTCAACTTATGAGTGCAGAATTGTTGTATCTATGTGGTTTGATTAACTAGTTTCTTTAAAGAAGAATTAAATTCCTTTTAGTCAAATTGCAGTAATCTAGAAGTGTCAATTGGATCAGTAAGAAGAATCAAATAATTAGGATTGGTATGTTGCCTCCAATAGGGTTTATCAATCATTGTCTTGCATGTTTATACAAGTTATAAATGAATACCTATGTTCCAAATAACCAGAATTTCTGCCAAATAGGAGTCATCCATCAAAGACTTGTATTGGACTTCGTTTTACGCAACAAGTCACTGGTCTCACTCATTTTATTTATTTAGTTTAATTAAATTCATTTAAAAAATTCACATCTATTAACTGAACATATTGAATTATACCTTGATATTGCTTATACTATTTATACCAAATTAAGATCACATCTCTCCATTGTCAAATTTCCATTGTAGATAGATTGATCAAGTAGGAAGCATAGTTCAAATCTGCATCATTTACGTAGGTACACCCACCTAGGTTTAGCAGAGCCTAAAGAGTAGAAAGCTCAATTACATTAATTGGACTTGTACGTTAGTCAAAAACGTGTCAAGAGCTTGGCAACCTCTTGTGGTTCAAACCTGTGTTTTTGAGACATAACAATTTGGCAACTCTACTGGGGAAGAATTTGAAGTATCCAGTAGCAAACTGTCTTGCCTTATAGAGTCATAAAAATTTCACATTTGCATTCACTTGAGTTCATAGGGGATTTCGCTGGGGCAAACCAAAACAATATCAAAATCCATTTCATTTTCCTACTTTTGGGAAAAGTAGGTGGCGACTCTATTTAAAATTGATAAATAATGCATAGATATTGTGGAATAGTAATACTTTGCCAATTTTCTTGTCAAGATGTCAGAAGAAGTGAGAAGGAAGCAGTCAATAAGAGAGTTGAAGGAATTGAAACAATAAAGGCTACAATTGGACCAACAAATGCTACGATTGGGAGTTAAACGTGTCTCATATGCATCACAAAATATACCATCCTACAGTGAAAATGAATACACAAATTCCAGTAGATCTTGGACACCTCAAGTGCCACATGATGAAACTATGAATTTTGGCAATGAAGGTAATGCACTCTATTCATAGCAGAACATTTATGCACCACAGTCATCACATCAAATGAATATTTATCCTGTCCCTATTGGTCAAAGGTTAGTAAGCTATCAAGATTATGAATATAATCAGTATGGTGGCCATTATCAATATCACACTTCATTTCAAGACCTGTAAAGCAATTTCATCCTCCATGGAAGTGTAAATAAAAATCTATAGCAAGGTACATGTCAGAATCAACAATCTGTGAAGAAAAATGATGAGTATTTACGTATTCAAGAAAGAGGCAATAATATCTTAGATGCCTTTCTTAACATAAGGAGATATAAAGGAGAATCTGGGTTCTCTTTTTTTAGTAGAATGATAGATATTTGTAGTCAAATACCTATTAATTTCCCACCTAATAGGTCTGAGTTCATTGAGCAGTTCATGAAAGTGTATGAGCCCAATTCAATTTATTGGCCTGAGTCATGGGTACCAGTTGCTTATAGTCAAATAGATGAATGGAATGACATGGTAGATAAGAAAAAGTATGAGGACACTACCAATGTTGAAACTAATAGTGGTACCATTGATGATTTTGAAGATAAATTCACTAAGGACCAATCTTCCACCTTGGCAAGTGATTGCAACAATAATGATGTTGTTGGGGACATACCATATGGGGAAGACATCAACAATGATTCAGATGGTATGAAGTGGCAGCCATGTATGCACTCTCATAACATTGAAAATAATGAATTAGAAGCTGAAATAGAAGAGGATATCACGCCTTCCAATAATGAAGATATAGAGAGTCTTTCTTGCATAACAGATTGTGACAATACATTTTATGAGGGATCCATTGAATATTCAGATTGTGAAGATGAGCCTATGGATTTTGATTTTCAACAAAAAGATTCTTGCAGCTCTTATGGAGATCAAGAAGTTGGAAAAATAGTAGAAAATATGGAAGAAACATGTTCACTCAACAGTGAGCAAGTTTCAGATTTGTTAAATCTTGAATACCAGAGATGTGCACACAAGGATGGTTCTAAAGTTTTGTGTTCGGCCTATATTTTCTTTGACAATGAAAGTACTGTGTGTAATAATTCATATGACTCCACGTGCATTTCTCAAAGTGATGAAGAAATCTTTGAAGCTGATCAAGAATTTTTTTTTGTCCAGGAAGAGGTATGTGACTTGAACAATTTTTGCCTACAAGAGAAAGATATTGGTTTGCATATCATTGATGATGAGTTTTCAACATTAATTGATTCAAATATGTATAAGGATGACTGTATGGATCAAAATAATGTTTCACTACCAACTGGTGGTAGGGAAGAGAGAAATTATTTCTGATTTGATTGTCTTAGAAGATGTTGATGATATAGGATTTTCAGACTTCCAAGAGAAGCATTCAGATTTTCAAGTCCCAGTACAACTACAAGATCATTTTAATGAGCAAGATTATGAATATTCCATTGAATGTGGATACACTTTGTATGATGAAGGTGATAAAGATTTATCATATGATAATAGGAATTATGAATTGTAGAGTGGTGAAAGGAACATGAGTCAGGTTGAACACAATGATTTTCTGAAATTTTTCAATGACAGTATATGTAGCAGGGCAATTGGAATGAACATTTTCAAAAGGAACCTGATGAGTTCAAGTCAGAATAAAGTTTATGACAAAGGAAAGTATAGGCCCTTCTTTTGGGTGGCCTTGGGCCATCATTTATGGTTTGAATTTCATAACAAAATATTTCAAGGCAGGGACGAAGTTTGATTTTGTTGCCAAAGAGGATTAAGGATTGCCAGTGCATGGACAATTCTTAACAAATCTCTTTAAACATTATTTTTCCATGCACAATAGTTTAGGAATTTAAAAGGGGCTAGGACTTGCCAATACATGGATAATCCTAGAATTCCCTCATCGAAAACATTGTTTTCTTTCCATGTATAGCAGTGTAGGGTCACTTCCATGCTCCTTTTTCCGTCTTCCATTTTCCATCTCCTTCATCTTTCCACTTCCTCCATTTTTCGCCTCTTTCATTTTTCACATCCTTTGGTGTCTTGGTCTACTCTCCCAGTGATATTCAGGATTCTTGCAGTGATTGGAAAATCACTCATCCCCAATAGGAGCTGCTGTTAGAACCAGAATTTTCCATGAAAATCCTAAGAGTTTGTATCCATTAGAGTCCAAATTTTTTCTATCCTTTTCATAAAAAGGTCATCTTTTGTCATCCATAAAGCCAAAAAGAGCTTTTACCACCATACCGCTGCCTTAGCATTACCCTTTGAAGTCTCCACCTTTTACCTCCCTACCATAGCCTCTTGCAAAAGGGCTTGTGGTATCACTATTAAGCATAGTCACATCATACCCTTACCGCTATACCGTGCAGAGCAGAAACTTGACCCGCGGATTGGCGGTGAAGTGAAAGGTGTTTTATAAAAGGGATACCGCTACACCGCGCAGAGTCAAAATAGAGACCATGATTGCACGATAGTGAGGAAATTAAAGAGATACCATGATACCATGGAGGGCATGGATATAGCCCGCGGTAGGGCAGTATGCAAAGGAGCAGTGACAGAAAGGAACCACCATACCGTGGAGGGTCGACAGGGAGCCTGCAGTAGAGTGGTGGAGAAGATAGATTGACACGCAAGACTGCCATACCACATGGAAAGAAGTGTTAGCCCATGGTAAAGTGGTGTGTAGGGAAGAGACATTGGAAGGTCACCGTGGTACCACCAGAGAAAGAAGTAGATCCCGTGATAAAGCGGTAGAGAATGAAAAGATGAAGAAGAACAGTACAGTATTGTGGGGAGGCAAAAGACACACCGCGAAAGAGCAGTATGCAGTGGAGTAACATGAAATTCTACCACGGTGCTACAACAAAGAAAGTGATGGCACACGGTAATGCGGTAAACTAGCTATTTTAGTTGCGACAGTTTTGATGGTTATTTTTAGTTGTGAAACAGTGCGACTCTTGGCCTCTCATGAGAATGTGAACAATCATAAACCAAAAGGCACGGGAAAGGTTCTCTGACATGTATAAAATCATGAGATTGATAATGAATAAGGGGTTAGACAAATTTTTGTTTTTCAGAATGTTTTATACCGCAGAGACCATGATGCAGGTTTATTTTTGAGGAAGATAATGAAATATTTCTAGTTCGGTGGTTCTATTTTGGTATCAGTTTTTTGTTGAAATTGTTCAATTATTTGATTGTCTCCATCTTGATATTTCTTGATTATTTAAGTTGATATGTCAAGCGTGTGTTCAACTTATCAATGCACAACTGTTGTATCTATGTGGTGTGATTAACTGGTTTCTTTAAAGAAGAATTAAATTCCTTTTAGTCAAATTGCAGTAATCTAGAAGTGTCAATTGGATCAGTAAGAAGAATCAAATAATTAGGATTGGTATTCTTCTTCCAGTAGGGTTTGTCAATTATTGTCTTGCATGTTTATACAATTTATAAATGAATATCTATGTGCCAAGCAACCAGAATTTATGCCAAAGAGGAGCCATCCATCAAAGACATTTATTGGACTCTATTCTACCCAACAAGGCACTGGTCTCACTCATTTTATTTATTTAGTTTAATTAAATTCATTTCAAAACTTCACATCTGTTAATTGAACATATTGAATTATACCTTGATATTGCTTATACTATTTATACCAAATTAATATCACATCTCTCCATTGTCAAATTTCCATTGTAGATAGATTGATCAAGTAGGAAGCATAGTTCAAATCTGCATCATTTACATAGGTACACGCACCTAGGTTTAGTAGAGCCTAAAGAGTAGAAATTTCAATTACATTAATTGGCCTTGTACGTTAGCCAAAAATGTGTCAAGAGCTTGGAAACCTCTTGTGGTTCAAACCTGCATTTTTGAGACATGACACTACTGACTCCACATCACCGACTAAACGCATCTAGTCTTAATCTAAAATGCTATCAATATGTCAACATGTAGAATAATTTATAATTAAAATTGATTCAAGAAGATTACTTCTTCGTATTGATTTTTAGATTCTTGGTTGTCATATCTAGTATGGCTCCATCCTTCTAGGACACTGTAACCAATCTAGTTATCCTCGACATCAAATAACATATAAAGTCTTATGTTTATAATAATATCCCATAATATGTCAACATAATAAGTTATTAACTTCTAATAAATCATCTAAGAACCTTTCAACTAATCTCTAATTCCCTCATGGTTCTTTCCAAGTTATCCTTTGCATCATTTATACAAGGTACCTATGTTTGTATGTCTATAAACAATCATATATCCTTTCTCTCATTATGCCACATATATTTACATGTTTAAAGTGTATAACAAGTTCCTATCTAATCTAGAGGACATTTCCAACTTGAGAGTATTTTATGCTTCTGCACTTTAAATTCTCCTCACATTATTACTTTGGGTTGCCAAGATGTAAAGTCCTCTTTAAGGTTAGAATATCATGAATAGGTATTAATAGAATCTAGGTCAAATATATAAGATAGTATCAATCAAAAGATAATGAAGACATATTCATGTATTCTAACTCTTTTATTGAAAAATAGTATAAACTCTTATTCAAGTACATACCCTAACACTAGGGAATATCTTAACCTTTTTACATAAGGAATATATCCATTTGAGAACTTAAGTTCTCTAGTTAAAGAAATCTATCCAACACATAGGTAGTCACATCATAATATCATTCAACATAGGCCTATTGTGACTCTAATCTATTTTGTTGCAAACAACATAGTCATTCAAACAATATATACCCATTATTATAATATTATAATTATTAATAATTCTTTGATAACTTCACTTTTCAACGTATATAGTTACGATAAACTCATATCACACTCTATATAGATTCTCTAAATCAGCTTCATACAAATTAATGCAAATTCAAGCATTCACATCTATCTATTAGCAAGAGAATGTATGTATTGGTAGCACAACAATTTCCAAGCAGAATTCACTCAATTTCTAAATATAAAAGAGAAATAGAAGAAGAATAGCAATCATGCCTAAAAATATAGCTTCCAATAAAATACTTGCAATCCTATGCTCAGTACAATGGTTCTCCTTATTGTTTCTATGTACTTAGCTCCATAATCATCTTCTTCTTATTTAAATCACACTGCTATAATGCTCTCACTCACTCAATAATTCTTCTCTCTCATAAAATGATCTCTAGAATGCACTCAAAAACACAAAAAAATAACCTAGAAAAAATGCTCTCCATTCGAATGAATAGGCAAATGGTAAAATGAACCTCTCTATATATAAGAAATAATGAGAAGACAAAAGCTACAGATATGATGTTGGTTTTGTTGAACACCTAGAATATTGAGAGGGGGGTGAATTAGTATTTATTTAAACCAATTAAATATAAGCCATCAAATTATTAGTATAAATATAACTACAATGATGAATGAAATCATGAAGACATCCACAAAATCATATGACACATAAACACCAGTATTTTTATGTTGAAAACCTAAAAAGGGAAAAACCATGATGAGGGTTAGCTCACAATATATTATATCCAGATATAAGATATTATAGAAAGGCTCACTGCCAGGTGGACTCACTATCCAAGTGAACTCATTTCCCACAAAAAGTAAGAAAGATAGAAAGAAGGGGTGCTTATATAGCCTATTTGAACTGATACAATAGCATATATTGTATGCTAGATTATAGTTCCAATGAAGTACAAACTGATCTTCACTCAATTCTGAATCAATACTTTTCTCTGCTCACAATTTGCTCAACTCTAGTTGTATTCACATCACACACATGTAGGTGAAGCACCATACATTTCATATATCTCTCAACACTCACATACAATCTGCTCTCTCTATCCCTTAATTCTCATTCACATTCCACTCTCTGACACACTAAAACTTTGAATTTAATCTCCTATATGTATCCATATCAAGTGTAACTTCAATTAGCTCGACCTAATTAGAAGTAACACACAAAATTAAACATGTCATCCTCAAAAAATTATATCCACATCTCGCACCATAATTCAGAATTCACTTCAGCTTAAGATAGGTTACGATGGACCTAATATATATCCACATAAGATAAATTTATTTGTTTGTCCTCCACAAAAGATCAAACGTGTTAGGCCCGCCCAAAAGTAAGACCTAAACACAAAACCTTCATATGTACATACAATTTTCCATATGTGTAACTTCAGAACTTGATCTTCCTTTGAATTCCCACTCAGACGACATATAATAGCTTATCATATTCATCACAGAACAAAATAATTATCCATGAAGAAATTTGGAATCTCCCACACTAATATACTATACAAGGAATGAATGCAAAATATAGAGTTGAACTGTGTCATTTATATCTTTCAGAATACTTCATCAAATGTCACCAAATCTTGAATGTAGATGCATTTGATGGTCTCAAAACTATAGTTAAAATCACAAAGTGATATCTCCATGTGCAGGGGAGTGTGGACCCAAAAACTAATGCTCTAAACCACAAACCTATCAGAAGGAACACTTAGCCAAATTCTTGTATAACCATGTTTTCTATATCAACTCGCTTTGTCTATATGTCTCCAAGAATGCTTCCAATCCATGCTAGAATTATCATAACAATGTTGACATAAATGGAAACACTGGATAAATTAATATATGCAACTCATGCTCATGTTTCCAAATAGTATCAACAATGACAAACTTCCAACAGTCTTCCAACAATCTATCCCTTTGTCATTTATGGCAACATGCATGTCAAAAACATTTTCAAAAGCTTGTCTTTCCCCCTTACACATATCTCTCCAAAAATTCTTTCTCAATATTTGTTAAAGTGTTTTCCCATATCTCTCCCCAAATCTCCAAAAAAATTGATCCCAAGTATCTCTCCAAAAAAAAATCCAAGCATCTCTCCCCCTTTGACATCAATGGCAAAGGGTGTACTGGTATATAAAAAATTGTAAACTCCCCCTTTGATATATATGTGAGCTAAAAATAATTGAAAAGAGTGTGCAGACTCCCCCTTGGAGAGTTAATTCAAAAAACTTTTATACCTTCCATATATATGCAAAAAGAATCTAAAAGTTTGAAAAATGCATGAGTGAAAATTGTCAACCTGAAGATGCTGACCCTTGAAGCTTCTTTAGGATGACTTTCCAAGTGGATCTACCTTCTTCCCTCTATTCCTTTGTTGCTACAAGTATCTTGTACTATTACTCAAGTTTTACTAAGATCTCTTTTTCTTCTTCCGGTGTACAAGGAGTGAGATTTATCTCTAAAATGTTATTTGTACTAACAAGGGCACTTGAGACATGTATATGCTTTATTTTCACCAAGTCCTTAGCTTCTCAAAAAATTTGATTGTTTCTTCCTTCTAGATCTACAAGGTAGAATATTCTTCATGCAAGGTTACTAGAGCAATCCAAGTCTGATTATCTCTATCTTGTACTGGGTCATAAGTATTTGATGCATAGCTTATTTATGTCTCAATTGTGTTTATAGAATCTTTTATGCTTTATGTAATATCTGGCCACTTCATACAATATAGAAATAGGTTCCTTGCTTCCTCTTCACATGCATGAACATACCTCAGCCTCTCTTCCATTTTGTTGTGTGTAGATGCATAATTTTGTGTGATGCCCAATAACTGTTTTTCTATAATCCATGCTTCAATTTCTGCTTCAACTTGTTCTCTTATTCCTAAGACATATCCCTTGAAGTTCTCCATTATCTCTTGTCCTATATTCATAGCTTCACTAATCTCATGCTCATGTTTAGCATCATCTATATCTTCTTTAGTGATACCAACTTCCTTTCTCATGGATTTTTGCTTAACTCTCCTTGTGGTTTTCTTCTCTTCTAACCAGATGGCATGGATTATCGGAGGATCACTTGTGGATCTCCTATTCTTACCATATGTAATAGTTGATCTCCTAAAGCTACCAGAGGCCACTTCTATACTCATGTCAGCTCTAGCTCTTTCTATATATTCCCTAGCTTTGTCTTTTGAAATACCAAATTCTTTGGTCCATGATTTTGCCTCAGCATCAATTTATCTCTTTATTTGTGATTTCTTGAATTTTTGAGAAATTTCCATTGACTTCTCTCTAAAATTTCCAAATCTTTGTCTTGTAGGATCCTTACAACCGTTCAACAAGACTTCATCACATCTAGTAGCTACTTCTTTAGTCACTTCATAACCAAACTCTGGGACCCAAACTACTCTAGGTTCAATTGCTTCCATTATGCAGTAATTAGTATAAACCAAAAATGTGATGTCATTCATGTATTTCCTTACAACATCTCTTAGAATTCTCTCATATTCGTTCTACTTTGAAACATTGCGAAGAATGTTGTAATGGAATCACCTTGAGCATCCATATCTCCCAAATTTCTTATGTAGTCTCTTATTTGATGAGAAAAAAGTTTTTCATTTGACCAATAAATCTTTCCAACTACATGAACTTCCTTCATGAAGTAGAAAACCAAACATATTATCAATGTACCATACCTAAATACATGCTTTTTCTTCTTGATTTCTTTCAGGTTCTCCATCAGTTGTTGTCAGAGCAGCTCACAAAGGTCATATTCACCATTGTTCTCAATCATATACTGCCACATGAATTGTTGTGGAAAATATCGAATTGTCTCCATAAATCATGTGTCCAATCATCATAGTTATGTATTGAATTGATGGATTTATGATAGGATTCATTGCAGTACCATTTTGTAACATTATTTCTTTGTCTTTGCAAATTTTTGAACTACAATTGGTCTGGTGGACCATAAGCCAATGATTTCTCTAATCACTTATTTGGTAATCATGTGGGACCGTCATTCCACATGAATTTATCATGTATTTTTCTTAGTGTCATTCTAATACACTTCTCTTCATTGCTAAATTCAAGAAACCAGTGCCACACATCTAGTTTATTCTCTATCAAGATATTGTATTATGGTTTTAAAGTGTAATCTTCTCCAACCAACTCATCTACCCATAGATGGAGTAATTATTTTAGGTGTTCTCTTCCATATTCCCATGAATATAAGCTTTAATATCTTCAGTAGGTACAACGCCAAGAGGTATATGCAAAAATGCACCTAGGAGATGAACTTCTAAAGCTTTGGTAGAATATTTATTAAATTTAGGTTGTGGTCTTTGAGAAATATCTATAGTTTCCAATGTCACCATTGCATTCAACTTGCCTTCTATTAATAATTCTAGGAAATGAGAATGTTCAAGGATTGTTAAATATCTTTTTCTCTTGCTCGACAAAGTAGAGTTTTGGAATTCTACAACCTGGAGATGCTTCAAACCCTTCAAAATCACTTCTTTCTTCTCTCTCTTCTTCAAATACCTTCAATGGGATAGATTTGTCTTGTCAAGAACACTTTTAACTCTCTAATTGACCCATTTCAACAATAAATTCTTCAGATAAAAAGTTGATAACCCTAAGTTCTATATTCATAGTCAACTTTCCAAGCTCCACAAATTGCAGCATTAGTATATTTTATTATACAATTTTCTTCTGTAGATTAAGTGTTTCTTTATTCATCACATATCTTCATGCTATATCTCAAGCACCTCTTTTCTGGTGAGGGTCATAGAATATTCATTAAAACTCCCCCTAAGCCATAGCTTTGGGCTTAGTTACAGAGGAAACATCTACACCAAAGAGTGTTACAGGTTCTCCCATATCCTCTGTCTCTTCTTTATTTCTCCATATATTTTCCATTTCCTTTACTTCATCTGGATCAATATTTTTAACTAATTCATTCTTCTTTATCAGATCACCCTTCCTTGTGTTTCTACAAAATTTAGTAGTATATCCTATCCTTCTACAATTGTTGCATATGATATTCCTTTGAACATTATTACTTTCATTCATTATGGATCTATATTGGTTAGCCTTGTGTTCAAATCCATAGCATGTATAGCAGTAACCTTTGAAGGATTGAATTACTATACCATTTTTATATGCATTCATCATTTAACTTCTACATTCACTTGCTCTATGTCCAAATCTCTTGCATGTAAAGTATTGACCAATAAAGGATAAAACATTATGATTCATTCTACTTCTATATTCCTTTACTTTATGTCCAAATTTATTGCAATAATAATAGATACCATTGAAATATAAGTACATTCAAGCATTTAGTTGTCTGATAGGAGGTATTCTTTCATTTTTTCCTTGATTCTAGAGCATACCGTTTTTCTTCTTTTCTCCAGTCTTCTTTGCATTCTAATTTTCTTTTGAGATTTCTCCATTTTCAAGTCCCAACCCACCTTTATCTTTAGATGATTTATATCTTGTAATTAATTCATCAAGCATTGTAGAGCTTATATTAAATTTTTTCTCATAGCCTCTTGCCTTCTCCAAATATGATCTCAGATTTACCACTTCTTGTCCAGGCCTCATTCATTCATTAGATTTTCTTTTCACCATTGTACTTAGAAATTCCTCAATATTTTTCTTTTCTTCCACTTGTAGTTTTAATTCAGTGATGTTCTCATTTTCTTGTGTCAATTGTTCATTAACTTCCTTGTGCCTTGTCGGTGTTTAAAATAACAACCCAACTAGGATTTGTAATTCTCTAAGAGGTAGCCAACCTCCATTATAAAGAACCACAAAGGCTAGTGGCCAACTGACAAGATTCACTCAAAGACTGACATCTCCTACACTTTTGGCTCTGCAGGACCAAGGTGGGTAAACCTAAACAATGCTCAAAACTTAATTCACTCATACATTGACATTGTTTTGCAAAGCAGATAATTCCCAATGAAATAACACTAAGGGAAGCATTGACAACTTTAAATTTGGCTAAATTCTCAGCAGCTCAACCCTCTCTTAGCCATTGGAAAGCAGGACACACAATAACACAGTAAGATTAAGAATGATTTTTCATTTAAATTTGTTTCTAAGATGCACAAACTAAAAAATAGATCAGTGCTAGTTCTAGGCCATGGAGTCAAACACATAAAATGAATCTCCAGCAAACAGTCTTCAACCAGGGGATTTAACTTGCTAATGCTTTGCATTAACTGTTAGTGCCTTGCACCAACAATCCTTCTCTTGATATCAATCAGATTCTTTTTATCAAATCCCATCTGCACACTTGAAATCACAATCACCTGCTCAAAGCATTTTAACCATTTCCTTGAATCAGAACAATGAACAGACAAAACAATATCATGAAACTTGAGATGATAAACTCAAAGACACTTTGTATTATTGAATTTATATAACTGAAAGTGCACAAAAATGGAGACAATCTGATGACATTCATGAATGTGGACACACCTTCATGATATTAATTGCATAAAATGGTTGTATTTACTCTTGAATTCATAAAATTACAGCTTACAGACTCAAACAATGACTCATAAAATACAAATCTCTATCTACCTAGCCCAATACAAAAACTCAGAACCTTTTACCATGAGAAGAGAAGAGAAGAAATAGAAGAAGAGAGGCAAGCAGGAGCAGCCCTAAATTCGATCTGGAAGCTCCATTCACCGTTGATCAAACTGAAAAGAATATCTTCTCCTCTTCCTCTACAGCAACAAACTTATTCCCTCAAAAACAACACTTTCTCATCATTGCCAAGCAACAGAAAGTATGCCCATGTGGAGATTCTTCAAATTCACCCAGTTGGAAAATATCCTCTTCCCGTGCAAAACCTATTTTTGCCTTTTATTTGCTGCAGTTTAATTCCCAGCACATATCTGATTATAAAGTGAATAAAATTCACTTTATAAAATACCCACACTCTACATTTATTCCCAGTAAGGAAGACACTTTGTGAATATTTTATTCATTCTCTCAAATCATATCCTCCCGCATTTTTACTTTACTTTACCCAAAGCTTTGCATGCAAATGGTGAAAATAAAAATAGGTAAATAAGCTTTACCTCCATTCCATTATTCACTTTCAAAATAGAAAATCCCCAATGCTTTTACTCTCGGGCAAAATTTTAATTTTACATGCTTGACCATTTAAAATTTTCTATGGGCCCACGCCCTTTCATTTAAAAAAAACCAGGGCACATTAAAAACCATTACCGTTTAAAATATAATGGCCCCTCAAAATGTTTGCTCGTGCCTTATTTCAATTTAAATTTTAAACATTTTGCCTCTTTGGAAATGTTTACGAGGCCCACCTCAATTTTTAAAACTATGCAACCTTTTGAAAAAAAAAAAATTTAAAAGCTCCCTCGTGCATTCTCGCACACCTCGCGGGCTTTTGGCCGACGTCACACATTGTTGTGCGAGGCATGCGAGGTTAGGATGAAAATGCCCTAATCTATTGTTTTTGCGAGCTCTCAAACTCTGCTCATGGCCACCATTCACATTTTTTGAGCTCCTCCATCGAGCTCCCTGCAACCTCCTATTGGCACCCTCCATACTTTATGCTTTGATGGATACACCCATCCTCTGGTGCGGGCCTTCACTTCCTATATTTCCCATGGGTTTCCTCTGGCTAACTGTAGGTTGTGTCTTCCCTCTCACCTCCAAGTGCGGACTGCTTGATGCTCATGTGCGCCCCTCCATACTTCACCTGTTGTTTTGTGCTTGTCCTTTCCATCCGCACCCATACTCTTAACTGCCCTTTGTTTCGCGCCCCGCACTTGGTCTTCCATTATTAGGTACGGGTCTCACCTGTCATGGTTGGCTATGCCCCTCAGATCTCCCCCCAACTAGGCATGGTTCAATCTCTCCATCAATTGGCTTGTGCCTCATCTACTCACCTAGCATGAGCCTCTTCAAAAACACATGAGCCTCTCTCAACTCTTTGCAACCTCCTCCTCATTGGGCACGGGTTCTCCATCCTCTCAGTGTGTGACTGCCCTCTCAAACTCTCTGTTTTAATAGGCCGCACCCCACACTTTCCAGTGGCATTTGTTTAAAAGTTTCAAATGCCTCAATCCTTCATCTGGCGGTGCCCCTCAATCGTTCCATTTCCTGTTCTCCAGTGCATGCGCCCTGCTCATTGGTGATTTTTACCTTCTATCGAGCCTCCTCCTTTGATGGACACGAGCTACCTTGTTGTGGCCTTTTCACCAAATACATTATATTGTAGGTGCATTCCCGAAAATCACACACATTCGATGAGATCACATTCATTTTTGTGCTTTGATAGATATTTGTATCCTTCTCTAGGTTGTGCCCCTCTGTTTCATTGCACACAATTCAAATTCATAGTGAACAACCTGTCCCCTGAAATACACTTATCTGAAAATTGCTTTTAAAAATTTCATATGCCATGAGCAACGCATTCTCCTAGTTTGTGTGAAGCATTTCAATAGAAGCCTTCTTTCCTCAATGCTTGTGGATTCCCATAGCCTGCAAGATTTACGAGGAACCAAAGCCACATTATCTTTTGCACAGGGCTATAAACATGATAATATTACACATGTTGGTTTCCTTAAGAGCATGCATCCACACTCATATGACAACCCTCCAACTTTGAGCATAGCTTGGATTCTTTTATCAGAATGTGCCTCATACGGTTGCAAAGGAGGAACAACAACATTTCATGTTCTTGGCTCTCGAATATCCACAACATCATAAGAGTGGTGAGCATTTCCACATTGGATCATTCTTGGAGCAGCACAATGTTGTAAACCCAACAAATCTCACAGTATATGTCTTATATGTGCAATGGCCTTAATGCTCTCCCATGCTCTACACCAATCCTTGTTTGATTCGTTTGCATACTTTATTCTATCTGGTAATGATTCCAGAATCTCAACAATGAATCTTTGGATCCCCAATTTCCTGATTTCTTCCTCATCTGAGAAGAGATTTTATATCCATTAGGCTTTGACATTTTGCATTGTATTTTACCATTAGAAACCTCTAGCTAGTTACAAAGTCTGAACAATATTGGCTCATATACAAAAATTGTCCCATCAGTATTATGTAACTGATCAAACAACTCAACAAGATTAAATAGAGGTGTGACCTTCCTCACGATAACTCAAATGGACATCATCATCCCTTCCCATGTAAACAACTTGGAAAACAGTTACCCACATATCAACTAGATCACTCGATGGGATTGCAACACTGGAACCATTATAGGTTCATGACCATGCAAAGCATGTCGGACGCCATGTGGGTCCGGCTAAAAGAAATTTCGTTTTGAAACAAGTTTTACCCTCAAATGGTCTGATACTACCTTTTGAATACTTTTGAAGTTGAAAAATGAACTGGGTCTACATTAGAATCAGTTTTCTGATACTTTAGCAAAGTGGTCAAAATAGGTCAAGTCGCCTCAGGAATCAATCTGGGAAACTGGTCAAACGACCTCGTGAAGCAATGAGAACGTGCAGACATATAGTCATTTGATCCAAGAATATAGTGCAACAAATGGATTGGAAAAGGGAAACCCGAGGAACCGGATATTAATCTACAAAGTTGCCCAGTCAGGCTTTTCTAAAACAACAGCAGTTTCGAACCAACACAAACTGATCCAATTGCCAATTTGTAAAAATAGTGAATCAGCTCCTAGCGAGCTACCATCAGACATAGTGGAACATTAATATACCCTGAGCACATGTGCAAAAGGAATTTCTTTGAAACATCATTGATCAAAAGTTATTGACGGTCGAAGTTGGCCACTCATAAATCTTGTCAGGAATGCAGCTGCAAAACAAAACAAACAGTCTACAAACAACAAAACAGTGTGAAAACCCTCTAGCTTCACTTTTCAAAACTCTGTCAAAACATATCATGGGAAGCTAAAATTTGACATGCCTACTTACATAGGTCACTTGAGTATGTCTACAAATGGAATTTGCACGATAATAAATAGGCTTCAAAATACAAGCCTCCAAAGTGGGTTACTCGGGACTGATTCATCAGGTGCACTTCTGAAAGTGCATAAGAAATTTTTTTAAATAGGCATCTCAAATTTGCAAAATTCAAGAGTGCCATCATGCCTTTCTCTAAATTTCTTGATCTTCTCTCCCAGATTTTTGATACATTCATTTTCCTCTTTAAGATTTTCTTTCAGATCTCTATTTTCAACTTCAACTTTTTTAAGGTCTTCAAGAGAAACTTTGATTTCTCCATCCTTGTCTAACATGCAATCTTCTATGTATTTAATAGTAGGAATCTCTTCTAGAGGAATAGGATACTTTCTATTAGCCATGTGTTCAAAGTCCAAGATCTTCCCAAAGCGGTCAAGCTCCTTCTATGGATTCAAGCTCTACTACCAATTATTGAACACCCAGAATACTGAGAGGGGGGTGAATCAGTATTCCTTTAAACCAATTAAACATAATCCTTCCAATTATCAGAATAAATATAACTACAATGATGAATAAAAGCATGAAGACATCCAAAAAATCACATAACACATGAACACCAATATTTTTACATGGAAAACCCAAAAAGGGAAAAACCATGGTGAGGGTTAGCTCACAATATATTATATTTGGATATAAGATATTACAAAAATTATCACTGCTAGGTGGACTCACTATCTAAGTGAACTCACTGCCTATAGAAAGTAAGAAAGATAGAGAGAAGGGGTGGCTATGTGCAACCTATTTGAACTGATACAATAGCATTTCTCATATGTTAGATTATAGTTCTAATGAAGTACACATTGATCTTCACTCAAGTTAGAATCAGTTTTTCGCTATGCTCACAATTTTCTTGACTCTAGTTGTATTTGCATCACACACATGCAGGTCAAGCACCATGCATGTCATATATCTCTCAACAGTTGCATACAATCTGCTCTCTTTATCCCTTCATTCTCATTCACATTCCACTCTCTGACACACCAAAACTTTGAAGTTAATCTCCTATATAAATATATGTATATATCCATATCAAGTGTAACTTCAATTAGGTTAGCCTAATTAGAAGTAACACACAAAATTAAACATGTCATCCTCAAAATATTATATCCACATCTTGTTCCATAATTCAAAATTCACTTTGCCTTAAGATAGGTCAGAATCGACATAATATAGATCCACATAAGATAAATTTACTTCCTTGTGCTCCACAAAACATCAAATGTGCTAGGTTGGCTTAAAAATAATACCTAAACACAAAACCTTCATATGTAGATACAATTCACCAAATGTGTAACTTCAAAAATTGATCTTACTTTGAATTCCCACTCAGTTGGCATATAATACCTTATCATATTCATCACATAACAAAATAATTATATGTGAATAAATACAAAATCTCGAGCACACTAATATACTATACAAGGAATGAATGCAAAATACAAAGTTAAACTATGTCATTTATATCTTTCAGAATACTTCATAGAATGTCACAAAATATTGAATGTAGATGCATCTGATGGTCTCAAAATTGTAGTTAGAATCACAAAATGATATCTCCATTTGTGGTGGATTGAAAACCCAAAAACTGACACACTGAACCACAAGCTATCAGAAGGAACACTTAGCCAAATTCTTGTATAACCATTTTTCTGGATCAACTCGCTTTGTCCATGTGTCTTCAAGAATGCTTCCAATCCTTGTTAGAATGATCATAACAATGTTGACATCAATGAAAACACTGGATCAATCAATATATGTAAATCGTTCTCATGTTTCCAAACATTATCAATAATGACAAACTTCCAAAAGTCTTCCAACAGGTTTTTCCACCTTTATATTCCTTTTGTCACCTCTCAAACAAAAAACATAAACTTAATTCTAATTATATCACTATGCGGATCAAATGGAAAGTTGGGTGCCTCTTTTTCTATTGTTGGTAGTAGAATAAGTCAAATAATTAACACATAAACAATCCAAAATGCATATAGTTTCTAACTCTTTAGCTGAGTCGTTAAAATCAATCGGCGCATACTTTTTTACTAAGTCAAAATGCCTCACAATATGGTTGCTTAGTTAGAATAAGTTACCTAATTTACTTTACTCTTTTAACGTGGTATTTTCATCCACTATTTACTACAATTTGTACACTTATGTTTGGCAGCTTCATTCTTTCATAGCAACTGTATTTTAAATGTTTACAAATAGCTACACTATATTGCCTTTTGGCATGGCTTTTTTCCATTATATTTTGCAATACTCATGCCTATAGTTGGGATCTAAACATATTTTTAAAATAGCCTCTAATGTTATAGTTTCTTGTTCCATGCATGGCATTTTGACTCTTCCAAAAGCATGGTTTCTAAGCCATTACTTAGATTTTATCATTGCCTCCCAAGGTATGCATTAATATGGTATTTTGATATATGTTTTCCATCGCAACTTTTAACACAATATAGTATCCATTGCTTATGTTTATATTAACAATAGTATAAGTATAACATTACTGACATATATATATATATATATATATATATATATATATATATATGTATATATATATATATATATATTCTTTATTATAACATATATAGCAATATATAATTATTATACATATTTTCATATTTCAATCAATTACATATGTATGAATATCTATCACAATGAATTAAATATACCTATAAATATTAATATATGTACATATATACATATTAATATATATATATATATATATCTAACATTATTTAAGTTTTCTAGCTAATTGGGCTGACAAGCAAGAAAAAGGATGGAACGGCGCGGGCTTGGATGTGAGCTTGGGAACGCAAAAGGTTTTTTGAATTATGAAGAGACCTATGAGAGTGAAGACACAATTCCAGATGAAGATGGAGTTGTGTATGCGTTTAGCAGGCCTCCCTCTCTGGTGTGATGCAAGCTTGTGTGGTTGGGTATTATGGCTAGAGGTGGTCTGTGTCTAGAGCCTTTTGTAGCTCGTTGGTTTGTTGTGGATGGTCACAGGCCTGATTTTGGCTCTGTGACGGTTGTTGAAGTCTTTGGGCTTCCTCTGTTGGATTTACTTTGTGGTGTTTTAGTTATGGATGACCCTCCTATCAGTGCCAGTTCTCTGCTTCTTCCTTCATGTGTTGTTTTCCCTGCCTATGGTGGCTCTCTCCCTCTGGTGCGCCTGGGGTTATGGTGGCTAGGCTACGTGTTGTGGGATGGACTTTGTTGGGTGGTTTTGAAAGCTTGTTGGCCTACTAGTTCTTTGCAGTGCCCTTTGTCTACTACTATGGTAGGGGTTATTTTTTTGTTGTAGTGGTGTTCTCCCCCTCCATTCAAGGGTCCTCTAGCCTATTATGTTAGAAATATGGTGTTGGGTGAGGAGACGGGGGATGATATTCTCATCCTCTTTTGTTGGAAGTCTAGGGAAGTTGCTTGTATCCTCTGGAGGCTGAGTTGTGGTGTTTTCCTTGCCTTCCTTTGGCTGATGTGTTATTTTTGTTGCCTGTGTTCCATGGGTCTGGATTCTATTTTGTTACTCAGTTGTGTTGTTGGCTTGGATTTAGGTTCTAGGTCCTCTCGTGCAATGTTGGTGTTACTGTGGGTTGTTATTGGTAGATGTGGTGTTTTTGACCTCTTGTACCCTCCTTTGTGCAGGTCCCCTATTGGTGTTATGGTGTAGTTTCATGGAAATCTGCCTATCATGATATGTGGATGGGGCAAGGTGTTTTTGTGCTCTGCCTGGTGGTTGGGAGTTTTAGGGTGACCGTTGATGACCTTTGTTTCTTCCCCTTTCATTGGGACTGGTGGGGACTTGTGGTCTCCTAAGGATGTGCTCTAGTTAAAGCTTGTTGGGTTTGCTTGGGTGGTTGCCTTGGGCCATATCTATTTGGCCCAGATGGATGAAATTTTGAAGTTATTGGATAGGATGCCTTCTCTACCACCTATATTGTTGGAAGTGGAACTACTCTGAGAGGGGGGTGAATCAAAGTAGTAAAATTTAAAAAACCTTTTATGACATGAAAGGCAGATCTGACCTTTTAGAGATCTAGAGCAGAATGTAACTGTAATATAAAATCTGAACTTTAAATGATAAGACAAATTACTCAAATAACTACTAAATGAATTCCTAACAACTCATGTTAAAGCAAGGTGTAAATTGTTCATATAATGTTGAGTGAACAACCTTTTTTAATGCTTTATTCTACAAGGAAACCAGACTTTCTGATGACAGAGAATAACATTTAAACTTTTCACATTTATAACTGAACCAAGAGCATTTAGATGAAATTGAACAATGATGTATCAGAGCATTTGAAGAAACTAAATCAACATAAATGGCAAAAGAAAAAATTATGCAAGATAGACACAAATCATACAAAAGAGAGACACAAAAAAATGCCAAGTGGAAAACCCTCTTGGGGTAGGAAAACCACTCCAAAATGCCTTGTAGGCTTGATCTCAAAAATTGATTACAATTTTGTTCAAAGCACCAACTCAATCATAATGTGGAGCATCAACTCCTACAATAAACTGAAGCACCCACTTCAAATTAGAAGCACCAACTATCTTAAATAAATACCCTAATGATATTGCAACCTATTAGGACCTTATAACTGCAATGGTTGTTTGTAGTCACAAAATCACAATAGGATACACAAAGATTTTTCAATAATGCCCAACTGAAAATAAGCTTTGTTATACAATCAGAGACCTGTACTCTATGAATCTTCTATTTTCCTTTTTAAATACAAAAAGATGTCACTGTAATTAACCCTCAACAAAAATCTGCTCAAACTTAAATCTTTTTCTCTTTTCTCCATCACTGAGTCATGGCTTTTTCCATCCATTTATACAAAGAGAATAAAAACAGTTATTCTTCTCAAAAATCTATATCTACATATAACTAGGGTTTTTACAAATTTGTAAACCATGTTTTTAAACCATGATACCCATAATGGATTTTAATAATCAACAAAGAAGTTTCGATTACATCTGAAAAAAGATAAAACCCTTGAGTAAAGCTCGGGTTTACACAAATTGAAACTGAATTCCAATGAAATCTTAATCAACAAAATAGTTAAGATTTCAACCAGCATGAGTATGTTCCAAAAATATGAAAACCAAATACTTGTCATGGTGGCCAAAACGTTAGCACCTGAATGTGTAGAAATTTCATAACGGTCTCACTAAGATTCTTCCAACCTTCAACTCAAAAAGAGTCCACAATAGAAACCATCACCCTCCAAGGCTCATAGATCATCATACTTTTAGCTCGAGCCAAGTCTCAGCTCAAAACTGTAATAGTATTTTCAATGGCGACACTAGGGTTAACTGGGTTTGCAAACTGAAACTAAACTTTTGTTTTACCATATTTCTTCCTTCTCATCGAAACCCCAAAACAAAATGAATGAAATTTGAAATCCATAAATCATATCACAATCATTTTGGAATCCATGCACTGAAATGTAATCATTTTTGCATTTCATCAAACATCGACAACAAAATGCAATAATCAAGTGCCATATCTCTGCCTACTCACAATCCACATGAGTAATGAAAATAGCTAACAATTTCATGTCATCATAAAATCGCTTCCAAAGTCAAAGTGCCATACCAACTATCTCTGTCAAAGACTTCAAAGAAACAAAAACCAATATAAAATGATTATAACAACTGTCAAATGTATATGTGTCGATAGTCACATGCAATGGTGGACTTTGAAGTGACCGAAAAAGAATATTATAGTCAGCTTAAGTGCTAAGTGAATGCACTTAATATCAATAAAATATGCCATGTAAACAAATGAACATGATAACATTATAAATAATGCCAACTAAATGGAGTTCAAGCACTATAAAGTGTAATATCCCATACGCAAAGTGCAAGTTGTGAATGATGCAAAGTGAAGCCCAATCACAAGAGTGTGTTAAGCGATGATATAAAAATGATATACCAATGGAGCTCAATAACAAATGTAATGACCAATATGAAAACCTGAGTCAACACAAATACTAAGTCATAGACTTTTGCCAATGATATGCCATGAAGTCAAGAAGGTATACATATGTAGTAATAGAATGAAAACATATAAACTGAAACCAAGATATACCTTCACACTGCAATGCCATAACCTATATGTGCCATGTCAGAACTAAAGACACCATGAAATATCTGTCTACACATGAAGCTCCAAACATCAGTACCAAAAGACATCAAATCTGAAAAAGAACAAACATCATAAAGCTGCAAATCTGTCTGAGATACTGAATACCAAAAGAGTGCCAAGCCAACTAAATGTAAACAATAATGCCATTGATAATCAATCACCAAGATTCCAAACCAAAACATAATTTTGACATCAAGGATGAATAACAAAAAAGAAGCTTCAACATAGATTACCGATGGATGTGATGGCCTTCCTTTCTTATGTCACTGTTCTCTGCCATGTTCTTCAGCTAGCTTCTTTTGAGGTGAAGTATGCTTCTATTGAGGGGAATCCATCTCCTTTTAAGGTGGAGTTGGTTGTTATTGAGATGGAGAGTTCTTTCCCTTCTTATGAGTTCCTATCAAAGTGGAACCTATTTGAGTGGGTGAGTGGTGGCCTTGGTCTGGATGGTTTGCATCTTGTCCACTCTTTTAGAGGGGAGCCATCTCCTATTGAGGTGCAGTTTTTGTTGGTTCTCCAGGTGGATTGGTGCTGCATTTTGGTTGTTGCTCCTCTTGCTTCAGCTTTATTCTCTATTTGTGGCTGGGAGACTGATGTGAGGTGGGTCTGCTTTGGTTCAGCTATTGTTGTGTTTTGGTTGGCTCATTTTGAAGTTCGTTTATGTGCTACTATAGGTGATTCTTACCCCTCCTTTGGTGGGAATATGGATGGCTCAATTTTGAGCAGTAGTTCTATTGCAATCTTGTTGTTACAGGTCATTTGTGGCTTGGTTTGCTTTTGGCAAGACCTTAGGGCTTGCAGTGTTGTAGGTTGCTTAGGGTTGTTGCTTGCCCTAAGTTTCAGTTACTCCTAGTTCAAGTGCCAGGTTTGGGTTGCTTTGTTTGTCTTTGTGTTGGGACTACTATTAGTTCTGAGTGTCCTTCCTTGACTGGTCATTTGGTGACCATGTATTGTTGTTGTTTCTACTGTTTGTTGCGATTTTTTTGTTGGTGTTGATGTCTTATTGTTTCGGTGATGTCTTAGCTTTGTAAAAGGTTCTTGGTCCTTTTAAAACCATGCTTGTCCTTTTTGGCCCTTATGGCTCATTTTGTATAGGGTACAACACCCCGTAAATGTTGCTTACCTTATTAAAAACATTATTTAAATATAATAATGTATCTATATATTGATACATATATATAATACATATATATTTATATATGTGAATGTTTACCTACGTGTTATGTATCTATGTATGGGTATACATAGACATTTCTATCTATGTATGTTATTACCTACATATGTAGATATGTATGCACCCTTGCACATATATATATATATATTTCTATATGTATACGTACCCATATATGTATATTTATCCAAAATACAAAATATAAATATCTCAAGCTCATCAAAAGGATTTTAACACTTTGACTCAAATCGACTAAACAATAAAAAGGGTTCATAGACAATAACCCTAACATACCTATAAACCCAAAAGGATAAAAACACAATTTTTTTGGAAAGATACACTGCAAATTTCATTTGGTGTTGTCATTGATGGAAACCCTAGTTAGTTATTTGATCCACACATCATCATCTGATCATACCGGAAGTCAAATCGAAGTTTTATGATTAACTGTCAAGCTAGAACAGAGCATCCAACAAAATTGTGTTCATCAATTCGCATGTAATTTTTTGTTATTATTTTTAGTTGTGAATCTCAGGTAAGGCTGTTTGGTATATGATCTTTGATACTCCTTAATCTTAGAGCCTTGTATTGATCCGTGTGCGAGTTAGAAGATCCAGTTGATTTTTTTTTGTTTAACAGTGCATGAAGGCTGACTTGGTGGATGTAGCCATTGCAAACATTTGAGGAGTAATTGTTTTAATGTTTTTGTGTTCGAACATGTTGATTTTGGTCATCACTATGCTATGGCCAACTTTGGTTGGTGCACATTGAGAATTTATTATGGATTAAGCCGACAGTTTGTAAATATTTTTCATATTTTGTTGAAGCTAACTTATAGCAACTAAATATTTAATTGCGGATATATATAAGTGATCGATTATATCATTTTGATATAGATGTGAAGTGTGTTGATGTGATTTGTGAATATCCAAAGGATTGTAGAGCGATTATGCACAGTTTCACTTGTGCATAAAAGGATTGTGATGTGAATTAAAGCAGAGAAGAGCAGAAGAGTAGAATTAGACAAAAGGTCAATAATTCCATTGATGAGCTTAACAGGAATTGTAACTAGGCATTAGTATATGCTACTCCCTCAGTTCAATTCATCAGATGGATTTAATTTGAATTTTTTTTAAGGCAATGAGCCTTTCTGGTTTGAGCAGTGAGCTCTAGGCAGTGTGCCTAAATGCAAGTGCATTCTCATTTTGTAAACACTTATTTTTTAGTATACTCATATTGTGGAATAGCCTTCCACCATGGTTTTCCCCTAACAGGGTTTCCACATAAAAATCCTTGTGCTATGGTGTTCTGTTTGTTTGTCCTATGTTCATGCATATTTATTTGGGTTGAATATTATAAGTGCTTTAACGATCAGATTAATAAAGTGTTAAAGTGCAGAACATTGATTCACCCCCCCCTCTCAAAGTTCCTTGATTCCAATAATTGGTATCAGAGCTTTGTTCCTCAGAAGAAGTTTAATAGCTTGGGGAAGATCCAGGAAAGTAATGGATTCAAACAGTCTTCAACAACAACTTATGGTGGCCCTAGATGATCTCGATTAGTTAAAATCAGAAGTTCATAAATTGCAAGCAAACCTCATGGATGCTGAGAAATTCATTGAGTCATTGAAAGATTAAATTAATAATTCTAGGGAGAAGATAAGGGAAATCTATTATCAGATTAAGCAAAATGATGGTAAAAGCATGGAAGATGAACAATTGAGTCAAGCTTTGAAGAAAAAGACAAAAGAATGTGAAAATCTTACCAGAGATAATATAGTCCTAAAGCATGAGATTGGATCTATTATGATGAGGATGACCAAGGAGATTGAAGACATAAAGAAGAATGAAGAGAACCTTGATTAGTCCTTGAAAGACAAATCTGAAGAATGCAACAAGATTAATGGTGAATTTATTAATCTGGCACTTGAATTGCAGCAATCCAAAAATAATGAAGAACTTGAAAGATAGATTATTAACCTCGAAGATGAACTTACTACTACAAATGAATTCAAGGCGAAGTTCAAGATTAGCTCAACTAAGCTTGATGAACTGATTAAAAGTTAGAGGACTGAGGGTGACAAGAGAGGTCTTGGATATGAGGAAGGAGAAAGTTCCAGATCTAGACAAAGGAGATTTAGGAAAGGAAATCAAATGAACAAATCTGAAAGGTACCTGGTAAGACAACCTAATGCTCAAAGATTCAATGGTTATTGTTTTGTTTGCAATAAATCTGGTCACATGGCTACCAATGTAGAAGTAGAATGAACTCAAGTGGTCCATCATTTTCTGGTCAGTGTTTCAATTGCAATAAGTATGGTCATAAGTTAGTTGAATGCAAAAATATGTCAAACAACTTTTTCAATAGCGATGTCAGATGTTATAAGTGCAATAGAGTTGGCCATATTGCTGACCAGTGGAGATCAAGAGAAAATCAATGGAATAATTGGTTTGGACATAGAAATGTGGTGTGCTACAATTGCAACAAATCTGGCCACATTGCTAGATTCTATAGAAAAAGAAAGGGTTTGGTAAAACAAAGAAGAAACATGCAGAAGAATGAAAAGGGAAAAGGTAAATTCACTACAAGTAAGATCAAGAAGCAAATGAAGAAGATATGGGTGAAGAAGAGTCCTTCTATTGCAGAAAAGGAGCCAGCACTAGAATTTGGTTTTGGTAATTCATTCGGGAATTAGTTCATGGTCTCTGACCTAGGGGAAGTTCTCAAGAAAATCCTTCAAACCCCTTGTCTGTAGTTGGTACCAAGATATGGATGAGTGTAGAGATTGCATTGATGATCTACAAATGCTACTAAAATAGTTGGAGAGAGTATTTATGCAAAGTTGAAGGTCCATGGAAGAGTTATCTTTCACTAAACACGAGAATAGGGTATCTGAATGAGTTAGGGAAAAAGCATTTATTGCGAAAAAAAGTTAGGTGTGCAAATATTAAAAGGTCATTTGTATTCTTCATTGTCACTTTTCACTTTGAAGAAGTTTTGAGAGCTCTAAAGTGAACTTTGGCAAAATTTGGCGAAGATTCAAGTATGAAGGCGATTCGATGATCAAACCCCAAATCGGTGAAAAGTAATTTATCGAGAAAACTTGTGAACTTGTGAAAATGGATACTCCGTTGGTAGTTGATATCAAGGATAGACCTCATCTGAAATTCAAGTGGCATCCTTTCAAATTTGTTGAGACAGAGCCCTTAAGTGCATTTTTCGTTCGTTTTGTATAGCATCTTGCATGTTGAAGACATTAGGGCATACATTCATGCAAACATTGAGGAGTTAGGGAACTTGCAGTTATTAAATTTGTACAAAAATCACATTATAGGAGAGGATTTTTGTGTTAAACCTGAATTCAAAACCCTAGAGGAGAATAAATTCACACAAATTGTAAAATTTCTCATGTTTGAAGAAAGTGAGTGGGTCTAGTATATTTTGAGTTGAGTTCATGCTGAATTTATGTGGTTGAATCAACCCTTTCAGATTACAAAAGAAGCCATAAGCACTGTTACTGGTTTAAATTCCTCTAGTGGGTCGCCGATCTTGAATTCCGTGAAGAATTAGACAGTTACTGATGCAACCGGTTCAGTGTATGATAAAAGAGCTATGACAATTGATGATATTATTGAAGTGGGTGTCCGATTTGCATCTATGGTCATTGGTTACAAAATCTATCATTTCATCCAAGATAATTTTGTATTCGACACAACTATCTATGTGACATATCAGATGGTGAAGGAGAATGCAGAGTATGATCTATGTGAGTTACTCAAAATCCAATTGATGGAAAATCTTGGTAAAATCAAGAAATATAAGAAGAATTCCTTCAAATATGGTAATTTGCTATTGTTTTTGTTTTGTTACTTTATGAATGAAGTTCTAAGATTTGGAAAAGTACTATGGAAAGGTAATAAACCTATAGCTGCTCCAATTAGAGATATCTTGCATAGATTTGGTGATAGCAAGACAAGGAATACTGTACTGTGAGGTTATTTCAAAAACTTTCAAAATGAGATGCAAGCAAGAGAAAGAATTCCTAAGTCTATTGTGGAGAAGTACAAAGAAACTATCTATTTTATGGTTGACATTAATCAATGCTTGATGGAAGCTGCAGATCCTAGAATAGTGTGGATTATGCCTATGGGCTATGAGGTTGAGGAACACATTTTGGAAATGTATGTTGAGCATTTGTTGAGTAAACCTTGAGATCCGTTAGAAGAAAGATTCGGTACTTTTTTAGAGAAGGATATAAATGTACATAATCAACTAAGGAAGCCTGTGATAGTCAGGAGAGTAAGAAGAGAAGTGGAAGCCTTTGCAGAGAGAATGGGTATATCTACAGAAACTATGAGAGAAGCTAGAAGAAAGAGAGAACAATTTGAAGCAGGAGAGCCAGCTAGAACTGAATCTACTAGTCTGATCATATCCTCTGCTCGAACTAGATCTGCAAGAAGCTCTACTCTCCCATCTAGTCCTGCAAAGAAGTCAAGTCTTGTGAAAGCTCAAGCCAAGTCATTCAGGAGAGGAGGAAAAAGGAAGAAGGAAAAAATCACAAGAGTTTACATTGTTGTTTCTGAAGATGAAGAGACTGAATCTAATGCAGAGATAAGAGAAATCAAGCAAAAGGGCACAAAGGAAACAATATTCTCTAAGGACAAGCCCTCTGGTGAAGAGAAAGGAAAGAAAAATATGATAACAGACAAAACATGTATGTCTATAGAAGAAGAGGAGAAAGCATTGATTAAGGATGGTAATATTAGGCCTCTTTGTGAATTGTATGACACCTTTGACAGTGTTGGTCAAATAATTCTTGAGGAAGCTTCAATAAATTACTTGAATGATTTCAATAAGTCTCTTATCGAAATAATGTTTGCATTACCCAAAAGTCTAGATATGAAGTTTTAGAAATGAGGAGAGTGAATGCCAGAATTGAAGATGAACAGTTGAGAGAGCACATTCTTGCAAGTTTATGTTCGGTGATGTCTATTAAGGAAGTGAAGTCAATTCTGAATGGTGCTAAAATGGATTTCAAAAGGAAAACAAGAGTGAACAAGCTTATGATTGGTTGAACTAAAGAAGTTGAAAAAGAAACTAAAAAAATTCTAAAGGAAGTTTTGTTAAGGAACGAAATCGATGTTGTTTCTGAAGAAGTGCATGATGGAGATGTTTCACCTGGTCTGGTAGCAGAAGAAGAAAAAGAAGATACATTTGAGGACACTCTAAATCCTATTGACATGCATGATGCTGAAATTACTATGGAGACTGAAGCTCCTAAAGTTATGTCGATTGAAGAAAAAGAGATTCTTGAAGCCAAGCAAGAATTTGTAACTGAAGAGAAGAAGGATGAAGTGAAGGTGATTCATGCGAAAGCAAGAGACACTGCTAAGGCAATGAAGGAGTTTATGGAAGAACAATAGGAAGAATTTGATTATGAACTAGTAAAATGTCCTATCAACCTAGACACTTTATCCCCTATTCAAAAGTTGAAGGTAGCTTCATTCCCTCAGAACAAGGCAAGGGAAGAAATTCTGAAATCACATATTGAAGACAATGAGTTGTTGAATCTTGCAGCCAATATTCTGGAGAAGATCATGCCCTCTCATGTTAAGGATCCATCTGGTTCTCCCTCTGGTGAGCTAAAGAAGCTTATTAATTATGTAAGTACTCATTTTGAGTCCCTTGAGAAGTCAAATGAGGATAAGGTACAAAAGGAGTTTGATGATAAAAGGTCCAGTAGGTTGAAAGAGATGATAGCTAATGATAAATCTTTGTTAGCTACTTGTGTAAAGAATATTCAAAGTGCTTTGTCTGAAGGTGGTAACATTTATAAGTCATGTCTATCTTTATCTAAGTTCACTGAGGACTTTGAAAAGAAAATGAAAGAATGTGAGAAATAGTTAGCAAATATCACTCAAGAATTAGATCCTTTAACCATCTTCGTTGGAAAGTAAGAAGGTCGAGTCATATCCCTGCTTGACAAGATCAAAATTTTGAAGCATGAAGAAGGTAAAATGGTTGAAAGGTTTTGTGAGCTTAGAGGACTCATTGGTCCTAAGATGGAAACAATGTTGAGTGCATTGAAGGAAGCACAAGATGTTATGGCGGTCAGTGATCTAACGAACCTTGAATCTGCAAAGATGCAATCTTACTTATTATGTGGGCACATGGCTATCTTGGAGACTCTCAAGAAAGGTGGGGACATGAGTTTGATCTTGTTGAAGAACAATTTTACAGATCTATTAAATTTTATGTAAGTTGTAGAAACTTGTTTGTACACCTGCAGTTTGTTTGATTTTTGGTATGTGGATTCCTGACTTTGCCATTGATGTCAAAGGGGGAGAATGGGACAATGAAAAATTCCTTAATCATCTCAAGGGGAGTTGTTTTTTTGAAATTTTGAAGGTTGGTAGTGTAATTCATGTTGGTACTGATCCGACATAGTCATTTTTCACTAAGTGTTTCCATCAATGCCAAAGGGGGAGATTTTTGGAAAGAGACACTGCAAATTTCATTTGGTGTTTTCATTGATGGAAACCCTAGTTAGTGATTTTATCCACACATCATCAGAAGTCAGATCAAAGTTTTGTGATTAATTTTCAAGCTAGAACAAAGCATCCAATAGAATTGTGTTCATCGATTCACATGTAATTTTATGTTATTATTTTAAGTTGTGGATCTCAGGGAAGGTTTTTTGGTATATTATATTTGTTACTCTTGAATCTTAGAGCCTCGTATCAATCCGTGTGTGAGTTAGAAGATCTGGTTGATTAATTTTTTCTTTAACAGTGCATGAAGGCTGACTTGGTGGATGTAGCCATTGCAGACATTTAAGGGGTAATTGTTTTAATGTTTTTGTGTTCGAACATGTTGATTTTTTTCATCAATATGTTTTGGCCGACTTTGGTTGGTGTGCATTGAGAATTGATTATGGATTAAGCCGACAGTTTGTAAATATTTTTCCATATTTTGTTGAAACTGACTTATAGTGACTAAATCTTTAATTACGGATATATATAAGTGATCAATTATATCATTTTGATATAGATGAAAAGTTTTTTAATGTGATATGTGAATATTAGAAGGATTGTATAGTGATTGTGCATAGTTTCACTTGTGCATAAAAGGATTGTGATGTGAATTGAAGCAGAGCAAAGTAGAAGAGCAAAATCAGACAAAAGGTCAAGAATTCGATTGATGAGCTTAACAAGAACTGTAACTAGGCATTAGTAGATGCTACTCCTTCAGTTCAATTCATCAGATGGATTTAATCTAAATGTTTTGTAAGGAATTGATCCTTTCTATTTTGAGCAGTGAGCTCTAGGCAGTGTGCCTGAATGCAAGTGCATTCTCATTTTGTAAACACTTATTTCTAAGTATACTCATATTATGGATTGGCCTTCCACCATGGTTTTTCCCCTAACAGGGTTTCCACATAAAAATACTTGCATTATGGTGTTGTGGTTTTTTGTCCTATGTTCATGTATATTTATTTTGGTTGAATATTATAAGTTCTTTAACGATTAGATTAATAAAGGGAAAAAATGTAGAACACTGTTTCACCCCCCCCCCTCTCAGTGTTAAAATTAAAAACATTAAGGTCTTTAGAGACATCATGTGGAGGAGTGCCATGTTCATCATGAGGTAGATCATTATCCATAATCTCTTTAACTTTGGATTTATCTTTCTCCTGTATTTTACCATAATATTCCATCTATTTTATTTTAGGCTTGTTTCTCTCCTTCACTTCGCTAGGAGAGGACATATTTTCCCCTTATTAACAACAAGTTTCTTCCCCTCTTGACTAATCTCAACTACCCCCCTATAAAATTATACTTCTTCCTTTTATTATCAATTGAGAGAACATTAGTCTCCATATTCCCATCCCAAGCAATGGAACCCCCAGACCATGAGATTTGGGGCTTATCCCATTTCTTGGAAATATTTTTGGTTTTTGTTATATCTTTTGAGGGAGGGTTAGAATAAATTTCCATCAAATCCCCATATTCCTCCTCTACACTCCACTCATCCTCCATATTATCTATAGTATCATATGACATTTTCAAGAGGTGCTCCATATGTGGGAATTTAGCCTTACGATTTTTAAAAGCCTTCTTAATCTCGATCAGGATAGACAAGGTCTTAACATACTCCATTATTAACAAGATTGGACCTTCATGAAGAATAGGAAACTTAGGATTTTTCTTATGATCTCTAATGCCACACTCAAGAGAGGTATGTAGATAATACGGAAATAATTTTTTTTATTTATGGTGAAAATGATTGAGCAAAATAAAATGGTGAGAAAACAAAGCAGAGAACCTGTCATCCAGAGTGGAGTAACACATAATTACCTCGGTAATGTTGTCCAAAATAGGCTTGATGCAACTCCTATCATACCCACTAGAGGAAACTTTAATAATTTTTTCACATTCATCCATCTTGAAGAACATTTTCATGGCCACTTCCGACGCCTTTCTATCTTTGAAGATCTTTCTACCGTTTGTAGATAAGCCATAAATTTTCCCTATAAAATCCTCTAAGATCTCCACCTCCATGCCATTAATATTGATAATATAGTTCTTCCAACCTTTGAAAAAATCCTTGGAGAACAATAGATCAAAACCATAAAGTTTCTCTATATAAGGTGTAACCCCACCTTCCTCCAAAATCTTCTAAACCTGAGCATTACTCCAAGTCCCTTCATAATAAATTGACTCAACCTGACTCCTATCACCACTCATATCCAACAAAGCAATGGAACAAATAAAAATCTAAACAATGTAGAGCAAACCCCACCATAAACAGAGAGGGTCTAGGATATTGTCCAAACCCCACCACATAACATGAAGAAAAGGGCTCAAAAAATAGCCCAAAATCCATGTAAAAGTCACATTAAAGTGACTTCTAGAAATCATAAACATTAATGGCAGATCCACCTTAAATATTTTATATTTCATGATTAATAATGGCCTTAATGTTGAGGGGATGGGGTCATAAGAGTCCCACTTTTTATCATTGAATTAGAAACTCCTATGTTCATAAAAATATCGTAAGTGTATTGCCCTCCCTATAGATATGGGATATGTGGAAATCATCAAAGGAATTGAGAATAGAAATAGAATCCCTAAATAAATTCTCAAACATCCAACTACGACTTTGAATCTCTTTTAGGAAATTAATAATATCCAAAGAATTCCCCTCAATCCACACCTTCTTGAACCCTTTTGAATCATCCAATTTTAAACCATAGTAGGTTGTAGAAGCTTCAACAAAGTGGTTTGTCTAGTTTTCCAAGGGGGGCACCACAACCAAAACAAGCCTACCAATATAATCTCTCAACACTCCCCCACAATTGGTAGGTCCTAAGTTACCTTTAGCCACTCCATCAAAATTGACTTTAATCCAATCTCTCAAAGGAACACACCATATAATATTATCCCTAAAATGCATAGATTTAAGTATAGGAATAGAGATTTCACAGGGAAGCTTCCAAATCTTAGTAACCTAAAGATCATAATTAGAAACTAATACTTTTAGGCCAACCAAGTTAGCATTAGAAATCTCAATTAAGAAATTATCCATAATAGAGGAGAAATTTTTGAAGGAAAAACTATTAAAAGTCAAGAAAGAATCCCTAAAAGTTCTATTATTCTTTCAATCCAAACCACCCATGCAATATGAGGAATTATCAAGGACCAGAGAAATAAGAGAGATGGATTTTTAGTCAGAGCAACCCATTGAGACCAAATATCACAAAATAAAGAAGGAAAGACCCAGCTCAATTTCCATAGAGATAGAATGTGAGCCCAAATATCTTTGACAAAGCTACAACCAATAAGAAAATGGATAGAACTCTTATCATCTTCTTCACAAATAAAGCACCTATTAGGCATCAAAAAACCTCTCTTGCATAATTTATCTATAGTGAGCACTTTATTTTGAACTAGCAACTAGAAGAATATATTAATTTTAGGAGTCAACTTAGGATTCCATAAAGATGCCCAAAAATGAGGGGGGAATCAAGATCTAACTGCTCAGAGAAAGCATAGGCTACTGAGAACTTTTCGTTGGAGGATAAGTTCCACACCACACAATCAAGCAAGAAATAAAAAAGAATATGCACCAAATAAAGCAAACTTTTGAAGATCAACCAAAGCCAGGTGGATGCTAAGAAGATTTTTCTATTTTCCATTGGCAATATGATCAGCTATTGAGTAGCCAAAAGACCTAATACATAATTATTTGAAGGGGATAACCTATGCCACCTCTTTGAGAGGATAATTCCATATCCATCGATCATCCTAGAAGAGAATGTTAAGACCATTCCCCAAAGACCATCTAATCACTTTGGAAACAAAAAATCTAGACTTCATCATAAAATTTGAGAGAGTTGAACCAAAAGGAGGATCATGCTAAACCCTTATAAGGTCTCTAAAACTATCAAAACCTCTAAGATATTTGTTGGTAAGAATCCGCAACCATTCATTATTCTCTAAAAGAAGTCTCCATTACTATTTAGCAAGCAAATCATAACTAAATTCCTTGATTATTCTAATCCCAAGACCACCAAGCTTCTTCGATTTGCAAACTTGCTCCCAAGCCATGAGGTGTAGTCTTTTTATTTCTTCAGTCTCGAACCACAAGAAATTTCTTTGAATACTCTCAATCTTATCCAATTTTTTAGGAATCTTGAAGAGAATAATCACATAAACATGAAGGTTTTGAATAGTGGCTTTAATAAACTAGACCTTTCCATTTTGACTTAGAAAAGCACCTTTCTAGCCTGCAATCTTGGATTGAAACTTATCAAGAATTCCCATCCAAAAGGACTAAGGGACATTATTAGAATATAAAGGAAAACCCAAATAAGAGGATGAAATTTCACCTATAGCACACTCAAGAATACAGGTAATTTTCTTTTTCCTAGATTTAGGAGTGTTCATGAAGAAAATGGTACTTTTAGGAAGAATAACCTTTTGGCTAGAGGAAAATTCATATTTAAGCAAGATATATTTTAAAAGCTTAGCTTCCTGCACAAAGGCTTCCCCTAAAACAATAGTGTCATCAACAAATTGTTGGTGAGAACAAATCTGTTGCTTGAGGAAGGGGACAACCCTTTCAGAACACCATCATTAACCTCATTTTGGATGAATTTTCCCAGAGCCTCAACCATAATAACAAAGAGAAAAGGAGAGATAGGATCTCCTTGTCTAATTCCCATTGAACTACAAAAAAAACTAGGAGAACCATTAATAATCATAAAAAAAATTGGGGAAGAAATCAACTGCCAAATAAGCTTTAGCATCTTACTGCCAAAACCAAAATTCTTCAGCACCCTAATAAAAAACTGCCAATTAACATAATCATAGGCTTTCATGAGGTCCAATTTTAGTAAAAAACTAGTTTTCTTGTTAACAAACAAGGAATGGATATTCCCATGCATCGTAAGAATGGAATCAAGGATTTTTTTCCCAAGGACAAAACCATTCTATTGCACAGAGATAATCTTGGGAAGAATAGCTTGCAAACTAGAAGCCAACACTTTAGAAAAAAATTATAAATAGAGTTGCAAATACTAATCGGGTGAAAGTCACCAAAAGAAGTAGCCCTAGGCTTCTTAGGAATGAGAACAATAAAAGTAGAGTTAATCTCCTTAAGTGAATTTCTACTTCCAAAAAACTCTTTCATAGCATCAGACACATCCTTAGAAACAAAATCTCAAAAGAGCAAGAAGAAAAGCATAGTAGGATCATCCAGACCAGGAGCTTTATTTCCTTCAAAAGAAAACATGACTCTTTTAATTTATTCCTCTAAAGGAATGCAAACAAGCATCCTATTTATCTCCTCCAAAATAATATTAGGAATAACATTTAGGAAAGACTTAACAGTCAAGATCCAAAACTTGATCAACAACAAGAAGATTAGAGAAAAAGTATGAAGCGTCCTACATAATATCTTCCTCCTTATCCAAAATCAAATTGTTATGATGAATAGATTTAATACGATTAGAAACACGATGCTTCAAAGTAGAAAGATGGAAGAAATTTGTATTCCTATCACCACTCTGCAACCAGATATCCCTTAATATTTATTTCTAGAACTCCTCTTCTCTAAAAATAATAACATGAAGATGAGATAAAAGAGAGTTCTCTTGAGAGATGATGAGGGAATCAAAACCATTAGTTTAAATTATTTTTTGTAACCCATCTAACTCTTCCTTAATCAAAGCCTTTTCTTGAAATATCTAACCAAAAGAGGGCTTGTTCCACTGTTGAATATTAGATTTAACAAAAGCAAGTTTCTTAGCAACTCTAAACATTGCAAAAACATCAACCTTGATATCCCACCAGGCCTGCACTTTATTTTTTATATTCAGGTGATAAATCCACATTTTCTCAAACTTGAAGGTAAACTTATTTTTTCTACCTAGTAAATCCATCTAGAGGGAAATACGAAAATGATAAAATCCCAACCTTGTGATAGTCAGGATCAAACAAGAATAGGAAAAAGCCACTCTAGAGATAAAAGAGCCTGATCGAGCTTTACCTGAATAAGAGCCTCCCCCACCCATCTATTAGACCAAGCATAAACAACCCCTTGAAGATCTAAATCTAACAGAGCATGATCATTTATTAAACTCATTAAATCAAATTTGTTGTCAACTAAGATTTGGATTTCACCATGTTTCTCATCATCTTTAAGAGGGGTACTAAAATCCCCATGACCAACCATCTATCATTCTGAAAATGAGATTTAAAAATACTCAAACTAATCCATGACCTTTTTCTTGTATTTTTATTATTAGGAGCATAAATATTGGAAAAAAATCCAAGTATCATCTCACAAGTGAGTAAATCTAGTAGCAATATGATTAGATTCCTCAAACAAGGCCAATCCCTTGACAATCCTCGAGTTCCAAAAAGTAGCAATGCCACTAGAGGGACCATCAATATTGAAACTATGAAGACCACAGTCTTTAAGTATATAGTTTTTTATCTTGTCCAACTTTTAACTTACCATTGTAGTCTCCTGAATGAGTAAGATATCAAGCATATGATCTCTAATCAGATTTGATAGGAGATCATGCTTATGAGGGTTATTTAACCCCCAAATGTTCCAAGATAAAAATATTCTTTAGGATTTTTGGGTTGTACTTTTGAAGCACACATCAAACAAGGTTTTCTAAGTTCCTTCAACAATCTCCAGCTTTCTCTCTTTTTCCCTATTTTTGAGAAGAGGGTCTTCCTTTTCCCCTAGGTTTTAAGCCACAATTAGACTTCTATCTATTCCTAGTAGACACCCCCTAATTTAGAGATGAGGGTATTCTTCTATTTCTAGCTTTGACCAAGACAAAAGGAGGATCATCAAAGACCACAAAGGAATAAACTAAAGAGTTTGCAGGGGACTTGACCTTTTGATGAAAATTTTGATCAAAAACCTCCTAAATAATAACCTCATTCTAAGACTTATGACTATTCAAATCTTGAACTTCATTCCCTTCAACAGGCAAAGGAACCATTATCTAAGAAGGAACAAAAAAACCTTGGGAGAGCTCTATATCTAGGCTCACATTAGCTATAACAACATCTAAACCATTAGGGCCCTCCAAAATCTCTTCATTTGAATCTATAGATTTAAAAGCCTCCTTGGAATTAAAATCCTTAACCAAATCAACATCATGATGTGACAAAGTGCGCACACCTAAAGAAGGGGTGTCAGAAAAATAGAAACCTTCTCACCAATGATGGCCTTAACACCCAAATCCATAGGCAAACTCTTAGCCTGAACTCCTATATGAACCACTTTATCCTTATCCATAGACATGCCTTTTTCCCTCCATTCCTTTTCAAGAGGTTTTTGAGACTTATTAGGATATTTCTTAGCCCAATGACCAACCTTCTTGCATAAAAAGCAAGAAAAAAGAATGGACTCAAACTCAATAGCTTGATTCCAAACCCCAAGCTTCGAGTTAATCTTAATCAAAGAAGGACGGTCTGAATATTGATCCACACTCACACAAATGCGAGTGTAAACCAAACATTTCTAAGAAGTCATTTGATCGATGAAAGTAAATGACCGTAAAGTATTTGCAATACCTCTGTATATTTACTCATCCTAAAATTCCATGGGAAGACCAAGAAGCTTGACCCAAACTAGGGAAAAATTGAAAGAACAATCACTAGGGATAAAACCAAGCTCCCACTTTTTCAAAACATGAGTAGATTTATCCATAATCCAAGGGCCCCAAGTTAGCACATCTAGCAAGTCATCTTCACAAGTAAAGGAGAAAGAAAAAAACCCTTTCGCAATAGCTACAAAATTTGCCTGGCCCTTAGTCCTCTATTTATTAAGAGTTAAGGACCAAACCATTTCAAAATTTGGTTGAGTACCCAAAAACTTCCCAACTAATGACATTTACATACTAGACACACTTTCCTGAATAATACAATCTAGAATAAAGATTAAGAAGTCACTAGTAGAAGGGTTAGAAAAATGACTAATCAGAGGAGAGGAACTTTTATAGGTTTGGCACCAAAAATATTAGACCATTTCAAACCTGAAACAAAGTCTCCAAAAAAAATTTGACCATTTGTAACCTTGCCAGAAGCTAATACCTTGGAGGAGGTACCAGATGCAATCCTAGGTAGAAGAGAAACATTGGGGAGGGCCTCGATGATAGGGAGAGTAACAACAACTAACTTCACCAAAGGATATGAACCAAAACCCTTGGAAACCAAAATAGAGGGCCCACCTAATAAACTATCAACATGCCCACCATTGTTCACTCTCACACAAGCAGTAGACTAACCACATTATCGCACACTTGGTTGGAAATTTTTCCTACTTCCTGTTGATTCAAAAATTATGCTCCACTCGAAGAGACCTCCATCTCTCTTTGCCTAAAAATTATGTTAATTAGATAGCATAACATAATTATATAAATGAGAATATATAATTATGATTATAAAATGTCTAACAATTTTCTTAATTATAAATGAATAAATAATATGAAAAATAAAAAATACCTGTAATGTCATAAAATTGTACCCCATGGAAATTTCACATTTGCGCATTGGACACTTGCATTTATGATGCCTAGCCGCATTTATGACAAGAACCTTATGGGTTGTAATTTCATAATTTCAACCCCATAAGGACCAATGATGAAGTGGCATCAATTTGGCACCATGTTTCTTGTGAAATCATGATTTGGAGGCTTGCACAACGTTTTGTTGTCCATGTGGGATGCTAGCGTACCTATACTTTTTGTAAGTTCAAATGAGGAATCTCATAATCTTTGACTCGTGACATGTGTCCCTATGGTCAATTTTCAAGAGTAACAGCTCCTCTCACCCATACAATTGAACAAAACCCTTCTTTACACTCTCATTCTCATTCATCCTTTCACTCTCTAATTCTAGTTCTCTTCTCTTGCTCTTCCATTCTCTCGATCTCATTTCTATGGTGAAGCTTTGTTGGACTAAAGTACCTCCAACAACCAAAGCTCTCTTGCAAGGATTTAGCATTATGTCTATCAAACCAAGAGGGGGCCACAGAATTTTGGTAACACTCTCTTGATTCTTGTCTATTTGCTATCATATTATCTATTATGTCTTATCTTGTGGTACGGTCTCTCCTCCCGAGTGAGGTTTTTTTTACCATTTTGTGTCTTATCTTGTGATACGGGTTCTCCTCTTGAATGAAACTTTCTTTTATTGCTTTGTGTCTACTTTAATTTGTGTCTATTATTCTCTCTATCTATCAGGCAGCCCGTGGAGGTGGGAACACCAAAATGGGGGTTTGACTATGGTAAGCCCTGAAACTACCCCAACATTTTTCATCATTCACCATGTGTAGGTTTCTTGTGCATAGCTTGGAGGAAGGCTTCGACATGCAGGACCCTCTATATGTTGGCCCTTTACCTTCCTTGACTTTTATTAGTATTTCTAGCTTTCTATTAATCCAGTAGATTAAATAGACCTCAAATTTGAATCAATTAGCAAATCCTTTGTAATTATGTCTAAGGGTTTAGTGCTCTATCTGTACAGGATTCCAGTGTGCCTCTAGGACATCAATGCACTATGTTGATGTCCTTTGGTTGAGAGCTTCTCCCTTTGTGATAATAATATCAGTGATTTGTTCTTTTTATTCCTAAATTTGTCTATCTATTATTATTTCTGATATTCTATCTTTAGATCTTTCTTTGCAATTTCTTCATTATTCTTCCCAATCCACTGACTAAGCTGAGGTAGTTTAGGGTAGTTCATTTCTTGGGACTCTCTTGGTAAGCAAGAGACTCATGAGCAGCAATTTCCTCTTCTCTACATTTTTGGTGAACGTGATGTGAACTATGTCGGATCTTTTTCTACAATGTTTTAATATCTATGAAGTGCTTTTTCTAAAGGAGGATTTTGATATGTTAGATGATGCCTTGGATGGTTTTTTAGAGGCATTGTCTCCTAACCGTAGATCTTCTAAATAAATCTCCTTTTCACAACCATTTACTTCCTCCTCACGAATCAAGAAGTCAATGAATGTGGTGGTAGTCTCTATGGCCCCTAAAAATCCTATCAGACCCATCGTTTACTTGACTCCAGCTAGCCCTTCTCCTAAAAGGATTCATTATATTTGTGGTGTTCCAATCTCTAATGGCTCATGGGACCTCTACACAATATCTTTAAAAGCTACAGATTCTTATAATGTTGTAGGGCATACATATAACACTAGAAGAAATCAATAAAATTTGGATCAATCTACCTCTCAACCTACTTTGGTTCCTACTTCTTTACCGCCTTCACACCCAAGTCTTCCTTCAACACCTAAACTCGTGACTAGAGCACCTAGTGATTACGATATTGTCAAGCAACTTCATGTTACTCCGAGCAAGATTTCACTATGGGATTTGCTTAAGTATGCTCTGGTTTATTAAGGTATGCTTTAGGAAGCCTTACAAAAGATCCTCTTGCTTGCCTCTACTAAGCAAACGAATGTTAATGCATTAATGGCCCATATTTGTGAAAATTCACCCAATATTACATTCTATCCACAAAAACTCTCACCCCCAAATGTGCAAAATAAGTGGACCCTTTGATGATTATAGTTAACGTTAATAATATTGGTATTAGACATGCTCTTATCGATAGTGGTCCAACTCTTAATATATGTGGCATAGATTCATTACCTAAGATCAATATTGATTCTTCTTCTTTAGCTGCTTCTTCTCTATGCATTCATGGATTCAAAAATGTCGGTCATCAAGCCCTAGGCATGATAATCTTGCCTTTGAGGCTAGGACCTATTACCACACCCACTCTAGTATATGTGATGCTTGGTCCCTTACCTTATAATATTCTTTTGGGAAGACCTTGGATTCACACTTTGGGGGTTGTAGTTCCTCTACCTTACATTTTTACATGAAATTTGTTGCTAATAATTAAGTTATTACAATCAGAACTGACCTTGAGGTTGTTCACCTCTATGAGTTTGGAGCTATTGGTTGAGCCTCAATTGCTTCAACTCTTAAGAATTGTATTTTGTTATTATCTTTTGATTTGTTGGTATGCTCTTTAGTGGTGCCCACCTTGAAGGCGTCCCTTGAAGCGGATGTCTCTAAAGAAGAATGACCCAGAGTGAAGAGTCTTAAGTCTTCCCCTTCCACTTCTTTTTTTAAATCGGGTGTATATCTTGGTGATGATTGGGGGTCCTTGGATTTCTCTGATTTCTTCATCAGAGAGTATAAATTCAAGCCTATCCACTTTAACCTTTTGATGGTCTCCTACACCTTTGATAAGAAGTTTTATCCTCTTCCTGTTGAAAAGGATAGTTGGGATCCTGTTAAGGAGAGTAATTATACTCTTGTTGAGGAAGATAACTAGACTTCTACTAAGGAAATAAATGTTTGTAACCCTGCCAAGAAAGATGATTGTGATCCTGTAGATATGTTTGGAATCTATTGGTGGAATGACACTCTATATGTGGATTTTCCTTCATCTCAGGCCTTGCAAACACGATACGGCCTTGGTTATGAACTAGTCTCAAAATATGGTTATAACCGTAAAGGTTGTAGGTGTATTGAACAAGGAATTCAAGTCCCCATCCAAGTTAGACCATGTAAGCGTAACTTGGGGTTGGGGTGTTCTATTGAATAGTCTATGAAAAAACCTTTGTGGAGAGTTAACATGATCTCTACTAAGCCTCTTGATCTAGTTCATCCTGAATTGATTGAGATTAAAGTAGGACCTAATGAAGCTCCCCTATATTTTTTCTCTTCAGAGGAAGCACTAGAAGAATTCTTAGATGTGTACTCCCATCTACCTTATTTTCACCATAAACGGTGATTCTCATATCACTTACACAAACAAGCGTACTTTTGAGAATCCATTCTAAGTGTGGATGAGGAGGATCCTCTATTTAATGTGGATGTTGATGTTCATATTCCCCATCTTGAAGATCGTAGTTCTCTCCTTAAAGGGGATACTACTGATGTTTCCATGGGTTCTAAATCTTCTAAAAACTTAATTAAGATTGAGAAGTTCCTTTCTCTAGAAGAGTCTAAGAAACATTTTGAACTATTACATTCTTATCTTGACATCTTTGCTTGGTCATACAAGGACATACTTGACATTGATGAGATAGCAGTGGTTCATAATATCACCCTTGGTCCTGATGCTAAGCTTGTTAAGCAAAAGATTCAAAAGATGAATCCCAAGGTCTCATTTTTGGTTAAGACTAAGATAGAGAAGTAGTTAAAAGTAGGCTTTATCCATCCTATTGACTATTCACCTTGGATATCGAACATCGTTGTTGTTAGCAAGCCTGATGGTCATATTCACATTTGTATTGACTTTCATGATCTCAATAATGCTTCTCTTAAGGATGATTTTTTGTTTCCTAATATCGATATGATTATGGATTTGAATGCAATCCATGCCTTATTATCCTTCATGGATGACTTCTCAGGTTATAATCAAATTCATAATAGTTCAAAGGATCAATATAAGATAGCCTTCACTACCCCGTGGTGAATTTTCTATTGTGTGATCATTCCATTTAGATTAAAGAATGTAGGTGCAACTTACCAACGGGTGATGACCTTCATCTCTCATGATTCCATTCACAAAATTTTAGAAGACTACATTGATGACATCCTATCCAAGTCTATGACTCGTCTAGATCACGTAGAAAATATTCGTCTTATTTTTGAAAGGATTTGACTCTATAATATGAGACTAAATTCTCTCAAGTGTGTTTTTGGTGTTGATGTTGGCAAAATTTTTGGATTCATAGTTTCCCATCATGGAAACAAAGTCAACATAAATAATATTGACATGATCATTAACATGGCTCCACCTAAGAACATATCATAGCTACATAGTTTGTAGGGGAAGATTCAGGTGATTTGTAGATTCATATCTCAGTTGGTTGATCGTAGCCTTTCCTTCCAACATTTGTTGAAGAAAGATGTGTTTTTCTGATGTAATGATTAGTGCGAGAAATATTTTGATTCTATCAAAACTTATTTGACCAATCCTACTATCTTAATTTTGGCTATATAGGATAGACCCTTTCTACATTATCTCGCTACGTCACCTTATGCCTTAGCATCTTTGTTGGCTCAGTATGATGATGATGGTAAAGAAAGGGTGGTCTACTATATTAGTCATGTTCTTGTTGATTATGAAACTTGTTACTCTGCCATGGAGAGACAATGTTTGGCTCTCATCTTTGTGACTCAAAAGTTAAGACATTATCTTCTCCATGTTAAAAATCATGTTATCATAAAAAGTGATCTTCTAAAGCATCTGTTCACTAGAACCGATCTTGCTAGGAGATTGGTGAAGTGGGTAATGTTGCTTTCTGAGTTTGACATCAAGTTTGTAACTCAAGAATCCATTAAGGTTCAAGATATTCTCGATCAGTTGGTAGAAGCTCCCTCATCTCGCTCTTTCCCTAATTTGTATTTATTCCTAGATGAAAACCTTTTTTACGACTGATCCCAAGTCTATATGGGAGATGTATTTCAATGGATCGATATTTCAAGCTAGCTCTAGAGTGGGGGTAGATTTAATCTCACTTGAAGGAAAGAAATTTCCTCTATCTTTTCGATTGGAATTTCGTTGGAATTTCAATTTGCACCTTTGGTGTGCATATTGGAAACAGATAGCTATGCACAGTTATACTTCTCTTGAAATTAGGAGGGGAAGCTCCCTCTTTTCTGATTATGCGTAAAAATAAATACTAAACTACTCACCTTTTTATCTCAGCTAATAGCACAAGGTTATAAAACTTTTTGCATTGCAGTTGAGGTTTTCTCTAGTTTTGTAACTTCAACTACAACTAAACCTATTCTAATGATGCTTCTAACTTCTCAAATAAATTCAAAGCAAGAGATTTTAGAAGTAAACAGGGAATGATTGATTAACACAAAGCTTAAACAGACTTATTTTCAAAACACATCTAGAGACTCATTGTACTATTAGATGTACGCTGAAATAAATATTATGAAAACAAAATATAAAATGGAAAATTGAAATGGATTGAGATAGTATATCGAAGCAAGGTAGGCATAATATTTTTTGTCTCAATTTCTAATAGTGAATACACTTTTAGGATAAAATATTATAGCAAAATGTAGGCTTACAATATGCGATCAACCAAATTACACTTGACAAAGTTAAACATATACTGAATAACAAAGTAGCAGGCCAAAATAAGCTCATTTTTTTGTTATCACAAGCACGGTTAAGAAAATAATGGGCAAGGTTACCCTTATTTATACATAAAAAAGGAGTAGGGAACCCTAGAATATCCTTTTGTTAACAATCAGTCTTTCCAACATGCAAGCTTTATTTCTAAGTCTAAACAAAAGATAACTAACAGTTAACTGGAATGCTAACATCAATTAATTGATCTAACAGTAAAGAAAGCTCCAACTATACAATAGATAACTCCAAAGAATAGACATGCATGAAAAGGGGACAACAAGTTAAACTCGGAAAAGACATCGAGTTAACTGTTGATTTAAATCTATCCTTGGAAAATGTTGCATGATCCAACTGGTGTCTCACTAATTGATAACTCTAATGGCTTTGCAACTGGAGTGATGACCTTTGTTTCTTCTATAGCTTTATGATTTTGATGCTTCTCTTTATTTTTCTCAATGGAAGAGCATTGTATGATGAAAATTATGAAGTTTGACTGTGAACATGCCTATATTCAATTAAGTTCTACATAAATGATGAAAAATAGCTTCACTGAATTTTCTTCAGAAAATGGAAGATTTTTCAAAAAAAAGTTGAGTCCTTGCTTTTGTAGATAATGTCATTGTGAAGAGACCCAAATCGTCAGATTTTGAAAAAGCTAATTTTTTCAAGAACATGCAAGATCCCCTAAAAAGTAGAAGTCATGAAACAAATTTTCCCAAACAAAGTTGAGGTCTGGGTTTTTTAGATAATCTTATTCCAAAGAAACCCAGATCATCTGATTTTGAAAAATTTGAGGATTTCTTCAACATGCATGATTTCCTAAAAATTAGGAGCCGAAGAAGCTATCGAAAACTTTTCCAATCTTAAAGAAGAATTAAAAATAAGTAGACCCAAATCGATGAAAGTTGAAAATATTGACCTCCTATTTCGAAAAGTGATGCCCTAGAAAATTGGATTATGGAAAAGTGTTCTTCTATGAAACCCAATCTTGAATCCACAAAGAACACTGAAAATATCTTTGTTTGAGCCTTCAAATCCTATTTGAGAAGAAAATTTTATATTTCTTCCTCTTGAAGTTAACCTACAAATTATGAATAATGAATGCTCAAGGCTTGCTTAAATAGAATTTTGGAAGAAAACAAGCACTTCACCTCAAAAACCCTAAAATTTAGGAGCCATCATGCGAAAATATCTAACTTCATTTGCATCAACTCAAAGAATTCCTTAAAAATAGGGTTCCCAAAGCATGTATATGAGATATTTAAATAAATATATCTTATAATTTAAGTTGACTTGAGCGCCTTCCTTGAAATGAGGCATCCAAATTTAGCAATGTTAGAATATTTTTTGAAGTTTTTAAATTTTTCTTGATAAAATGCCTCCATTTGATCTTCAATCCTGGATGTCTGATAGATCCTATGAATTGGATGATGGACTCGTTGAAGAGTGTGATCAAATCTGAGAAGGATCTCCTAGAGGTTGCAAACCCTAAAAAGTGGTTTTGAGGGCTTGAAATCTTGGGCGCTCCTGGCTAGCAAGGGCACTTTTGTTTGCCAGATAACCATTTTTTAATGATTTTCAAATTTTCCAATTTGTCTCTTATGCTTTATTTTCCCATTCGATCTACAATTTTCAGTAATTGATGAATCTTGTGGTCAGGCTAAGATATTCATTAGAAAGCCTAAAGAACCTTGAAAAGAATGACCAATTTTGCAAATCCTAAAAGTTGGTTCTGAGGGCTCAAAACCCTAGACACAACTAGCTGACTAGGGAACCCATGTGTGTCAGAGTATTATTTTTCAATTTTTCCCTTAGATGAAACACCTCAGCTTGATTTGCAATTCTAGTCATTTGACTGATCTTGAGAACCAACTAACAGATTCATTGTGAAGCTTGATCAAATATGAGAAAGACCTCTTGGAAGTTGTGAAACCTAAAAACTGCATTTGATGGCTCAAAATGTTGAGTGCCCTTGGCTAGTAGGGGCACCTTTCTTTACTATACTTAGTCAAATTTTAAGTCTCTTTATTTTCCTTTGACTTTCTCCATTTTTTGTTTGATCTTGCAATTTCGACGTTTGACAGGTCAAGTGAATTGGATGCTCGACTCATCGCAAAGCTTGAAGAATTCTAAGAAGAATGACCTAGAGAATTCAAATGCTAAAAACTACATCTGGTTGCCTAAAATGTTGGGTGCCCCTGGCTAGCAAGGGTGCTTTTGTGCTCCAAACAACCATTTTTTAATAATTTTCAACCTTCTTGAGCTTCACGTTCACCGTGTCGTCGACTGCATTGAGTGTGTTCACTGTCGCACGTGTGTGATAGATGGGAGTTGGAAAAATGTCCAAGGCATTAACTATTAGGCACCTCCCTTAAAATAAGGCACCTAGAATTTTTCCAAATTACAATTTTTTTTGCAATTTTCAACTTTTCGAAAACCCCCTCCTTCGTTCACTATTTTTCAAGAATATTTTGCCATAGATTGTTCTGTGCAGTGTTTGAGACTTAGATTCTAACACCTAAAAGTTGGCCATCCTCCATTGATGACCCCAGAGGTCCTAACTTTTCTTCTAAAAAAGTGAATTAGGCCCACTAGAGAAAAACTAACTTTTTGACAATTCTAACTAGACCAATGTTATCATGGTCTATAAAATCAACCAATAAAAATCAATTTGAGCCATTTCCACAAAGATTTTATTTTTAGCCATTTTCCCTAAAAATAGGGCTTGAAACCCTAATTTCAAAATTTTCCAAAATTTTGTGAGCATCCTTTTGACATAAACCTAGAAAAACTCTATGGTCCATTTATTTTTCAAAAAATTCTTAAAAAAGAAAATTGCTATTTTTAGAAATATTGACCCTTTTTTTACTTTTGATGACCATTTTACAATATTTTGACCATTTTAACCAAAGTTCCTTAATGAAGCAACAATTTTAATTTCAGGTACAACAAATTTCATTATACAAACAATATTGTTGAGTACAAAGCCCTTATCATTGGATTACACGTTGTGATTGCATTAAACACCAAACATCTTTGCATACATGGTGATTTGACTAATTGTAAACCAAATCACAGGGGCATATCAAGCTAAGAAGAATAAGCTATCTCAATATTGGGACTTGGCCTTATCCTTTCTTGATTGCTTCTCCTCTTTCATGATAGACAATGTTCTTAGGAGAGAAAACCAACATACGAATGCCATGGCGAGTCCTGCCTCCCTTGTGCCTTCGAATAAGGATATAGAAGAATACCCTTTTACAGTTCATATTCTTCGCTCTTCCACTGTCTCAAATCAACCTTAATTTGATATTCTTATGTATGCTTGTGTAGACTTAGAGGAGTGGTATTATAACATTTACAATTATTTGAAGATTGGAAATTTTCCCGAGGATGTGATGAAAAATGATCACACTCGGATACGAAAGTTTGTAGTCTGATATGTTGTGTTGTTAGATGTTATTTATCAAAAATATTACAATGGTTTTATTCTTCGATGTCTCAGTAAAGAGGAAATACCCCTTGCCCTTAAGGAAGCCCTCTCCAACTTTGGGGGCAGACATTTTGGTGGTAAATCCCTAGTGCGAAAATTAATTCATATGGGATACTTTTGCCAAATGATAGAGAAAGACTATTTTGTCTTTGTCAAGAAGTGTCTGTAATGTCAAAAAAATAGTTGTCTCATCCATGCTCCTACTCAAGAGCTTCAAAATTAGACCTCTCCTTGACCCTTTACAAAATGGGGGTTGGACATCATTGGTAAAATATCACCTCCTTCTTCTAAGGGACATGTCTTTATCATCATTGCTATAGATTACTTCACAAAATGGGTCAAATCTATTATGCTTCAAACCATGAACACTGAATCCATCTACAACTTTCTTCTAAATAATATCATTGCTCGCTTTGGATTTCCATCCACTCTTGTTTTCGACAATGGTACACCATTTAAGAACAAAGAGGTGAAGCGATTTTTGGAGAAGTTTCATATTGAACATAGATTTTCTACACCATAGTATCCTTAGTCTAATGGTCAAGCCAAAGCATCTAATAAAAATCTTGAGCTCATTCTCCAAAAAATAGTAAATAAACATGGTAAGGATTGACATACTCAATTAACTTATGACTTGTGGGTTTATTGCACGAGTGTTTGTATAACGATAGGAACAACATTGTACAACCTTGTGTATCGCATCACGGCTATCATACCTTTAGAATTAGAAATTCCATCTTTGTGAGTTTCTCTTAAAGGCTTAATTGATGATGAGACTTATCATTCTAATCATTTGCATCAACTTGAGTTGCTCGATGAGTACCAATTTTTGGCCCTCGACCATCTTAAAGCTTATCAACGATCACTTTCTAAACACTACAATTAGGGTGTTCTTCCTAGGACTTTCAAGGTAGGTGACCTAGTTCTCTATGAGAATCAGAGAAATGTAAATGCATCACCTAATCAAAAGGGAAATTTTAGTCATAATTGGTTAGGCCCTTACATTTTCATCTTTTTATATGGTTCTAGTGCTTATGGATTTTTGTCTATAGATGGAAAGCACCTAAAAGAACTTGTCAATGTGATGCATCTTCACTCATACTATGCATAGTGTCTATGTGTCATATGTGTAATGCTCATCCCTTATGGATTGCAGTGTATCATATTGTGATATTCATTCATTAACACATTATTGCATATAGTGTTATGATGTAAACATGTGTGTGTGTGTTAATTTCTTTAATTAGGAATTACATACATACATGTGTTTTATTATGCTATGTGTCTGTGCATTGCATTTGATCTTTTGGTTAGGAAATTAGATCATCATTGTATTTAATTAACATAAACCCATGTGTGTTTATTAGATCATGATAAAATCTAATATAAACATCCATCCGTAAGTATAACATCCATCACATAAATCATACATGAAAGTAAAATCATATGTATAAGGATGAACACCATGATGTTTGAATCAAAATATAATGTATATATATAAATATCACTTAGTGTAAATCATTTACATGTATCACATTATATTTATAAATATCACTTAGTGTAAATCACATTGTACATGTATCACACCACTATCATAAAAAATAGTGGTGGTTGTATATCTATCAATTTCTATACATAAAAAATAATGCTATACAATATATATCATCGATACAAAAATGGTGCATATCATAATAGGCATCTAAAGTCTAGGCATGTGGCTCCTTGAGCCATCTGGTCCTGGCGGTGAGTGTGGTCAGGGCTCACGGTGGAAATAGAGCAAAATCTATGTGATTGTGAGGTTGACATAACTACTTAGAGTCCTTTGATCTCTGCACCCTGTAGCAAGGCTATCTTTATCTCTACTCTCTATAGGGCCTCTTGAAGCTCTGAATCGGCTACCAACATCATAGTTGTTGGCTACACAGTGAGGTCATCAAGTCATCTTTGAAGAGTGGCACATTCCTCCTTAATCTCAACTCTCATCCTCACTTTGTCTCTCTCGACAAGCACAACCTACAGCCCCACCAACCGTTGATCCCTCTATCTAGCGAGGCTCGTCACATCAACAATCCTCTGGATGACCTCTACCTACACCTTGTATGCTTTCCTAAGATGTGCGCTTAGCTCCAAAAGATGGGTGTGTCACCCCGCTAAAGCTAGTCTATATGCATCTAGGATAGTCCCCTAGATTGACATGACTAGGCTACCTCTAAGATTCACTATGTGATGAACAAAATCCACTCTTGTGTGTACACTACAATCATAGATAAAATGGACTCATTAGTACTAAATGATATATAAAATCATGTATACACACACACATATATATATATGAGATGAAATTGGAAGTACTCTAAAAGAACTAACATAAATAAATTTGATACTTGGATCCTCAGCCTACCAATGCGGGTTAGGGGGAGGAGCAAGACTGGGTCCTATGCTAAATTCTATTGTTGTTACCACAATCATTGGACCAACAACTGTTGATGGCACCACCTCTAAAATTAGGACAATCGGGTGAGGGGATGACAACCTCCACTATTGCCTTGGCCTAGCCTCCATTGTGCCTACCTCCTCGACCTCACTGTCTCCACATCCTCCTCCCGTCAATATTTCCTCCTCCTAGACACTAACATCTAGCCTAGGGGAATTTATCGAGAAAACTAGAGTGGGACCGTGTCACTGCCACCAGGTCATGTAGCCCATTGCCACACCCACGTTGTCTATGGGAAACATTAGAGGCTAGTCCTGATCATCTACCTTGTTGTCACTCAGGATGATGTTGACTATGGTGGGATGTTGATGATCACCCTATCTCATCACACTCCTCATTACTCAGGTGTATGATGGAATAATCGATGGAATGGTCTATATAAAGTCGAACTATCATGCCACCTAGATCCAATAAAAAGGCATAATGACAAAATCTATGCAGCCAATCAAAAAAATAATGTTGCATGTTCTAAAACTATTTGTGGTCATCGACCCATATCATAACTCTATATGGCCGCCATCTAATTTGGTCAGCTTGTAAAGTGTCAATCTGAGGTCTCCAAAACTATAGGTGTCCATATATCCACTGGAGAAAAATCTCATACCAGTGTGCCATCAAAATGTTGTGGTCTCTAACACGTAGATACTCTATTGGAAAGGTGCAAGTGATGTGAACAAATTTCCACACCTGTAATAGTGTGCACATAGTGAGGCTTACGTACTCATAGTGTACAAACCTTCCCCAACTCATGGTACATGTGTGTCAGCATGCTTTTTCCCCACGCATAGATGGTGCACCACTTCTCCATCTCTTTGATGTTATGGATGAGGCCTTCGTGAAGGTGGGAAACTAGTCAATTCATGGTCACCTACATGGCAACCATCACCACCATTTCCCTTCATATGAGGGGGACCACCACACTATCCTGCTCGAACTAGCGAATGTTGACATGGCTTGTCCCATCATCAGGGTCAATGTGCCCTATGTAGTGTTGAATACCCTCAAAATTCTCCTGGTCTGAGCACATCTCATCTAGAGCCACTCTTGGTCCATAGATGGGGAGGTTGGTGATATGATAGACATCCTCTAGGGTGACAGTCATCTCACCCGTCAGAAGGTGGAACGTGGAGGTGGTCAAGTCCCACCGCTCCATTAAGGCCATCAATGTGTGATCATGATAAAGCATCTTTTGCATGGTGGAGGCATACCATACGCCTAAACAACGAAGATGCCCCTCCTCATCTAGGGACATGTGTTGCACCTTGTCACAAATCAATCGTAGAAACCATTAACCACCATGCTCTCTCATCTCAGGGTAATCCTACAAAATGAAAAAAATATTCAAGTCATATCTCTGTACATCAAAATTTTCTAACCTTTACATCAATTTTTTTCTAAGTGTGACCTCTAGGATGCAAGCGCATTGCATAAATATCTATGCGTTGTGCTTATTTCTTAGGTACGCCATTGAAATCTGGTTGGATGCCAATGCATATGGTGGAGCCCAACACATAGGTGGGATGCCAATGCACCAATGGAATAGATTCATGTCGTCGGGATGCCTGCACTACAATTTTTCAAAAAACTAATAAAAAATTATAATAAAATACGAAAAAAAGGGTTTTCCGAACACTTAATCGATTGCACGCCCCTCGAACATAGCCTACTATAGCTTCTCAATCCATGGGTCCTCCAACTCTCATCTATGGGCATTTTGTTGGCTTTTCTCTCATAAAAGTTAACAAAACTCTCACAGTGAATAGTGAAAATGACCATTCTAGGTAACCACCTGGATATATATAGGCCCCCCTTGGGGTCCATTTTTCCTAGTGATCATGGTCTCGTCATTTTTTCTTCTTTTACCCCACCAAGTTGGCAGAAAAATCAGGAGGGGGCATATACTCACTTCTTCATCATATTTTCTTCCAAGCCACTGGATTTTTCTTGAGCATTCTTCTCACCTTGGTAGTTTCTTCTGGATTTTGATCTGACTTAAATTTTGAGTTTTGTAGAATGAACTTTCACACTGGATGTTGTGGTTTCTTGCCAAGCTCAATCGTTGTGGGAATTATCAGTACCTACCTATTCGACCTATGTGACCCCTACAGTATCCTTTTGGCACATAAATCTATAAAATTTTCAAACCTTTGAGTTTTCTCTAATGTTCTACTCTCCCCTTTAGTGTAGCTGATTTTTCCCAAAGATCAGCTCACTAAAGTGGGGGACAAATGTAATGTCATAAAATTACACCCCGTGGCAATCACATTTGCGCATTTTACCATTGCATTTATGGTGCCTAGTCGTATTTATGACAAGAACCTTATGGGTTGGAATTTCATGATTTTGACCCCATAAGGACCAATGATGAAGCGACAATAATTTTCCATCTCGTTTCTTATGAAATGATGATGTGGACATTGTGCAACGTGCAAATGTCTGTATTTCACACTAGCATCCCTATACTTTTTGTGAGTTCAAATGAGGAATCTCAAAATATTTGACCTGCGACATGTCTTTTGGTGGTTGATTTATGAGAGTAACAACTCCTCCCAACCATGCAACTGAACAAAACCCTTCTTTTTAATCTCATTATCATACATTATATCACTCTATGATTCTATCTCTCTTCTCTTTCTCTTCCATTCTCTCCATCTCATTTCTATGGAAAATCTCTACTAGACTAAAGTACCTCCAACAACTAAAGCTCTCAAGATGCAAGCATTCAACATTATGTCTATCAAGCCAAGAGGGGGTTGTATAATATTGGTAACACTCTCTTGATTCTTGTTTATTTGCTATCATATTATCTATTGTGTCTTATCTTGTGGTGTAGGCTCTCCTCCCAAGCAGGGTTTTCTTTTACCATTTTGTGTTTTATCTTGTGTTATGGGTTCTCCTCTCGAGCAAGGTTTGTTTTTATCACTTTGTGTCTACTTTACTTTGTGTCTATTATTATCTCTATCTATCTGGTGGCTCATGGAGGTGGGAACACAAAAATGAGGGTTTAACTATGACAAGCCTTGAAAAATGCCCCAATATTTTTCCTCGTTCACCATGTGTACAGGTTTCTCATGCAAAGCTTGGAGGAAGGCTTTGATGTGTAGGACCCTCTATAAGTTGGTCCTTTACCTTCCTTGTCTTTTATTAGCATTTCATGCTTTCTATTAATTTAGTAGATTAAACAGACCTTAGATCTAAATTAGTTAGCACATCCTTTGTAATACTATCCAAGGGTTCAAAGCTCTATCCATACAAGATGCTAGTGCACCTCTAGGAATTCAACGCATCAAGTTCTTTGGCCGAGAGCTTCTCCCTTTGTGATAAGAAGCTCAGTGATCTATTCTTTTAGCTCTTGAAGTTGTTTGTCTATTATTATTTTTGATATTCTATCTTTAGCTCTTTCTTTGAAATTTCTCCTTTCTTCTTCCCGATCCACTGACTAAGCTAAGGAAATTTAGGGCAATTCATTCCCTGGGACTCTCTTGGTAAGCAAGAGACTCATGAGAAGTGAATCCCCCATCTCTCCATTTTTTGTGAACCTAGCGTGAACTATGTCAGATCTTTTTCTACAATGTTTGAATATATATGATAACACTTTTACTAAGGAGGATTTTGATATGTTAGATGATTCCCCGAATGATTTCTTAGAGGCATTGTCTCCTATCCATAGATATTGTGAACAAAATTTCTTTCCACAACCATCTTCCTCCTCCTCACGAGTCGAGAAGTTGGTGAATGTGGTGGTAGTCTCTATGGCCCCTAAAAATCTTAAGAAACCCATCATTTACTTGAATTTGGCTAGCCCTTCTCCTAAAAGGATTCATTCTATTCGTGGGGTTCTAGTCTCTAATGGCTCGTCGGACCTCTACATGAGATTTTTAAAAGCTATGAATTCTTATAATGTCAAAGGACATACATACAATACTAGAAGAAATCAACAAAATTTGGATCAATCTACCTCTCAACCTACTTTGGTTCCTACTTCTTTACCACCTTTGCAACCGAGTCTTCCTTCACCACCTAAACCTACGACTAAAGCACATGGTTATTATGATCTTGTCGAGAAACTTTTTGTTACTCCATCCAAGATTTCACTATGGGATTTGCTTCAGTTTACTTTGTTTTTTCAAGATATGCTTTAGGAAGCCTTGCAAAAGTTCCTCTTGCTTGCCTATGCTAAGTCGACAAATGTTAATGCGTTGATGGCCCATATTTGGTGGATTCACTGAATAATATGTTTTATCTCTAAGAACTCGCACCCCCAAATGTATAGAAACAAGCACACTGTTTGATGATTATAGTTAGCATTAACAACATTGGTATTAGATGTGCTCTTGTTGACACCAGGTCAGCTCTCAACATATGTGGCATAGATTTATTACCTAGGATCAATATTGATTCTTATTTTTTAGTTGCTTCTTCTCTATACATTCATGGATTTGATAATGCTAGTCATCAAGCCCTGGGCACAATAATCTTGCCTTTGAGGCTAGGACCTATTACTGTACCCACTCTGGTATATGTAATTTTTGGTCCCTTACCTTATAATATTCTTTTGGGAAGACCTTGGATTCATGCTTTGGGGGTTGTAATCTCTACCTTATATCATTGCATAAAATTTGTTACTAATAATGAAGTTATTACAATCAGGGTTGAACCCGAGGTTGTGCACCTTTGTGAGTTGGCAGTTGTTGGTCGAGCCTCAGTTACTTCAACACTTAAGAATTATACTCCATCATTATCTTCTAATGCGTTGGTGTGCTCTTTAGTGGTTCCTACCTTGAAGGTTTCCCTTGAAGCAGATGTCTCTAAAGAAGAACAACCTGAAGTGAAGAGTCCTAAGTCTTCCCCTTCCACTTTTGTTTCTAAATCAAATGCATGTCTTGGTGACAATTGGGGGTCCTTGGATTTCTCTTATTTCTTTGTCAGAGAGTATAAAGTCGACCCTATCCACCTTGAAATTTTGATGGTCTCATACACCTCTACTAAGAAGGTTGATCATCTTCCCATTGAGAAGGATAGTTGGGATCCTTTTAAGGAAAGTGATTGTACTCTTACTGAGGAAGATAACTAGGATTTTTACTAAGGAAATCAATGTTTACACCCCTTCCAAGAAAGATGATTGTAATCCTATAGATATGTTTGACATCCATTGGTGGAATAACACTCTATATGTGGATCCACCTTCTTCTCAAGCATTACAAATATGATACAGCCTTGGTTATGAACTATTCTCTTAATATGGTTATAACCATAAAGGTTGTGGGCATACTGAACATGGAATTCAATTCCCCATCCAATTCAGACCTCATAAACGTAACTTGGGGTTGGGGTGTTCTCTTGAACATTCTATGCAAAAACCCTGGTGGAGAGTTAACATGATCTCTATTGAGCCTCTTGATCTAGTTCATTCTAAACTGATTGAGAGTAAAGTAGGACCTAATGAAGTTCCCCTAGATGTTTTCTCTTCAGAGGAAGCATTGGAAAAATTCTTAGGTGTCTACTACCATCTGCCTTCTTTTCACCATAAATGATGATTCCTATATCACTTACACAAACAAGCATACTTTGGAGAATCCATTCTAAGTGTGGAGGAGGAGGCTCCTCTATCTAACATGGATGATGACATTCCTATTCCCTATCCTGAAGACCATAGTTCTCTCCTTAAAGGGGATACTACTGATGTTTCCATAGATTCTAGATCTTTTGAAAAGGTAATTAAGATTGGGAAGTGTCTTTCTCTAGAAGAGTCTAAGAAACATTCTGAACTATTACATTCTTATCCTGATATCTTCATTTGGTCATATGAGGACATGCTCAGTATTGATGAGTTTTGCAGTGGTTCATAATATCATCCTTTGTCCTGATGCTAAGCTTGTTAAAAAAAAGATTTGAAAGATGAATCCCAAGGTTGCATTGTTGGTTAAGACCGAGATAGAGAAGTTGTTAAAAGTAGGCTTTATCTATCATATTGACTATTCGCCTTGGATATCAAATATCATTTTTGTTAGCAAGACTGATGGTTGTATTCGTATTTTTATTGACTTTTGTAATCTTAATAAGGCTTCTCTTAAGGATGATTTTATGTTGCCTAATATCGATATTATTGTGGATTTGACTGTAGGCCATGCCTTGTTTTCCTTCATGGATGGCTTCTCAGGTTATAATTAGATTCATATTAATCTGGAAGATTAGTATAAGACAAACTTCACTACCCCATGGGGTACTTTTTGTTATGTGCTCATGTTGTTTGGATTAAAGAATGTAGGTGAAACTTACCAACTAGTGATGACCTTAATCTTTCATGATTTCAATCACAAAATTTAGGAAGACTAAATTGATGACATCCTGGGAAAGTTTATGGCTCATTCGGATCACATAAAAAATCTCCATCTTATTTTTGAAAGGCTTAAACTCTATAAGATGAGACTAAATCCTCTTAAGTGTGTTTTCGATGTTGACACTAGAAATTTTTTGGGATTCATAGTTTCCCATCATGGAATCAAAGTTGAAACAAATAAGATTGACACAATCATTAACATGCCTCCACCTAAGAACAAATCTCAGCTATGTATTGTGTAAGGGAATATTCTAGCAATTTGTAGATTCATATCTCAATTGGTTGATCACACCCTTCCCTTCACATGTTTGTTGAAGAAAGATGTTTATTTCTAATGGGATGATGAGTGCAAGAAATATTTTGATTCTATCAAAATTTATTTGGTCAATCCTCCTATATTAATGTCAGTTATGCAAGATAGACCCTTTCTACTTTATCTCACTACGTCACCTTATTCCTTAGCAAATTTGTTGGCTCAGTATGATGATGATGGTAAAGAAAGGGTGGCCTACTATATTAGTCATGTTCTTGTTGATTATGAAACTTGTTACTCTTCCATGGAGAGAAAATGTGTGGCTCTCATCTTTGCAATAAAAAATTTAAGACATTATCTTCTCCATGTTGAAATTCGTGTTATTGTAAAAAGTGATCTTCTGAAGCATCTGTTCACTAGAACTGGTCTTGCTAGGAGATTGGAAAAATGGGTAATGTTGATTTTTGAGTTCGACATCAAGCTTGTAACTTATTCTTACTTGATCGCTTCTCCTCTTTCACAATAGACAATGTTCCTAGGAGATAAAACCTACATGCAGATGCCATTGCGAGTTCTGCCTCCCTTGTGCCTTTAGATAAGGATATAGAAGAATAAAATTTTGTGGTTCATATTCTTTGCTCTCACACTATCTCAAATAAACCTGAATCTGATGTTCTTATGTGTGCTCATGTGGACTCAAAGGAGTGGTATTCTAACATTTACAATTATTTGTAGACTATAAAATTTCCCGATGATGTGATGAAAAATGATCGCACTCAGATACGAAAGCTTGCAGTCTGATATGTTGTGTTGTCAGATATTCTTTAGCGAAAATCTTACAATGGTTTGCTTTTCGATGTTTCACTAAAGAGGAAATACCCCTTGCCCTTAAGGAAGCCCACTCAATCTTTGGGGGTGGACATTTTGGAGGTAAATCCTTGGTGCAAAAATTGATTTATTTGGGATACTTTGGGATCTTTTTAGCGAGGTCTCCAAAACTGTAGGTCTCCATATCTCCACTAGCGAACAAGATCGTACCAATGTACCATCAAAATGTTGTGGTCCCTAATCCGTCGATACCTGACTGGTCAGTTGTAAGTGATGTGAGTGAATGCCCACACTTGTAATAGTGTGCACATAGTGAGGTTCGCATACTCATAATGCATGAACATTCCCAACTCGTGGTACAAGTGTGCCAACATGGTTTGACCCCATGCATAGATGGTGTGCTACTCCTCCATCTCTGTGATGGTATGGGAAAGGCCTCCATGAAGGTGGGAACCTCGTGCATCCATGGTCACCCACATAGCGACCACCATCACCATCACCCTCCATATGAGGGGGACCACCATTCTACCCTACTCAAACTAGTGAATGTAGACGTGACTCATCCCATCATCAGGGTCAGTGTGCCCTATGCAGTATCAAATTCCCTCAAAATGCTCCCGAGCTAAGCGCGTCTCATCCAGAACCACCCACCATCCACATGTGAGGGATTTGGTGATACGATAGACATCCTCCAGGGTGATAGTCATCTCACCCATTGGAAGGTGGAATGTGGAGGTGGTCGAGTCCCACCACTCCATCAGGGCAATCAATATGTGATCATAATAAAGCATCTCCTATATGGTGTAGGCATACCATAGGCCTACACAACAAAGATGCCCCTCCTCATCTAGGGACATGTGTTACACATGGTCATGGATGAACTATAGAACTCATCTGCTACCATGCTCTCTTATTTTGGGGTAATCTTGCAAAATGAAAAAATATACAAGTTAAATCTCTCTACAGCAAAATTTTCTAAATTCTACAACATAATTTTTCTAAGTGTGACCTTTGGGACGTAGACATGCCACAAAAATGTCGGCACATCATGCTTATGTCCGATATCTACCATTGAAATTTGGTCGAATTTCAGCGTGTACGGTAGACCCCAACACGGTTGAAGGCCCCCACCATGTAGGAAAAACACCAACATGTCGGTGAGATGCATTTGCACTGTAATTTTTCAAAAAACTAATAATTTTTTTCTATAAAATATAAAAAAGGAGAGCTTTTTCAAACTCACTTGATCAATCACACACCCCTCGACCACTGCCCGCCATAGCTACTCGATTTGTGGGTCCTCCAACTCTCGTCTGCAAGGTATTTTGTTGGCTTTTCTCTCACAAAATTCAACAAAACTCTCAAAATGATAGTGAAAATGACCCTTTTAGGGGCCCACCTGGGTATATATAGGCCCCCCTAGGGCCTATTTTTCTTGGCAATCATGGTCCCGTCATTTTTCTTGCTTTTACCCCACCAAGCTGATGGGAAAATCAGGAGGGGTCATATACTAACTTCTTCATCATATTTTTTTTCTTCTGAACCACTGGATTTTTCTTAAGCATTATTCTTGCCTTGGTAGCTTCTGATTTTTTAGTTTACTTAAATTTGAGTTTTTGCAGAATGAAACTTTCACATCAGATGGTGTGGTTTCTCACTAAACTCAATCACTGGGGGAATTATTGGTACCTACCTTTTCAACCTCTATGACCTCTATAGTATCCTTTTGGCATGAAAATCCATAAAAATTTTAAACTTTTGAGTTTTCTCTAATGTTCTACTTTCTACTTTAGTGTAGCCGATTTTTCCCAAAGATCAGCTCACTAAAGTGGGGGCAAAATGTAATGTAAAATTGCACCCTGTGGCAATTTCACATTTATGCATTTGACCCTTTCATTTATGGTGCCTAGTCACATTTGTGACAAGAACCTTATGGGTTGAAATTTTGCAATTTCAACCCCATAAGGAAAAATTTCAACCCCATAAGGACCAATGGTGAAGCGACATCAGCCTATCACCTTGTTTCTTATGAAATGATGAGTTGGATGCCTGTGCGGTACATGGATGTCTATGTAATGTGCTAGAATACCTATACTTTTTGCGAGTTCAAATGAGGAATCTTAGAATCTTTGACCCATGACACATGTCCCTATGGTCAATTTTTTAGAGTAACGGCTCCTCCCACCCATGTAACTGAACAAAACCGTTCTTTTCACTCTCATTCTCATTCATTCTATCACTCTCTGATTCTAACTCTCTTCTCTTGATCTTCCATTCTCTTGATCTCATTTCTATGATGAAGCTTTGCTAGATTGAAGTACCTCCTATTGGGAAAATGTGTCTCAACCTTGCAATTACATAAGGTACTATTGATACGTATGTGATAGGGGGTTGAAGGGTGTTTCCGCCTCACAAGAGGTCCAAGGGAAGTGCACCTTGGCAGGGGGTCAGGGGTAACGCCCCTACAAGGAAAATTTTATTTATATTTTATTTTGTAAATCTAGACCAGTCATCATTAGGTCTTAGATATGATGACCGATATTTTATTAGCTTGAATTGCCTTAGAAGGAAACCCTAATTTATGAGGGCATTGTATTACAAATGTGTATTGTGATGTATTCTGAGAGTTTGATAGTGGTCATGTTGCCTTTGGATCTCTAATTGGTGATACTCCTGTGAGAAGCTTGCTTTGCAAGTACATTATAATTTTTGTGGTTTCTGAATAATATATTGGGCGGCTTTTGGAGTGTGGGTTTTTTTCTCGAAAGGGTTTTCCCCATGTAAATCACTGTGTTGTGGTATGCATGATATTTATGTTTGTTTCTTTTTAAGTTTTTATAATTGAAAATATTTGTAAAGTTTTTCATTATTCTCCTCTCAAGATTAGTGTAGGAATTTGTTCCGCTACCTTAGCTTCCTTACACCTCCAACCAAATCTCTCTTGCCATAATTCACCATTGTGTCTATCAATCCAAGAGGGGGGTGCAAATTGTTGGTAACGCTCTCTTGATTCTTGTCTATTTGCTATCATATTACCTATTGTGTCTTATCTTGTGGTATGGGCTCTCCTCCCAATCAGGGTTTGCTTTTACCATTTTGTGTCTTATCTTATGATATGGACTCTTCTCCTAAGCGGGGTTTGCTTTTATCATTTTGTGTGTACTTTACTTTGTGTCTATTATTATATCAATCTATTTGGTGGCCCATGGAGGTGGGAACACCAAAACAGAGGTTTGACTATGACAAGCCCCAAAATTGCCCCAACATTTTTTATCATTCGTTATGTGTGTAGGTTGCTTGTGCAAAGCTTGGAGGAAGGCTTCAATGTGTAGGACCCTTTGTAAGTTGGTCCTTTACCTTGTATTTTATCAATATTTCCTAATTTTTATTAATTCAATAGATTAACAGATCGTAGATATAAACCAGTTAGTAGATCCTTTATAATTTTGTTTGAGGGTTCAGTGCTCTATCCATATAGGACTCTAGTGTGCCTCTAGGAATTTATCTCACTATGTCCTTTGGATGAGAGCTTCTCCTTTTTTGATAAGAATCTCAATGACCTGTTCTTTTGGTTTCTGAAGTTGTCTATTTGTTATTATTTCTTATATTCTATCTTCAAATCTTTATTTGTAATTTCTTCATTCTTCTTCCTGATCCACTAAGCTAAGGTAGTTTAGGGCAATTCATTCCTTGGGACTCTCTTAGTAAGCAAGAGAATCATGAGCAGTGAATCCCCCTTCTCTACATTTTCAGACTCACCTAATTGATTGCATGCTCGTCAACCACTACCCATCATAGTTGCTTGATCTGTGGGTCCTCCAACTCTCATCTGCCAGGTAATTTATTGTATTTTCTCTCACAAAATTCAAGAAAAATCTCATAGTGAATAGTGAAAATGACCCTTCTAGGGGCCCACTCGGGCATATATAGGCCTCCTCCCCCGAGGCCCATTTTTCCTAGCGATCATGGTCTCATCATTTTTCCTTATTTTACCCCAACAAGCTATGGCAAAAATTAGGAGGGGGCATATACTCACTTCTTCATCATATTTATTTTCTTCCAAACCACTAGATTTTTCTTGAGCATTCTTCTTGCCTTGGTAGCTTCTTCCAATTTTTAAGCTGACTTAAATTTGAGTTTTGCAAAATAAAATTTCATGTCAAATGTTGTGGTTTCTCACTGAGCTCAATTGTTGGGGGAATTATTGGTACCTACCTACTTGACCTCTACGGCCTCTACAGTTTCCTTTTGGCATGCAAATCTATAAGATTTTCAAACGTTTGAGTTTGCTCTAATATTCTACCTTTTACTTTAGTGTAGCTGATTTTTCCCAAAGATTAGCTCACTAAAGTGGGGAAAAATCTAATGTGATAAAATTTCACCCCATGGCAATTTCACATTTGTGCATTTGACCCTTGCATTTATGGTGCCTAGCCACTTTTATGACAATAACCTTGTGGGTTGCAATTTCACGATTTTGACCCCATAAGGACCAATGATGAAGCAACATCAATCTGTCACCTTATTTCTTGTGAAATGATGAGTTGAACATCTACGCAGCATGCTAGCATCCATATACTTTTTGTGAGTTCAAATGAGGAATCTCATAATATTTGACCTGTGACACGTGTCTTTGTGGTCCATTTTTTAGAGTAACGACTCCTCCTACCCATGCAATTGAACAAATCCCTTCTTTCACTCTCATTCTCATTCATTCTATCACTTTCTAATTCTATCTCTCTTCTCTTGCTCTTCCATTCTCTCCATCTCGTTTCTATGATGAAGCTTTATTGGACTTAAGTACCTCTAACAACCAAATCTCTCTTACAAAAATTTAACATTATGTCTATCAAGCCAAGAGGGGGTCATGAACTATTGGTAACTCTCTCTTGATTCTTGTCTATTTACTATCATATTATCTATTGTGTCTTATCTTGTAGTACAGGCTCTCCTCCCAAGCAAGGTTAAATTTTACCATTTTTTGTCTTATCTTGTGATATGGGTTCTCCTCCCAAGTGGGGTTTGCTTTTATCAATTTTTGTCTACTTTACTTTGTGTCTATTATTCTCTCTATCTATTTGGCGACTTATGGAGGTGAGAACACCAAAATGGGGGTTTGATTACGACAAGCCTCAAAATTGCCCCAACATTTTTCCTCGTTCACTGTGTATGCAGGTTGCCCATGTAGAGCTTGGAGGAAGGCTTCAACTTGTAGGACCCTTTGTAAGTTGGTCTTTTACCTTCCTTGTCTTTTATCAAAATTTCCTTCTTTTTGTTAATTCAGTAGATTAAACAGACCTCATATCTAAATCAGTAAGCATATCCTTTGTAATTATGTTTGAGGGTTCAATGATCTATCCGTACAAGATGCCAACAAACCTCTAGAATTTCAGTGCACCGCATCCTTTGGCCAAGAGCTTCTCCATTTGTGATAAGAATCTCAGAGATTTTTTCTTTTGGTTCCTAAGGTTGTTTGTCTATTATTATTTCAAATATTCTTTCTTTAGCTCTTTCTTTGCAATTTCTTCATTCTTCTTCCTAATCCACTAACTAAACTGAGGTAGTTTAGGGCAATTTGTTCCTTGAGACTCTCTTGGTAAGCAAGAGACTCGTGGGCAATGAATTCCCCTTCACTACAATACCAAACAAAGAAATTTATTTTCTATATAGATAATATGCAACACACATTTTCTATAAATGTATAAAAATTGAATGAAAATGAAGGAACGTGAGAAAAAATTAATTCATTCAAATTATAGCTAAGTTATGAAATGAATGAATATGAATACTGATAGGAAGAAAATATATATTTTTAATTATGAAAAAAATGAATTAATTATAAATAAATCAGAAGACTATATTAGCACATAAGTATATACCCATGAGAATCGAGAGGGGAAAAAAGAAGATTCCACTAAAGATGACTAAATTTAGAAAGTAGAAGTAAACAAAATTAAAAGAAAGAGGCATGAACCACACGAACACAAGTAAAAACAATAGGGGAAAAGGCCAAGATGGATAAGGGGAGGGGACCTACTCAGAAGGGGTAGAAGACAAGGAGAAAAGGAGGGAGCAGACGCGACCAGAGAAAAGGTTCACTGGGGAGATGAAGGAGGAGGGGGCATAGGGGGATTTAAGAGCTAGAGAAAGGAAAGAGAGGGGGATTAGTTTAAATAGATCAAACATTTATGGATGGAGTATTTGCATGCAAAATGTTCCCAATGTTTTGTAGTATCTCCATGTCCTAGTATAAGATTGCATAAACAACCAATCGAGTTTGAAGGTACAAGGTATATATCTAGGTTAATTGTGTTCTTGACTTCCTAAAGTTGGTATGCAATTTATATTTTATTTTATAGGTCAAACTATGATTCCTAATAAAATTTGTCTACAATAGGAAAGAAGGGCATTGTATCATAAATAAACTTAAATGAAGAAGAGGAAGGAATAGACATGAATGGATTCAAGTGAGGAATACAAAAATGGATGGTACTAGTGGGAAAAGGTATTACTCTTCAAAAATAAGGGATAGGGGGCATGAAATAGGCCCAAAAATAAATAGAAAGAAGAAGAAGAATTGAAAATATAATGCATACACAATATCCTCTAGCTTATCCAATTTAAAAAATTAAACTTGTAAGCAATAACCAAGTAAAACAAATGAAAGAACCTAAAAAAGAAATATAAAAGTATTCTTTGAGTTTATTTTTTTATTGTGATTGTATGTAAATTAATGTTTTAATAAGAATATCTCTAACTAGACTAACATAAAATTAACAATCATGGTTTTGAGACAAAAATTAACAAGAGATAAGACCGAGTGATATAAAAGTGGAAATAATAAACTAATGACAAGTAATTAAAAGGATAATATCGAATAGGAAGTCAACATGCACCTATGGAGAGAAGTTCTCTAATAGAAAAGTGTTCAAAATGTTGTCAAGATGTTTCCTAGTAAATTCTATAATTTATTTGATTAAATAAATATTCTCATATTAGGATAGATGCCTAACCTAGTATCCTATTCTAGACCTTACACCCATATTGATATTTGATTCTTACAGAGGTGGCATAGCCCTCTAAGATGACACAAACATGAAAAAGTTATAGATATTCAAATGAGATTTATAGAGGCCTCTTACCAGCAGGTACTTCTTAGAGATTAAAGAAGATATGAAAATTATGGAAAATAATGTATACGAGTGTTAAAACAAGACAATAAGGAAAGAGAATTGGAATTCTTTAACCTAGTTATAGAAATATAAGGTCTTGAAACTTTGTGAAGATTTGGTAATAGAAAAAAAGGTATCCTTCAAGAACACAACTAATGATCTATGCACATGATAGAAAAATAGGTACAAAAGAGTTAATCCTTTAACTATTTAGAAAGAGAAAGACAATATAAAGATTTGATTCTTTCATCCAAAAATTTATTGGTTTCTTAATGGATGTGGTACCTAGACATTAAAATAAACATACTTATAAATTAAATATAAAATATATATGAAGGAGAATTTTATCAAGAAATGATGCCTTTTAGAATGGCATAGTCCTACCTAGAAGGCTTAATGGGTTGCCTAGTCCTAATTGGTGACTTTGTCCACTATAAAAGAAACTACTAAAATTTTGCACAAAAGTTCTTTACATTATTTTAAGACCACTTTCCTTCTATATATTTTTCTAATTATATCTTGATTCCTTTGTATTTGACTTACACTGTCAAAATCTATAAAATCATTGCAAAAACAAATGGTTAGAGGGGATCCTACCTTCATTAGTCCCCACATGGGATTTCAAACAATATCCACATTAGAAAATAATATGGATGATAATATAAAATAAATATCTAAGGTTAGTTGATAAATTTGGTGAACAATGGTGCATTTGATTTCAAGGGATACATAAACATGGCCATTTCATATGAGCCCTCAAGGAATAGGTTTGGCCCCAAGTATTATGCTTCTATCATCTCCTTTTATATGTTATATTATATTATATAAAAATTGTGTATGTAGGTAAAAATTGGTTCAAGTGGAACCCAATCTAGTATCATTTGTAGAAACTATTAAACAAAGAATTATATGGTTATTGTATTTTTTATTTTACCTAAAGTATTTATTAGAAATTTGATCTGATTGACTTTATTATGATCCTTTTAGTGAGGACGAAGTTGAGAACTAATATGTGGTTTTGATAGGAATCATTTCCATGTTGGCTCTAGACAATATAATCATGAACCAATTAGTAGTCTTATCACCCTATATATCAAAACTTGTGAATTATGATATGATTGGTCCTATCGATATAACTACAACATCATGTATAATTGGTATATATACAACATCTAAAAAAACCATGTATGCTACGTGCTACAAAACATGAAAATTCATCACAATATACCATGTGGGAAAACTCTTCCTATAAGGTGAATATCACCCAAGTCCCAACACATTTGGTGAGTTTGAATTCCAATAGACTCTTTTAGATCTTTAGAAATATCTATCTTAATGTAAACTCATTTTATGGATAACTATAAAATAATTCCTCAAGTGTAACATAAATTACATGGCCTAAAGAGGTAGCACTAGGATCTAAGAAATGCCAAAAAGGCAAGGATAAACTAAGAAATTCCACCTAAACAAGGACTCAAGAGCCTTCTCCTCAAAGGCAATAATGTCTCTCTAGGGGGTAAACCCACAATAGTGAGTCCCAAACTCGGGACATGCAATTTCTTAATTTAGATGGAGGTGAAAAGTAAAAATACCTCCATTCGAAAGTGAGTCAAAAAGTACCTTCGTTCGAAGGTGTAAAATGTAAAAAAAACTTTGAACGAAAGCAATTTCAAAAAAAAGAAAAAGGGGACCTTCTTTCAAAGGTGGCTTTCTATTCATTATTTTGGAAATTACCATCAAAAGGATAGAAAGGGAAAAGGTCCCTTTATACCATTTTTGGAAATTACTTTCGCTCAAAGGTTTTCTTTAAAAAAAATTGTGTAAATGACATACCTTCAAATAAGGTCCTTGAATATCTTCAAATGAAGGCCCTCAAAGTGATATTTCCACCTTAGGCCTCAAATTTTTCTCAATTTTTTGTATTTCCAACACTGGATTGGACCAACAAATGAAATAAATATGACAAGATAATTTATAAAATTGAAAAACTCAAAATAAGTTTTTCTAATGAGTATAATTTTGAATATATTTAGTTTGATTATTATATTTATTTTTTATTTTCTAGTAAACATAGGTTTTTCAACAATCGTCAAATTCTCTATTCCACACACATGAAAACATAGTAAAAATAAAATAAAAAGATATATGTGTGTGTGTGTGTGCACTAGCTATTGATATTCTTATTTCAACAAAAAAGAAGAAGTTAATTTGGATGCATACAAAAAAATTATGTTATCAAAGTAACCTATGTCTGAATTATAGTTAATCTCACTTCAAAAAGTTATAAAAAAATTATGCAACAAAAAACTATGAAAAAATATCTATGCATTGTTATTAGTGTTAAGAATCTATGTTTAAAATTTTATTTTAATCCTTTCTACAAATAAAGTTATGCTTTATTGAAGTAATGCCACTTTTAAAAAATACTATTAGCTATAAAAAATAAGTTATTAAGAGTCACATAAAAAATTCACAAACTATTGCTTAAATTTGATTTAATTTTTTTAATAATCTACAAACAAAATTTCAAAAATCACTAGTTCACATCATCTTCAAATTCTTAAAACTTTAGTTGTTATAAGTGTCAAAGTAAAAATTTGGTGAAAAATGCTAATTTCAATGTCTCACTTTAATCAAAAAGTGGGGCACACTATTGTGGTATCACCCTAGGTCTAGGAAATAAAATTTTACAAAGAACTGTTCACATACCAAGGGCCATGTTTGATAATGACATCAACATGACTTGCTTTCACAAACCTAAAAAAGGAAAATCCCTATCACGAGGTTTTGGAAAACTTTACGATGAAGGACCCAAGCTTTATTAACTCATTCCAAAGGCATGCATTTAGAGGGGATTCTCCTAATAAAATTACCAATTAAACTATTTTTTTCTAATCATTTATAGATGCTATAAATTCTAAAATATGCAATATCACATCTATTGGGTTTTAGAAGATATTCCTTGTAAAAAACCTTTGGTATAAACTTTCAAATATGTTTTTGAAGGGGATTCACTCTCCCACACTTTCAAACCAACTCTAGCATCAATTCTTGAAGTATTGAAAGTTGAAATCATTTATTAAAAACCAACATAAAAAGACACAATAAATATAAACGATATAAACAATTTCACTCAAAATAAGAATAATATAACATAAAAAAATTACAAACAACACTAAACTCATATAGACTAAGACAAATACTAAACCTTAGCAAAACCAAACTTCATCTCAATTAAATCAATTTTCAAATAATTCTTTTATTTTAAAAATGAAATAATTTAACAATACAAGAAATCCAATGGCCTAAATTTAAACAAGAGATGCATTGCATCTGATTCCTACTGGCAAGATTTGTAACTTGTTTGTTTAAGAATTGCTTAAAATAGGTGTAATCATTGCATTTACTAATAAATATATATGAGTCTAAATGCATAGAAAAATAAACATATACATTTGTCTCTTTACATACCACTTTGGTCAATACATTAGCAATGGTAATAGATAATTATATAATTGTTTGGTGTAGTCATTATTTTGAAATGTAAATCCTATAACATATTAAAATATTGCATATTCATTTTCTGTCTTGAAGATGTGCCATTGATTCTCCTTGTTGAAGATGACAAACCATGTGCTTTTGGACATTCCTTCCTGCAAAAAAAAATTTTAAGGTGGTTTTGAGGACATTGTTTTTGTTTTATGTGATAATCTTTGAATGGATAATGTAGTATAGAAAGTTAAAATTTAAATGAAGTTAAGTGGTCATGAAATATAAGTGTACCTAGACATTAGATTTATAGATCAGTCTTCAATACATTGTGCACTAGTTATAAGGTTGTTTTGATTTAATTTGAAATGTCCTTTTTTGTAGAAGTCTCTTAGGATGAAAATAATTGATGAGTTATCATCAATGTATTCTTCATAGGAAATGTTCAGTAAATCAGGAAGCAAGAGTTGAATAACAGATTTGTCCATGGAACACTCTATTGTTTTCTTTTTTCGGTTGTCAAAGTCACTTTCAAGTAGTGAGAGTAGACATATGTAAATTGTTGTTTGCATTTAATACAGTAAGCAGTTTGTTCTTGTAGTTCTCCATATGTTTCAAATTTATAGTTGTAATTTGGACATAAAACATGGAATAGATTTGAAAATACATTATCTATTTTTATGGTTTCATCAATTTGCACATATAACAAAGATGTATATTATTTTATTTTCCAAATTATTTTCTAATAGTGTATAATTACACAGTTGCAAATTTTCTTACGTCAAACGTTGAATACAACAAATTATTCACATAATCAAAGATCCTACTTACCTCAAATGTTGAATGCAACAAATTGTTAAGATACTCAAAGGCCCTCTTGTTATTCAATTTGTTGATGTCCGTTGATTGAGTTGTCTGTAGAATGTTGTATTTTGATTCCTGACGCTTTGAAATATTTCTGAATAGAATTATTGGATATTCTTCGAGACGAATTTGTTCTTCCATTGAAGAGAAGTGATGTTCCAAGCTCTCATGTATTTGTACCTATATTGTGGATGTATGTTTTTATTTGAACATTAATCTTTAGTTAAAAAATATGGTAAGCATTAATTGTTGTAATTTGCAATCAAATCAAGAATTAGAAGAATATTTATACCTATGCTTTGTCAAATTCAGAATGTCCATCTTTTATTTCAACAACAAGCTGGAAACTTCTTTTAGTGCCAACCACAAGTGCCCCTGTAGATCCAATTGCATAGTTTTCTTCACTTGTAAGAAGTTGTCTAATTGTGCTAGTTAGTATGAATTTGTAATCATCATGCATGCGTGGTATGACTTCGACTATGCTTTTGTTTGTTAAAATCAAAATGCAGTCACAGTCACCATGGTCATAGTCTATCTTTGGTGCAATTTGGAATTTTGTAATGCATATAGCTGTCCCAGGAACTATTTTGGCTTCATGTTGTTTTACAAGAACACCAATTATATTGATAGTAATTGTCATTTCACCTTTCTCATTAGTTAAATCTACACAAAGAACTTCTTTTGTATTGTTTTGTTTGCCTAGACTTTTTTTGTAGATGACAATGATGTATCTCCTTTAAATATATTTCCTCCCTTGTGGGAGTGAAGTTCATCGATTGATATTGTATTTTTCTTCTTGCTTTTAGATCTGCAATGATGATAGGAATTGAATTTATTATTTCAAGACTAATTTGGATACTGTAATTGAACGTAGGTAACGCTTTTCACCTTTTTGATATTTGTTGTATGTTTTTTTGGCTTGTTTCCATTCTCTTGCTCGACTCCATTGTTTGCTACAAGAAAGATTCAAAATGTTAATATTTTTAAAAGACATTAATTGGATTTCAATTTGTCATTTGTTCAAACTTTATATAAATTGGATCATGATCACCCCAATATGCTTGTGATTTTTAAATACAATATGGTTGTGTATTTATGTTACACCAAATATGGTCAATTAGTGGTTTCTTGACGTGGTTTAATTTATATACCATAAAATGCATTTTTGAATTGTGCATGTGGTTTGATAGCAAATTCTTTCGGCCATTATCCATAGACATGTCAATGTTGAAGTCGCCTACAATATATAAGGTTGATTGTAAATTCACACAGGAGAATACTTCATTTGTGATTGTTATAATTTTTGTTAGTGGTGGGTTGGGTCTTGCATATAGATTGCATATGTTGATCTCATCACTTGTCAAATTTATTGTTATTATTATAGCTTCTACATTTGTCATTGTATGTTGCATTGTTTTTGAAATTAATAGATTATTTTTAGTAAACGTTGTTACACCATGTATGTGATTTGTTGAGAAATTATTAAAACTTTTGAATTGATTATTATGTTGAGATAGTTGCATATGTTTTTCTTGTAGACAAATAATATCGGATGACATCATTTCATGGTCATTAAGTATGTCTTTGATATGTACAACCAGGTTACGAGTATTGAACGTGGTTAGTAGTAATTTTTTGTCACTAATGCTTTGTAGTTGTTCATTTTCAAATTGCCAAATTGTTGTTGATTGTAGGAATGACATTTCGGTAATAACCTTTTTTTTCACTTTGAAATGGTTTTGCGTAAGAGGTCTTAACAAAAACAATGTGTTAATTGTTTGTGTACATGATAGAGATGTATATGCCAATCCATGTTTGTTTATGCTTGATGGATCAAATGCTAATGCTTGCATTGTAAGGCCTTGTGATCTATGAATTGTACGAGCACATGCTAGTTGTATTAGAAATTATTTTCTAATAGTCAATTTCTTTTGGTTGTATAGGTTTTTAGCAGGCTTTGCAATGTCAAGTATGGGCGTCCAACTATTGTTAATGCAATCACTATAACATTGGGCCAATATTTGAGCTTGACAATGTCCAACTTGTGAGTCATTGAACTTGATCCAAACAATGTCAATTTTTTTGTGTTTCGTGTATGCTTGGAATGTTGCACCTGATCCATTGACCAACCCATATTTTGTGTCATAGTTGCCAGCATACATTTCAACTAGCATATTTGGTTTTAAGAGTATTTGAGATGGTAGATTAATTGAATGGTCATACAACAGAACTGCATTACAATTGTCATCATATTCATCAATTGCATTCAATATAATTACCTCTCCTTGTGTGATGGATAGCATGTTTTCATTGTGTGTGTTGACATCTTTCCTTTTGTAGAAGAGGAAAGAGAATGTTGGGTCCATTAGCGGTGAGCATAAACATTTTTTATTTAAATACTCTGTCTTGAATTGTCTGGGACCCAACTTGAATTCTATTGAGTATTGCAACAAATTTGTCATCTTTTTGTCGTATGGTCAATTGCAATGCATAGCATTTTATATTTTATTTCCAAAATCTATATGGCATTAGTTCGTTTAATGTTGGAGATTTCTCAAATACTAGTGCATCTTGTACAAGTTGTACTTGGTAAAGATCACCACAAAAAATCGTATCTACATTTCCAAAATAGCTAGTGGGGGTTTGCATTATGTCTCGTAATCGTTTGTCAATAGAATGTAGAAATTTTGCACCCACTAGAGAAATTTCATCTATCAATACCATATGGAGTTGTTGATAATGCTTTGACATAGCATCCAATATTTAAGAACTCAATGGGATAAATTCTGACTTGTTAAATGGCATGTGTAATGTTGAATGTATTCTCATTCCACCTATGTTGTATGTTGCTTTTCCTGTATAAGCAAGTATTAGTCCTTTTGGCTTGTCGGGATCGTTATCAATAGATGAGTTGTATATGTGAATAAGTGTTTGATATATGACTTTTGCGGTAAATGTTTTGCCTATTCCGACACCTCCTGTTAAGAACAAGTGTAGTGGTGCTTTGATATTTTTTTTTTTTCAATGCGATGTCTGTTACAATTGCTTGTTGTTCTTTGTTTAACATTCGTCTCAGTCTATAGTATTCAGTATTGTCTGTTACTTGAGGATGTTTTACAATTTTGAATTTGTTTTTAAATATTTTGTTTGCTTTGTTGAATTTCTTTGTTTCAATATCTAATTGTATGTTATATTGTTCTTTGTTTCACGTACGATTTTCAGTGAGGCTTTGATTTTCATCGCAATCATTATTTGTGTTGATTTCATCTATAGCTTTTTCAATGTCACCCCACATAGGGTTGACTTTGTAGTTGTATTTTATATGATTCGATCTAATAATATTTTGATGATACAAATAAGCACTATGGCATGTTTGGAATCCATTTTTAAGTGATTTTTCACTTTCTATAAATGGTACGTATAGCAATAATTGTTCTCTACAATGGTTTTCTAGGTCAATATGTTTGTTGAATTTTACAAAACGTATTATATTTGCCTCAACTTTATTGTGTAATTTTTTACCATCTTTTCTATATTTAGAAATGAAATCTGCAAGGAAAATGTGTGATATTGTTGTTGCTCTTGCGAGATAGTGTTCTATCAATGATTTTGATGTTACATTTTTTGAATTATCTAGTTCCTTGCTTAGTTGTTTAGTTGATTTTAAGACAAATGTTATCTCATATTCATTTCTTGTATCAATGAATACACATTTTTTTGAACTATAGTTTAATGGAAGTGACAAAGCAATGTGAGCTGCTTGTTGCGAAGATATATGTTGTAAATTGAGTAATGCATTTCCTAGTTTACTAATCATATTTATGGCATCGATACTATTTTTCTCGTGATCTTTATGAATTATTTTGAATGCGTTTATCATTGACTTGTCTACTTTTATCATATACGAGCTACAATACATCATTGTTTCATATGCATTCAATATAAATTATGTGTTTGTATTTGCTTTCCATATTTCAGGCATTGTTCTAGCAAAACTATTATTCATACATCTGATGGTTTCCTTTTCAAAAATATTGTAGGTCTACGGATTGTAGATTTGATGGTAGTTATGTATTCATCTTCATTAATACTCATTTCATTTATGAACATTTCAAATGAGAATGAGTTGTCATAGTTTGCTTGTTGTAAAGTGGAGAGTATTTTTGTTGCTTTTTGATATACATGATGTAGCTCTTCAAGTGTTTTTGTTAATGGTTCCCAATATTGTTTAGCACTTGTAAATGTAATGAAAAAATTTGGTGGTCCAAGTTGTCGTATCATCACAAAAAGGTTTTTTTTTAATTGGTACAAATAATTTGGAGATATTCTTATTTTTTTGAAATCAACATTACCAATGTCATATTTAAGAATATTTTCTAAATTAGGTTTACATTTTACATCTTTTGCTACTAGCCTTCTCCCTTTTAATTTCCCCTTACGTAGTCTCACCCATATTGTGGATAAGACTTGTTCTATTAGAATTTTAATGGTTTTGAAGAATAGGTTTGTAGTGTGGTAAGCAAATTTCCTATTTGAATTTTGTAATTCCCATCTTACAATTTTTTGGTACGAATATTTATTGGTGATGTCTTCATCACATGGATTGCCAAAGAACAGTGTTGGGAAATTCATTTCTTCAACATATTTATCTTTAAATATTCCGATCATATTATTTCCTTTAATTGGTACAACTTCTATGATCTTTTCTTGCATTTCATGTATGCATTTTGATTCAATGAAACCATGTATCAATGTTTCACTGGGTATTTCATTTTTTATATCGCTTTGAACATCGCTGTCACTTATACTTGTATCATTGTTTGTGCCATTTGCATTATTGAGTCAAAGAATTTATATCCAGTCTTTGTTTTTTTTGAAAATTTTCCATTTTGTATAATCTTCTCTTGCATAATTGTTTCAAAGATTTCATAATCATATTTGCACATACCATTCCTATCTGGTATGCATTTTTATACTGTAGTCGTCTTTTAAGAACAACAATAATTCTTGATGTTTCATTCATTGAACGTGGTAGTGCTCGTTGTATGATATCAATATTAATTCGTATATTTATAATAGAGACGGTCAACCCTATTTAAGAATTTTTGTATCCTAATTGCCATATTTGTGCAAATGCAATTCTAAGTGAAACTGGTCGTTCTTCTAGTTGTGTAAGCATTGCCACATATTGTAATGGAATATTTTTTCAGATATAATCTGGAGTTGCATATTTTGGTAATTTAGATAATTTCAATGATGCTTTGCATTTTCAACAAATATAGTTTGTTGTTTTAATTTGTTTATTTGTGGACAAGGAGTAATACATATGTATTTCTTTCTCGTTCAAAGTTGTAATGTCTTTTTTGAAATGCAACATTTGACAAATTGAACATACATATTTAGGTGTATCTTCAATTTATTTTTTGAACAATTCTACATACATTTTTGAATTTGCTTTCATGCAATTTGTGGATATTGCCATATTTTTTGTGCGTATTTATTTTTTGATTTTTTGTAGTGAGTTGAGCATACATTGTTGAATATTTACAATTTGATTGACTGGGGATTTGATATGTTTGTTGGTATTTCTAATTAGTTATTTTATTTGATGAAGTGATGCATTTGAATTGATATGAAGTGATGCATTTGAATTGATATTCGTTGAATGCATTTCATACGATAGCAGTAGCTCAAAGTGTCCATGAAGAGGATTTCTATCATGGAAAAGGATAGAGTATGATTTTGCATTAGATGATTCATTGAAATGCAAATATTTCTTTGTCATTCTTACTGACCAAACCTTTATTTGTATGCCTAGCCATTTATATAGCCACTTAATACAAAATATGTCTCCCCATAACCCAATTTCTTCATTATTTATAGTTGGAATAGTTGATTTTTGCATTCTTTGAAAATAAGTTTCAATGTGTCTGTTAAGGGGCCTGGTTGGGTTAATCTGACTCTAATGTCTTCAGAGGTGGTAAAATGGGAAAAGCCAATGGAAAGATGTTGGAAGGTAAACTTTGATGGGGTTTCAAAAGGAAACCCGGGACCATCAAGGGCTGGTAGCATTGTTTGTGATTGGGATGGAAATGTGTTGGCCTTAGGAGCAATGAAGTTGAAGGAAGGAACCAATAACATGGCTAAAGCAACAACAACCTTAATGGAAATCAAGTTAGTCAAAAAGCTAGGGGCAATAAGGATTCATTTGGAGGGTGATTCTTTGATAATCATCCAAGCAATAATGAAAGGACGAATTGATGCTTGGCATTTGTAGGGAGTGATTAGGAAAATCAATGAAGAACTAGCATTCTTTGAGGACTTTAAGGTAAGTCATGTTAGGAGAACTGGGAATATGGAAGCAGATACCCTCTCAAAATGGGCTTTATTGTTTGTAGAGGTGGGTGAAATCAGAATTGAGGACTTTAGTAGAATAGCTTTGGAGGAAGTTTTTTTTGATGCATTAAATGCAGGAAGGAGTTAATGTTAGAAAATAGAGGAATGTTTTTGAAACTCCCAAAGAAATTGAAGCATTGATGTTGGTATAGTTGTTGGCGCTAGACGTACGTTCGACATTACTGGAGAAGGCTAGCAATGTGATGTGTATTAAAGATACACATTATGTTTATTTTGATGCTTCTCATTTTTTGGTAGTAAGGAAAGATTACAGGTTAGTGGAGGTAGGTAGTTTGCAAGATAGCGTAACAAAGAAGAAATGGAGGCTAACTTCTCACTGCAGTCAAGGAGGAAATTGGATCCCTTTATCGACATAATCAACAATGAAGAGGTTAAGAGGATTGTTCCTCTTCAAGGATGTGAAGGTGGGGCAATCAGTTCAATTAATTTTGGGCAAAGGCTTCAAAGATTTGAAGCACATATATTAGACAAATATGGATATATATTCACTGATCATGGCATGGGGTTGGACTTAGGAAAGTCAATGGAGGAGGCAAGAAAAGTGATGAAAGCTTTGGTGCACGAGGATTTCTTAGTGAATATGGAAAGTATCCTAAAATGGGCTAACCAGGTGAAGGTTTTGACATGAGTGAAGGCATGGAAGACGGAGATTTTGAAGAGGCTAAGATAAATCACCCATATATCAAATGGCCAAAAGGAAGAACTAAAGCACAGTGGAGAGAAGGAGTGGACCTCGGGTGGAAAGCTTTGAAGCTCTTTTTGGAATTAATGGAGGTCGAGGAGGTAATTGAGGGACTCAAAGCCGTCGCCAAAGCGAAGATGCAGGAGAATAAAGGATTACGCCCGAGGAAGAAGCTGAAGCAGATAACGACAATAAGTCCATTGCACCTGGGTAGCACTTCCTAAACCTCTGCATAACCATAATGTTTAAATATTATTTTGTATAATGTTTGTGTCCTGGTCTATGAAGTTTGAATATCTGGGGTTAAGCCCATGTTTTTGGTTTGAAATTGTAATCATCTTGGGGAATGGGAAGTAGATGGTAGGGTAGTATATAGGCAGTAGCGGTAGAAGGGTTTTGTTTTTTTGGGGAAAGTGTTGGTTTAGCAGACAATACTTGAAGTTAGCCGGAAGGGTTTGAATCTCAGAAGATTTTGCAAATTTTTCTATATCATTAATAAAATAAACTATCATTACCAATCAAAAAAAAGAAAATAAGTTTCAATGTTTTCTATTTTATGCATTAAATCTAATGTATTTGGATCTAATTCATTACTATATGACCAAATTGATTCTTCATCCCCTTCTGAATAGCGTTTTAAAAAGTAATCAATTGTTTTGTTACGGAATTCAGTTGATGTGTAACGATGATTAAGTAAAAATTCTAATGAATCAAAACACAGTCTCCTACATTGTACTTAAATGAATTAGTTCTAAATAGACCCTCAATTCTAAGCGCATTGTCAATATTATATACTTCAGAGCGATTTGATAAGCTATAATTTTCTACATCTATTATTTCTTTTTCTTTTTCTTGTTTATGTTCTATTTTTCTCTTCATTTTTGTGTGAAAAAATAAGAATTGTCCAGAAGTAAAGAGAAAAGGTTTCATGTACCTGTTATTTTTATGAAGAGAACACTTAGTCAATTTGTTCTTGTATTTAATGTGTAGAATAATATTTTTCGAGGATCTTCTCTTCTTGCTTCAAGTTTTGCAATACGAAAACGTCATTGTTATTAATTTTATGGAGTTGAAATTGTAACATATTAAGTTTATTGAAATTATATATTTTTTCTTAATTATGCAACAAGTAGTTTATAAATATACTAATTTCTATTTCAATTTTAACATATGATTATAAGTAAAATGTTTTTTGCTCAGATTCATATCTATTGTTGTTGGTAGTAGATTGCAGTTGAGACATGACTAATTTAGTTTTGCAAGATGAGATAATGAGTGAATTAAATATCTGTGATTTAACCATGGTATGTAAATAACAAAATTGAAATTAATAAATTGAATTATTGACACATGTATTTTGTCATAGTAATTCTCATTGTAATTTAAATATTTGGTAAATGGCATATGAAGTTTTCATTCAATATTTTACATATATGACAATGACAAATGATATGATATTAAATGTTTGAGAAATAATGGAGAATCCATGTACAAAAATATTTAAGCGCATTGTTATTTAGATAGCAAGTATTCAAAATTTTCTACTTTTTCCTTCATAGATTGCATAAATGACATACTAAATTCGATTATTGTAACTACATCTATTTATATAAATTGTATTTGTATTGCAATGGAAATTTATACAGAATGAGCCATCCATGCTTTATAAAGATGATAGATGAGATATAACAAAATGCATTCATACCAGAAAACATTCCAAATTGTAGATGTTGATGTTTTATAAAGATGATAGACGAATATAGCAAAAAACATTCCAAATTGTAAATTATTGTTGTCACAATGTCACCCTCTCTAGATGATGAGATATTTTCATTTAGAAGATCCAAAAAACATAAAAAAAAGTATAGATAATGTTAATGAGAATCATAAAATACTGAGAATTGTGTAGTTGAATACCAAAAACCAAAAATATAGTAAAATGTGCAAATTACATAAACCTTCCCTATGGTGAAGACACATTAACAACTTTCTAAGAAGAAATTGTATGTAGAGTGGATGTGGATACTGGAGATGTGGCAGGGTCTCAAGTAGGAACATGTTTCTTTAGGTAAATCAGTGCTCTAACGACCTCTAAGATCCTTGTTGACAGATGTTGACCCAAGTGGGCAGAATGTGCATGCAAGGAATGCATGATTACGAGGTCACAATTATTGTTCAAACCCATTTTTATAGCATTGTAAACACATGAAACTGCTTCACACTCATTTAACATTGAGTAGGGGAATAAACCCCCCAAAGGAGCATAGCCAATTGTTTCATCATAATCAGCCACAACTTCACTGTAAACATTTGGTGGAAGCAAATAATCTTTAACATATGCATATGCTAACTTACTTAGGGATTCTGAATTGTGCATTTTCCATGCAATTTGATAGAAAGCGTGAAACTACATCTCAATAGTATTTCACTCCATTTCAATTATTAAGAAAATCTCCACCTAATATCAATTTGATTGCTTGCTCAACTTGTAGACATTCCACAAAAAAGATGTGTGCCAATATATTGGAATCAATTGGGCCTACAATTGGAACCTCCCATTTCTATCGTGGCATGTTGATACACTTATTCATTGACATCTTGCTTATTATGAGAGGATACGAAGATGAAAGGATGACACATGAAAATTCAAAAAATAAGAGATGATAAATAAGAACTTTAAAATAATTAAGAAAAATCATGAAAAAAGAAATGGTAAGTATGAAATTACTAATATTTACAATGACAAAAGAAAATAATTATGTCATTAATGAATTAAATATATTTTTCTCATATGCAATAGTTTTTATCAATACATATATATGTCTAAAGAATTGTTATGTCATAATTGCACAATTTTATGGTCTACATATTCTGCCAAGATGTGACCATTGAAAGAAGATTTCATATAAAGAATATACAATGTTGTCAAATGCTAATTTCCTTCAATGCAATTTATAGTGCTTTTTCAACATAGCATACAATATTGTTCGAACAAATTTTAATTTCCCAAAAAACAACATTAGATTTTACTGGTCGATGTGAATCTGTAAGAACTTCATATGGATTACTAATATCATAATTGATATTGTTTTCCTTGTTTATCTCAAAATTTTCAGCTACAAATAGAGAATCTTCCAAGAATGGGAATATAGAGTGGCTTTCAATTTTATTGGGAATATTCAATCTATCACTATTCATCATTAAAATCGTATCATTGTTTGTACTACTAACTAGAATAGGGCTATTCGTAGAGCTAAGATTGGGTTGGTCCCATGGCAAGGAAGATGAAGTAACAAAATTACTATTAGTAGGATTTTGACAAAAGGTATCAAAATTGACAAATTCAAATATACTTGGACAATGCATGCCAAAATTTGTAAGAGAACTTTCAAAGGCATAGTCTTACAAAGAGATTCTATTATCAATATTGGTATTAGAGATGACACTAATATCTTTTGGATCAAAGATAGGAAGATCTAATTTTTTGAAATCAATCTCAAAAAGGTACTGATTGTTATCGATGATATTTCCAGAACATTGTATATCATCGACAATGTTGATGTGAGAAATATTCTTATCACTCATGGTATCTGATCCTAATTTTTCTATTCTTAAATTGGTTGAGCTATTATCATGCAAGCTTTGTTTCAATAATTCAGTGGATTGTGGCAAGTCTCTTGGGTTTGAATCGGTATAGTTGAAATTTTTGTTTACCTTATTTCCTTTTATGGAAATTGCAGCGATATCATAAGCATAGGCAACTTCTTCAGTTGCATCAAAACTTCCTAGCCACTGTCAGTTTTTCAATTTCTTATTCCAAATTTTTGCAACATAACGACCCCATGGATGTTGTCTAAGACCTCTTTATGACATTTCTTTGTAGCTTGTTCAGACTCATCAGAACACAAGCATTGGTCTTCACTATCTTGTATTTTTTCTTTCCAGCTATTATTAGACAAAGTCTATTGCATGAGCTTGGTGGTATGGTCAAAATTTGTGATTGCCTTATTGCCTTTTATGGATATTGCACCATATCAAAAACATAGATAGCTTCCTTGGTTGTATGAAAACTTCCCAGCGATTGTCATTTTTTCAATTTATTATTCCAAATCTTTGCACCATATTGACCACTTGGACATTGTCTAACACCTCTATATGACCTACTTTTTGCACATTGTTCAGACTCATCAAAATTCAAGCCAAGGTCTTCGCTTTCTTGTGCTATCTCTTTGCATTAGTGAGGTGCAAATTTATTCTTAGTTTTTTTTTGTAATCTAGATTTTGGATGACATAATTCAAGAACAGGTTGCTTGGACAAGAAGCTACATGGTTTACAATTGGTGTAGAAAAAATTTGTAATTGCATTCTTTCTTCCAATTGCTATTACAACTTTATCATAAGCACAAGCTGCTTCTTCTGCAGGGTCAATAGTTCCAAGCCATTGTTGCCTCTTCAAGTTGGGGTTATAGATTTTTGAACCATAACTACCCGATTGTTTTCTGACACCTTTGTATCTTTTCTCCATTACTTCTTTTAAATTTCCAAAGCACAATTGATAGTTTGTCAAAATATTTTCCTATTTGACATTATTGCTTTCCTAATGTTATATCAAGTGCAATTACAAATTTATGATGCATATTTCATAATAAAGATTTAACAATACAAATCAACATAAATATCAATTAAAAAAGGTATGAAAATGTAGCCAACACAAAATAAATCAAAAAATAAATTCACAACTTATTTATTTATCTAAAATTCTTTACCATCTTCATACTACTCTTAGAGTAACTATCATTTTTTCCTAAGAAATAGTCAAATTTCAAACAAATAAATTTTCAGTAATACACTTGCTACAACTAATATTACAAAATGAGAATTTTTTTTTACTAAGATGAGCAATGCGAAGAGGATCAACATTTTTGTTATCAGAATTGAAAATCCCATTGACATCATCTTATCATAGCCATTGTCAACATTTGTATTCCTTGTGCATAATTTTCTCATTCTCTTGTCTTGATGTCCTCCAGCTGCAAAAGATGATTGATTTAAATATGCATTCTAATGACAAATGCCTTACTCAGAAATGAGAAATTGCTAGAACTTTACATTGTTTATAGAATTTCAATGACATAACACCTAAAATATTTCTTGTAAAATCATAGAATTGTAAGGCACTTAATTTTCAACTATGGCCCACATTGAAATTTCTTGTGAAAATGCCTTTGATGATCATTAATTACATTGGAAAGGCTATACATACACTCTTCCATTATATGATATCTGGAAGTGTCATCAACTGCGCTTTTTTCATATGTGAACTACTCAGCTTAAGTTGATCATGGCCATTACAGCTGCAAGGAAAATCAATCATTTCAACTGTGGTCCAGATTGAAATTTCATGACAAAATACCTTTTATACAATAGTGGTCAGTGTGAGCTTCTCTAGCCATGCTAGAGCTGCCTAACCAGACATATATTGCTTAAGGGAGTTACAACAAAATGCTTTTTAGTTACTCACAAAAAATGTCATTTGTAGAATTTATACAAATTTAATAGTAGACATTTTTTGCAACTTCACTTTTAGTTATAACAATAAGGGCACACTTTATTACAGTTGAAGTTGAAACATAACAATTGTTTCTTATATTTTTCTATTGATGATATTTTCATCTTCTATTTTTTACTATGTAGATTTTCAGCAATACGTGGATGGATACTAAGGTGCACGGTCCCTAATCAGCACATTGATGTTAACATCTTTGCTAGGTTGAAAGATACAAATTTCTATTGAGTGACCTGTATTCATCTTCTATTGATGAACCTTACTACTCTACTAATGAGATATTGTTTATTTAATCGAGGAATTTTGATAGTTTTTTTAACTGGATCATATTATTATCGGGCCCTCAATATTTTGGAAGTGTGGATTATAACTTCTTCCAATCATTCAATACTCACCCTTCTATGAAGTTACAAAAGGTTTGCACAGGCCTTATTTTCTCCCTCTCTCCATCTTTGTGCTCTATTAGGATCCAATTGACATTCTCTTCTACCACGTATACTTCACTATATTCATGCTTTTCTAGAATATATTGTATTTGATATGGAAATGCATGTTTGTGTGGTACTAGTAAAGGTACGATGTCTCATGAGGCTTAAGAGTTTAGTTTCTTGATGTTTCTATTATTTTATGATTTCTAGCACTTTAACTCTATAATTTTCCTGCAAAAAACTACACCAAAATTATGTTGTCTATCCAACTATTTCTCAAAATTTCCTAACTTACTATCCATTTCAAAAAGAGTACATAGGAATTTGTATATTTTTCCTCTTCAAGCAACATTGAATGCATTCCACTCAATTATTAGCACACCTTCGCTAACTCGACTTTTCTCATTTCCATTGAATGAGATAAAAGTGGAATTAGCCAAAGTTTGGTGAACATTGATTCAAAATGCATTAAACATTGTGCTTCAAGAGGAAGGTTATGCAAATTAATTTTGTGCTCCCTTTCAAAAGGATAATAATGTTAGGAAAGGTCTTGAAAAAGTTTCCATGCACAAGATAAGATTGATGCAATGTGCAACAGGAAAATTATTAATAAATCCGCATACAAATACAGTCAATATTTGATACTGCTATAAGTGTGGAAATGTGAATAAAATCTAAAACACTTCTTAATATGACATTATATCAATGAGTAAACAAATCGAATCAATTCAACAAAGTAATCAATTGAAAGCGTCCTATTGCTCTCTATCTCCAAAGATTTATTAAATCTAAATTGCTTTCAGATTGTGTAAGCAAATAAGACTGTTAAAATGACTATCTGAAGAATGAGATGATGATAATGTAATGCTAAATGATAAATCAATTAAACTAGCATGACATAGATATGAAACAAATAATTGCAGCCACAGGAGGTAGCCATGGTTGAAAACTGGATTGATTGATGCTTGATTGTGTGGATGCTTGATGCTTGATGTTTGGATTCCTGCAGAGTAAGAGTGCAAAAGCTTGATTATCTGGATCCTTTTCTTGGTTCAATGAGGTTTTATTTATAGATTTCTTGGCTGTAGAAATGCACAGGGAAAGCTTTGAAAGGCTTGGATTCAATCTGGAGATTGAATGGTGAGAGATTGAAGAGATTGAGAGAAAGATGGAGATTGTCTCTACCCATGAAAACAGCAGGCAAGAGAAGAGGAAGAAATGATGGAAGAGGATTGAGAGATCAAATTCCAAATTTGTCTCCAATTTGTCTCCAAAACTTCCTGTGAAGTTTCAATCAATTAATTTGACATATTTTTGACATAAATTAGACATAGTTTAGACATAGGAAATCTAATTCATTTTTGAGAGAATATGGATGGAATATTCCTTGTGCAACAATTCAAATATTTTGATTTATTTAAATTAGCAAAAGAAAGATAAATAATTTAATAAAACGAACTATAGGATAGTTGTTTATTAAATTAAAATAGAAGAATAATGGCAATTAATCAATAAAGTGTTTTTGTCTTTATTTAATTAATTTAGAATCGATGTGATAGATTGAAATAGAGAAATGATAAGTAAATCAAACAAAGTATTTATTTTTGTTTATTTAATTAAGACGAGATTTAGAAGAAATTATGAAGAACGTGAATGTGAACTATATTAAATAAATATTTCTATTTATTCAATATTAGAGGAAATTAGGATAATTAATCAAATAATTTGTATTTAATTAATTGGATGCTCCAGACCATTTTTAGGTGTATACAACTGCAAATAACAATTGTTTTAGTTTTGCTTTCTCATAACGAAAGACAACTTGAATACTATTTTTTGAATATTCATTGGATTTTGCTTTGCATTCTTCAAAGATGCAGCATCATGTTTACAATAGCATTACACGTATATTGGAGGGCTTTTATTTCAACCAAAGCATTTTTAGTGTTAAACCATGTTGCATATACTATCAATTTGAAAAGTATAATGAAACAAAATTTAACACAAAAATGCTTTTGCCAAAAACAAATCTCTCCAATCCTACACGTTCAAAACAACAATACAATTTTTTGTCCTATAAGTTACGTAAATGTTCTTTCCATTATTTTGCTAATTGGACTTCATGTATTTAGCATAAATGGATATTTTATTTCTTTGCTCAAATGTTGTATTAGATGCACCTACCTATATCCTATCCAGTAATATGAATATGCTCATTTGTTTCATTAAATGTTCTAAATAATGTATGCTTCATTTGTGTGTAATTGGGCTTATGATATTGGGTATCGACTATGCATATATTAGGATGAATATAAAAACTATTGGTTTATTGCACAAAATATAGTTTTAACCATAGTTTACATACTCAGAATCAAAGAGTACTCGACAAGCCTAAAAATTTTGACTCAGGGAAAACTTGGCAAATGTTTGTGGATATTTTTGTATGTGTATACTCAGGACTGCATTGTACACACATACATATCTATAAACATACACAGGATGCCAAGTTTGCATGCATATACACACACAAACATATTTATACACATACAAATTTGTCAAGTTTGTGGGTTTTTTGCGAGCTACTGGCAATTACTCGATAATTTGACAAGAGAAAATCCATCTGCATACTACCTGAGAGTAAAAGCAGAAATTACTCGGCATGCAATTTTTTTGGAGATTACTCGACTACTCAGAGAGTAATTAGAGAGTATGTAATCTATGGTTTTAACTGTTTCTTTTTATTCATGTTTAGCTTGTATGATCCTAATATGGGATCTACTAATACTACTGTAAATTCGACAATCAAAATTAAAAATCTGAAAAGTATAATGAAACAAAATTTAATGATGTTGCATATACTATCAATTTGAAAAGTATAATGAAACAAAATTCAACATAAAAATGCTTTTGCCAAAAACAAATCTCTCCAATCCTACACACTCAAAACAACAATACGATTTTATGTCCTATACTATGTAAATGTTATTTCCATCATTTTGCTAATTGAACTTCATGTATTTGTCATAAATGGATATTTTTACTGCTTTCCTCAAATGTTGTATTAGATGCAGCTACCTATATTCCATCCAGTAATATGACTATGCTCATTTGTTAACAATATGTCATACATTTGATAGTTTAAAATCCAATCACCTAATTTTAGTTGCTTCAAGTCTAGAGGAAAAGCATTTTCTCTGAACCCCACATGTGGCATTTGGAGCTAATTCATATTTAGCTTCTACTAATGAAAGGGCTATGGTTGGTTGCTTCATCTTGATTCAAGAAAATGATAAATAGTAAAGATAGTATAGTAAAGTGCTTTTCCTATCATTCTACTCCAAACATAATTTGTGTATCCTATTTCACTTGAAATAATTATGATCTTTGGCGTACTTCTCTGTCAAGGATAATGAGACCATAGGATAGAGTCTTTGTTTTCAAGCTGAAAATTTATATAAACTTTGTGGTTTGAGTTCTACATTCTATGATAATAAATCTAGGGCAGCCAATATAAAGTTTGAAGTTTCAAATGTAGATTATGATGCAACCTAATAAAATCATGATGCAACCTAATTAAAATCATAAATTAAACTATTCTAAATAATTAAATTGATGTCAATCTATATACCAAATGAAATAAATTAAACACAATAACAATACATTTACAAAACTTTCAATAGTAAATTTTTAAAAAAAATAAAAATACTTAAGAGTAGAAAGAGAGAGTGATTGACATGTATAGGAAGTCTTTAGGACCTTTACAAATTCTTGCATGAGCTTAGACTATCTTCCTATGGCATCAAGTAGCATAGGGGGCCTACAATATCTATTGCCACTACACTGATTCTCTGAAATATGTTATGTTTGATCTCATCCATCACTTGGTGTTTAAGTTGTCTAGCTTTTTAGTGGATGTGACTCTTATTAAATAGTCATAAATATGTGGGATTTTCAATAATATTAGATTGCTAGTTGTTTGTTTCTTTGTTTTTCAAGGATGACATATAATGAAAGAAAGTCTCATGGTTTTGAGATATAGATCCTCAGTGAGTATACTGTTTAAGCAATTTTGCAATCTGAAGAAGTAAATATACTCTTTGAACATATAATATCGAGACTTGGAATAGACGGTATAAATTCTCACTTGTTACATCACTCTCAACTACTTGTACTATAATTTCCATAAATTGAATTGAACGTCTGCACTCTTAATATTCAATTATCTTATGAGGAAATATAGATCAAATAGGAATCAACATACTCAATAGAACAAATCAAAAACACATTTTGACAGTTTGACCGTGTATCAATTGGCATGTGGAGCTCATGCTTTGCCTACGTTTATACAATCAACACATAGTCAACTTAATGGCAAAGGTTGGAATTACATGTCCTATCCATGAGACGACAAGTGTTTCTAAGCTCTGAGATGACTACTGTAATGAGAGGCTTATTACACCGCATTTCAAGGTTTTACTTGAGCTCGCTTTGCAGAAGCCTATTTTCTGGGTTTTCTGTTTCATTTTTGTCATACTTTTTTGTTTCAAATGTTTTTTTGTATCTGTTTCCCATATATCCAATCTACTTGCTGTCAAATTTGACTGTGCACTCAAAGAAGAGGTCATAGACATGGTGCTAACAAATTGTGCATAGCGATGTTAGCTGCTACATCAACTTCCATGTGCTTTTATTATTATTTCTGGCATAGAGTCATATCTTCTTTCTTCAACCAGTCGCTCTTAGCAATGCTTATATGTGCTTTGTAGATCCCATGGTATTGTGGTTGGTATCATTGTATATTTATGTCTTCAACTTCCCTTACTACTGTTTATGTTTTGAATACCTTGGGTACACAGTTGGGTTCTATACATATGGTATCTTATTCTAATTATATTATCCTACTTGTAAAGGTTTACTCTAATACACATGTCTCTATTTTCTCTCCATTCATATTCATTTCTGAAGATCGTAATGTACAAAAGGCCTTCACTTGCAAAAGAAGTAATATCTGAATAAGAAAGTGTAATTAGTATTTTGCTTATCCTCCTTGTCTGTTCTTTGAGCGGTTGCTTCCTATCTATGTGGATGTTTTAAATATTTATTTTTTATTGGGTATTAGCACAGATTATAATTGTGATTCAATAAATCTTTTTGTTTGCGTACACTTGTTCGTTGCTACTTTTCTCCAGTCTTTAGGTGAATAATGATTTTCACTGGCTGTTACATCCTTTGCTTTTTAATACTACTTTTCCTTAGGTTTAATTTTGATTTTCTCAATATCATTTTTAGTAAGCCTTCATGAGATGCATTACTGATTCTTTCTGTTCTTAACCACTTCTTCATCCATTCACCTGTATATGCCACCCTTAAGAAATTATAGCTTTATTGGTTTGCTACATAATGGATTTATTGTATAGACACTATTGCATATGTGGTGATATTATTGGTAAATTGTTGTTGCATGTTGATGTTGTTTCAAGACCTTATAAAGTTGTACTTAAGAGGGGACTTAACAAAATCTGATTTCTTCACGTTTGCTGCAATTTGTGTAGGTGTACTAGTTACAGGCCCATTGCTGATGTGTATAAAAGTTTTGCAGAAAATGTTGATTTGGAAGACTTGGGTCTCAATGCCTTTTGGGAAAAAAAGAACTCCCAGACCCAAATAAACTTCCTAAATATGATCGAACTGCAGTCCATACAAATCCCAAATTCTGTAGCCAAAAGCGTGAAGAATCTGGAACGACCACATTGAATTTTTCTTTTAAGGATGAGTTTGATGGAGAACAACGAGTTTGGATTAGACCATCCAAGCTGGAAGAGACTCTGGGAACTTTGTAAGAAACTGCAAAGGAAAATGTTGAACCTAAGTTGGTTGTAGGTAATACTTCTGTTGGAATCTACAAAAATGTAAGACCTAAAGTTTTTGTTCATATTAGTAATATCCCAGAGCTACAGATTATTAGAATACATGAATTTGGGATTGAAATTGGAGCAGCTATAACCATTTCCAGGCTTATTGAAGTCTTCGAGGAGTGATATCCTACAAATTAATTAACTTTGTTCGCATGGACCAATAATCTTGTTAAAAGAGACCTTGATAATTCCAATTTTGTTTTGATGTTTCAAGGAACAACTAGAGACAAAAGGAAATAGCAGTCTTACAAGAGTGGCAATGCTTACAAAGAATGTAGACAAGTAAGTATACAAACATTCATTTAAGATGTTGCTTCTTTTTAAAGGGTAGATCTGATGTAACTATTTTTTTTAAAAAGTCCCCGTATTTACTTATCTATGGAGAAACCATTTCATTTGGACAATATTCATATTTTATCTAGGCGAAAGGACTGCTAAGGTAAAAATCTACATTCAAGGAACATAAAAAGAAGAAAATAACACATAAATATTATCATAAAAACAGAAAAATGAATGTTGAATTTTGTAGAGGTAATAACATTTAAAAAGTAGTTGCAACATCTAAAAAATAAACTGCTAAAGATTAATCAATTATTCCCTTAACTAAACACTCGAAATTGACTTTATGAATTCTCTATCTTTTTTTGCAACACATTCAAAATTTGCAGAATATAGAGCCCTTTTTGAACAAATAATGACAATAAAAAAAAAATTGAAGAAATTTTTTTTAATAGATTTTCTTATCAAAACATAATCATTTTAGGATTATATTGCTCACCATGAAATGCAATAATGTAGTGTACAACTTCCATTGTCAAAGCCAACAGTTAAAAACAAATCTTCCAAATGAGCATGCTGTAACAAAAGGTGGGACCCTCGAAATTTTGAATTATTAGCTGATTTCTATGTCATATGTCTATTCAACAACAATATTTTCAATCAATAATATAGACATGTCCACGAGTATAGCCATATCTCGTAAAAAAAACTTATTTTTTCATTGATTTTATTTCAAATGTAAGTTGGGAAGGAATTATCTCATTGCCAAACAAAATAATGTACTATTGATAAATAGTGCTAAATCTGAATTGGACAAAAAATCATAGAATTTTAATATTGCTTACATCATTCTAATATCACTATATAAATCCATTGGCCACTGTATAAATCTATTGGCCAATGGAATTGGAGAAAATTGATTATAAAAGATTTAATAAATATGACATAAATAAAAAACTTTAGAAAAAATTGTCTACTCTATTGGTTGTTTTTTGCCATCATAATTCAAGTTGCTGAAAGCATAAATATCACGGGAGGAACTAATAATGCAATAATAAATTTGGTGATACAAGAGAAAGATTGGAACTCAAGTCAAATACTATTAGGCAGAATAGTAATGCATTTATCCAATTTATTAATTGTCAACAATAACTAATGAGATGATCGAATTAATATAGTTTGACCAAATTTTCTAATGTATATTTTTCTATTTTTTTTTAAATACTTTAAACTAATTTATCTATCATTCTATTGGATAATATTGTGAATAGTAATATTAGGGTGATGTAAGTGATGACATATTTTAACTATAAAAAAGTTATTGTGCAAATGTATTTTCATATCACTTTCAAATTCTATTTATTGTCCTATTTGATAAATGACATTACTTTTTATTTAAAAGATTGTGGGTCAATGAACATAAATTTTTTAATCAAAGTTGAGACAATTTTAATCTATTGAAAAGGTGAAATGGAAAAAATATAAGAGATTGTAATTAACATAATTAATAATAATATAAATAAAATTTATATTTATTAATTTAAAATATTGTAAAAATTAAGAATAAAAATAATATTTAATAAAAGATAATGAATAATTATATTTTTTTGATCTATTTTATTTTATTTTTTTCATAATTTACTCAAAAAATATTATATATAAATTCTTGTAACATCGTTTATCAATTTAAAGTTAAATGTATTCATATACATCATATTTAGAGCTTTAATTTTGACATGCTCTCTTTGATTAACATTTGCAACATAATTGTAAGTTTTGTTGAATTAAATTCTTTTATTTTAAATTGTAAACATCGTTTATAAGTTTTTTTTAAAAAGTAATTCAACAAATTTCATATTATTAGTAGTGTTGGCAAAGAGCATGAAAAAAAATTAAGTTGTTTGTTTTTGTTTCGGTCCCATACATTGTTTAGTCTTGTAGACGTCATTAAAAAATTTCATTTCATTTCACTACCATATTACAAAAATAAAATAATCTAACATACCCGATAAATTTTTTGGTGATGCAGAGAGAAGATTGAATGAATGAATGAAGACTTTTAATAACGTCCACGAGGCCAAACAGCCTATGGGACCCACGGATCGACAACAAAAATGAAAAACCACAACAATCCCAAAAAAGAAACCATAGCCCAACAATTACTTGATCTCCCTTTCTTTTTGAATTTTGGATCTTCTACTATGAATTTTTATCAAGTAATCAACACTTTTTGATATTCTCCCTTCCTCGAATAAGCTGTATAAAGTGTCCACATTTAAAATCTCGATATAATTGATCTGAATATCCATATAGGTTGGACATTCCATGATGAAATGCCACTCTGTCTCTACAAGCCCTAACGAACAAAACATGCATATCTTATCAGCCCAATCTTCTTTAGGTGTCATCCATCTACTAGTTTCACATCTCAACTGGTGCGAACTAGTTCTTAGCTGAGCTATCAACATTTTCGCTTCCCATTTTATTTTCGCACCTATATATGCTTTTTGAGTATGATCATATGAGGGATTAAAGTGCTTGATGTAATACTCCCTTTTCCTTGATAACTCCCTAGCCCACATGCTTTTTTTAACTTTTTGTTGCACGTACATTTTGATTGCCTTAATGTTATTTGGGAAATTATCTATGTTCTTCCTTCTATTTAATTTCTCTGCTGCTGCCATTTTGGGCCAATAGGACACCTCCATGTTCTCTAGCGTCTTTAGATAACTTAGTAAATGAATCATAGCCAATGTCTCCACAAGTAAGGCTCCAGCCTCAGCTAGGACAATCTCATAGGGAACAGATGATTTTATTTTGAGGCTACTTGTGATTAAATGTTTTTGCAGTCTTTCAATTTGCCTCCACTTCATTGCTGAAGTATTGTCACCCCAAACTTCACACCCATAGAGAACCACTAACACCACTAACAATCCAAAGAGAGTTTTCTTAGTTTTCCAGTCCCATAATTCAGCACTACTACATTTGTTTTGTAAAGAGTATAAAGCTTTCCATCTGCCTTGAATCCTTTTTGCTCTACATGTCTCCCAACTAAGCCTATAGTGAAAATCAAGGCCAAGGTACTTATAGTCACTAACCGCTTGCAAGGGACTGCCTTCGAAGACAAATTCTATAGCTTCCTTCTTTCTTTTCAAGGTAAATATCATAACCTTAGTTTTTTTGGTGTTCACCTGCATCCCAACCTCCTGACAAAATAACTCAAGAGCTTTCAAGTGATCCTTCAAATCATGCATTGTTTTTGCCATTACAATAAGATCATCAACATAAAGCAACAATTTTATTACATAATTGGTCAGCTCAACTCCTCCCCAACCAAAATTGTCTAACCATTCCTCTAATTTGTCAATATACAGCCCAAATAATGTAGGCGAGAGAGGGAAGCCCTGTTTGACGCCAATGTCACTTCCAAAACATTCTGACATTCCCTGTTTAGTTTTGATTTTAGCTTGAACCTGCTCGTATAACCTATGAACAACAACCCTGTGCTTTTTAGGAATTCACAACTCTTCCATTCTAGACCATAACTTGTTTCTAGGGACTGTTTCAAATGCTTTTTTGAATTCTACGAAGCAACAAAAGACCTCATCGTCCTGCTTATCCCAAACTTTCTCAATCAAGTACCTGAGTGTAATGCAATGATCAATGGTAGAGTACTATGGTCTAAATCCCGCTTGACCTTTTGCTCTCTTTCCCTCTTTTCTTGCCTAGCTACTAATCCAACGCTCAACCATGCTCCCAAAGAGTTTATCGAAGAGTGAGTTAATCATTATAGTGCAATAATTTGAGAGGTTGTTGATATCTCCACTTTTGTGCAAGGGGATGATGACACTGGTTGTCCAATTTGTTGGAAATTCATATTGAATAACCCTATTGAATATTCCTTTGATGTGTGGTGTGAGGGCATCCACACCCCATTTTAAATATTTTGATTGTAAGCCCTCTATGTCACGTGCTTTGCCCCCCGCAAGCCTTTTAACTCCTTCTTTGATGTCTCTTATGGAGAAGAGTTTAGCCCTTGAATTAATCATAGGAGGAACATATTTGTCTTGCACCCTCTCATATAACAATTTTGCATATTCCAGCCATTGTGAGTCTATGATATTATTTTCTTTAACTATGTTTTTTTGTTGTAATTCTTTCCAGAACCCTCTCGGATTGTGCCTACCCGTGGAAATCAACTCTTTTCATCTTGTTTGCATGTAAACTTCTTTTTTCAGTCTCACAAGTTTTTCATACTCCTTTTTATTTCCCTCAAATTTAGCTATTCTTTTCTTTGCCTTGCATTCTTCATCATACCACGGATTCACTGGAAAACTATTTTTGTTGCCTTTCTTAGGTCTAGATCTTTTGCACCAACTAAGAGCTTTGAGGATTATTGAAGTCAGATTATTGTTGCATATTGTTTTTCTGTTTGTATTGGTCATCTCAGTACCACCCACCTCTTGTATCTATTTTTCAAGATTTGTTCAAAAAAAATTTTGGTTTTCTTGTGTCAAGATGATTGTTCCATGAAAAGGCTCCTTTTGATTTGGTTGCAGTCTAGCCTGATAATTAGTGTCTTATTGCATGTTGATTTTTCCATATATAGGGTTGTGATCTGATTTTATTTCCATGGGACACTCCCTCACCTCCACCTCAACCAACCTTGCCATAAGGTTCTTTGAACAAATAAGATAGTCCACCACACTTTGCCAATTGTGAGTGTGACAGGTAATGTTCCTTGAACTCAGCCAACCATTTATCCCATTGCATATAACCAAACCATACATGCTGCATATCCCTAACAATTTTGCTCTGTACTGAGTGATGCCTCCTTTTACGTCATGAGAATTTCTTTCCCACTTTTGGTTCTCTTCTTCTTCTATCCATAGGGGGTTGTCTCTTATTCCCTCTTCCTTTCTAAGATATAGAGCCTGATTATTTGCAGTCTTTGCGTTAAAGTCTCCTATTAGGATAATTTCTCCTATATTTTTTTTTTTGCTAGGTAAATCACTGCTGAGGGGCAGCACCCGATGCTTTTGACTGGAGCAATGAACCAGTGTGGTCACATTCGGGGGACCACATCCCCATGATTCAATACCTTTGCCTCTTCCCCAAGTTTGTCATTTATAGAGTGGGATCCATGTTGCTTGTTGGGATACGCCTCATTCTTCTTCCTTTTCCTTTGTACCTTTGTCCAGATTTCCTCTACCAAGCCTCCACCCTTGACCTCTACATCTCCTCTGGTTATTTGGCTTCCCTTTGGGGAAGAGATTCTTGAATTGATATCCTCAATCCTATGACGATCTTCTTGTTGATATTCTGTCGAGATCTCTGTATCAACAAGATTCCCAATTTGATGCCCGCTTCTTTTCTTTGGGGTGTTGCCAGTGGGGGGATCTCCATCAAGCATAGTTGGTGTAGAGGAAGTGTCTGTTGTGTTTGAAGATGTTTGAGAATCGCTCGGTGGAGCCATACCCTATGCAAAATCAACAATTTTTGGAGACATCTCAGCCTCACCATCCGATCCATATTTTTCCACTGAATAATGTTGGGGGGTGGCATCTTTCCACCAAGTAGCTTGGGTTTCCTACCAACGTTTTGAGCAGTGTGCAACCATGTGTCCAGTGCTAAAACATCGATGACGACGAAAGGGTAGACCCTCATAGTCAAGCAACTGATTCCACTCCAACCCCACAGTTTTCATAAGGATATTCGCAAGGAGATCTTTGGTTGTATTTATCTCCACTAAAATGCGAGCATAGGTAGTTTTTAGAAAGTTTGAGGAACCCTCATCCACCCCCAAATACTTCCCCAATGAGCTACCAATGGCTTCAAAGCATGAGTCAAACCAGAATTGAAGAGGAAGATTAGGCATCCTTACCCAAACTGGAGCCAGATCGAAGGATTCTGTGAGAGGATTGAAGGAGGGGTGCCAGGGTTTCAATAATTATAAATGTTGATTCTTCCAGTTCCATTGGTATTCATACAGAACTAAGTCTTGGTCTTTTGAGTTTTCGAAATCCACCACGAAGAGTCCCCTTGCCATGGGGTAAATCTCTACATTCCCCTCCAGTTTAGGTTTCCAAAACTCCGCAATCCATCCATGTAGCTCTGCGAGGCTTGGCCAGAACCCCCAGAATCTACCAACCAGCCCTTGTTCTATAGAATAAGATATGTTTTCAGCCACTTCATCAGTAATCTCTCCAACAAAGGAAACCATTGGGGAAGAGGTGGCACACTGGAGAGCCCTAGGAGCTTGTATTTTACCATGATCGTTGGCCTTCACTACAGATTTCCCCATCCAATTATTGCTCTTCCCCCTATTTTTTTGTGGAGATTGAGGCAGAGCAGACCTAACAATCGCCTGATGAATTGTCACTTTACCTTGCCCGCGGATCGCCCTTTCCTGTCCTTCTACTGCCATTGTGTAAGAGCGACCAAGGTTTGCTTGTTGACTCCCTTCGACTGGGCTAGATTGGGGTTCTGTAGAGGCTTCAAAAGGTGCCCTAGATGCGCCATCTATTGGCATAGGATTCATCCTTTTCCCATATTGACTTCTTTCCTTGCCTTCGTCGAGCCTCCCTGTTTTAGCTTGTGCTTTCCCCACCTAAGATTCCTCCACAGCCAGGTCAAAGCCATGGAGAAACGATGCAGTGACGGGGGGATAGACCAAAAAGCTTCACAGGGCGTTGGGGGCAATCGGTTGGCATTTGTGCGGTGCTGAAGGTTGCCCAACCAGAGGCCGAGCGGGAGGAGGGCGCCCTGCAATACTATCACCATCGATGGACTTTGGCCCACGTGCAACGTCAAAAACCCCTACGGAAGCCCGCGACCGCATTTCGGCAAAATCCAAGATTCAATATAATTTCTCCTATATTATTATATGCTGAAATGTCTTTTTTTAGAGCTGCATAAGGATCCTCCTTATCTAGTTTCTTCTTCTTATAAAATTTTGAGCCATGTGGAGCAAAGTAGCAGGCTGCAAGATAAATTGTGAAATCTTTGATCTTTATTTTCATCCATATGTATTGGTTATTTGGGTCTTATTTTTCCAATTGTATGATTCTTTCCCATGATTCTTTTATCAAAACCGCCACTCCCCCATGTCCTTTACCACTTTCTGTTAATTCATTCCAAACTGAAACCTTTAAGTAACCTTCAAAAATTGGATTCTTACAACCATCATGCTCATGTGTTTCGATGAGGACAATTATGTCTTTCCCCTCTGCTATGGGCCCTAAACCAGGACATCTCCTCCAAGGGTAGCCTCTACAATTCCAGCTTACTATTAAGAGGTGTTCAAGAGGGGGGTCGCCTTCCTATTTTCCATGTGCCATTTTATCACTAATTTGGGCTTTTCCTTTGTACAACCATGCTTCATTACCTGCACTTCTTGCTACTACAACTTTATCCCACTCTTTTCTTCTTTCTTCTAATTGTGTTGGAGTTAGATTGTAATGCCCCGCCATGCAACCCTAGAGGAAGTTTCAATTCACAATAAAAGCGTACTAATTTTTTTATTATTAATGTGTATTAAACATACATGTTCATCTAGAATTGATAACCTCCCCTAAGGCTACGTAATTGAGATTACTTAAACCCAAATAACATACATCATTTAAAAAAAAGGCTTAATTTATATGCAAACAAATTTCGTAGACTTGACACAAGTTACCTAGCTACTATCTCCCGTTCAACTTAACTATTGGATCGACATGCTCAAACCTATGAAACCAGGTGGAGTTGATGTCATGTACCTGCAACCTGAAAACTAAGTAAACAACATCATATAATATAACCAACATATAATACACACTGTGAAGAAGAAATCACAGATTCGTAGGGTGCTCACAAGCGAGTGATGCAAACCCGTCCCCTTCACCAATACACTCATCAAGACTGACATTTACATCTTACTTAATAATCTCATAATAAAATCTCATGTTACAACTACTAACATCATTACACCATTAAAGCATGTACAACAATCATCAGATAAACACATCACACAATAATAGTTCGTTGCTCAATAAGTAGCGGTCAAAACACAAATAACAAAGTGTGTTCAGTATCAAAGTAGCTGCAACCAAACAAAGCATAAAGCAATCTGAACAAGAAGCAAAATGGAGGGGTATTACATTCTCCCCCCCAAAGACCAGGCTTACTCTTGGAAGCCTGCAAACAAGTAGGGATATAACTCCCTCATCCTAACTACATCCTCTTAAGTGGATGAAGCATCATCCCTGGGATCCCACTGAACTTTGACCTGATCAATATCTTGCTCGCGAAGAGTGAGCATTATGCGCTCCGTCACGGCCACGGGCTCCAAAGCCAGCTGCCCGTCCTCTACCTGTAAAGAATTCCAATCAAGGACGTGAGTGACATCTAGATGATATGGTCAAAGAAATGAAACATGGAAAACATCATGAATACATGCAAGACTGAGCAGTAAAGCAAGCCGGTAAGCAACTGGACCAATCTTTTCGAGTATCTTGAAAGGTCCGACAAAGCGAGGCACCAACTTAGAACCCTTTCCATATCGGATTGTACTCTTTCGTGGACGCACCCACAAAAATACTCTGTCGTTGACAGAAAACTGACGATCCACTCTATGTGCATCTGCATACTTCTTCTGCCTATCATGTGCTACTACCAGGTGCTCTCTGATCTGATGCACCTGCTTCTCCATGTCCTACAACATCTCCAGACCCAATAATACTCTGTCCTCTAATCGATCCCAACTCAAAGGAATACGACAAGGACGCCCATACAAAGCCTAAAAAGGTGTCATGCTAATGGAACTCTGGAAACTATTGTTATATGCAAACTCTACTAGATAGAGATAATCCTCCCATCGTGTTTGCTGGTCCATAACATACATACGTAACATGTCTTCGAGGATTTGATTAACCCTCTCAGTCTATCTATCTGTCTCTGGGTGATACGTTGAATTGAAGTTCAACTATGTCCCCATTGCATGCTGTAATGATGTCCATAAAGCTGAGGTAAACACTGGATCCCTATCAAAAATAATCTAATGTGGAATATCGTGCAACCTCACAATGTCCTCCATGAACACTCTAGCAATGGATGACGCATTATAGGAAGAGCACATAGGTGAGAAGTGTTCTACCTTCGTCAACCTATCGACTGTCACCATAATAGCATCATGTCGTCACGAGGAGTTGGGTAAACCAACAATGAAGTCCAATGAGATAATATCCCATTTCCACTCTGGTACAAGATGTGGTTGTAGAAGCCCTACTGGATGTTGGTGTTCAGCCTTCACCCGTTGACACTCCAAACATCTCGCTACAAAATCTGCAATATCTCATTTCATCCCTGGCCAGAAATACAACTGGCGTAGATCTGCATGCATCTTCTTCACCCCTGGATGGGCTGAATAGGGTGCATGATGTGCCTCGGTCAAAACCAAAGTACGAAGGTCACCTGCTGAAGGAACGTAAATATGCTCTGAATGCCCCAGTAAACCATCTGCCTCAAGTGCATAACTTGTGAACCTGCCCTCTAGAGGTCTGCCTGACTCAATCTTTTCCCTCACATCTTGATACCTACTGTCTACTAGAAGAGCAACAAGAATCCGACTCCGCAAATCCACTATAAGAGTCAACTCGGATATCTCATGCCTACGTCTATTGAGTGCATCAGCTATGTCATTCTCTTTTCCCTAAATATACTTCACCTTAAAGTCATACTCACAGAGAAACTCCATCCAACACCTCTATCTAGCGTTAAGGTTCGGCTGAGTGAAAATGTACTGAAGGCTCCTGTGATCACTATGAAGCTCAAATATGTGCCTGAGAAGAAAGTATCTCCATCTGGTCAATGCATGGACTACTACCGCTAACTCAAGATCATGTGTCAGATAATTCAGTTCATGATCCTTAAGCTTCCGTGACTCATAAGCTATAACTCGACCCTCCTGCATCAGGACTACTCCTAAACCCTCCAGGGATGCATCTGTACATACTACAAAATCTCCTATGGGATCAGGTATCGCTAAAATCGATGCACTGGTCAGCTTGTCCTTAAGAACTTGAAAAGTCGTCTCACACTGCTCTGACCATCCAAACCTCTTCCCTTTCCTCTAAAGAGAAGTGATAGGATGACCTATCCTGGAAAAGCTTTGAACAAATCTCTTGTAATATCCTGCAAGCCCCATAAAACTACGGATCTCTTCCACATTCGTGGGCGCAGGCCAATCTAGGATAGCTTGGATCTTTGAAGGATCCACAGATATACCCTCCCCTGAGATCACATGACCAAGATACTTGATCTCAATCTTAAAGAATTCGCACTTCGACAAGTTGGCATATAGCTGGTTATCTCGAAGACACTGCAATACCTGTCACAAATGCTCCTCATGTTCCTCTACTATCCTGGAATATATCAAAATATCATCTAGGAACACAAGGACAAACTTGTCTAGGTAAGAGTGGAATACTCCATTCATTAGACTCATGAGCACAAAAGGCGCATTCGTCAACCCGAATGGCACCATAGTAAACTCGTAGTGATCATACCACGTCTAAAACATCGTCTTATGGATATCTGAGTCAAAAATACGGAGTTGATGGTATCCCGACTGAAGGTCTATCTTCTAAAAGATGGTAGCACCCTTGACTTGGTCAAACAAGTCATCAATTCTGGGAAGTGGATAATGATTCTTGATCGTCACTTTGTTCAACTATCGGTAATCAATGCACAACCGCAGTGAACCGTCCTTCTTCTTCACGAAGATGGCTGGTGCTCCCCAAGGAGAAACACTAGGATGAATGAATCCCTTCTCTAACAACTCCTCCAACTGCAAGCGAAGCTCTTTCAGCTCCTGAGTGGTCATATGGTAGGGAGCTCGTGAAATAGGCTTCGATCCAGGTACTAAGTCAATTTTAAAATCTATATCTCTCCGCGGTGGCATCCCTGGAATGTCATCTGGAAAAACATCTGAGAACTCTTGAAGAACAGAATGACTATCAAGAGATACCTTCTCCTCTCCATCTCCTAACCGCAAGTCTTCAACTATAACTACAAACAACTGACATCCATGCCGCAAACATCTCAACTACATAGCTAAGATAATCCTCAAAGATATTGGTCTCTGTACTCCTATAATATCCACCTCACCACTAGATGCATTAATGCACTGAATCGACTTACGTCGACAATCAATAACTACTCGGTGAGCCTCTAACCAATCCATACCTATGACAACATCATAGGATCCCAATGGTATAACCCGAAGATCCAAGGTAGTAAGGAGTGATCCAATCTCCAACCTACAGTCAAGTACTACAGAATACGATGCAACTTTCGCACCAAACGCTAACTCGACCTACCATGTATTGGCTTGCCTTACGGCTCCCAGTCTGCAACGTGACACTACAGATGAAGAATGAAGGAGTCAGATGCTCCTGAATCAAATAGAATAGTAACAGGGTTACCCAATAACATACCATAAGTCTCAACCACGGTACCCTGGTGCTCTGCCTGACGGTTATCAACCGCTGTGAACACACAATGGCCTCTGCCAGCATCACCCACTGTCGGCTCTGACGCCGTTGGTCTCTGCATGAATTCTGACGTGCCCTTGTTAGGACACATCCTAGCAATATGGCTCTGCTGACCACAAGAGAAGCAACCTGTGCCTCTACCATACCCTCTACCTCCAACTGGTGCACTAGACTGTTGTGCATTGCCTCCAAAAGTAGACTGGACACTCTGAGCAGGTTGCTCAGAGTTGAAACACTTCATGTGCCTCTAGTTTCTATCACCCTGCCTTTGCTAGAAACCTTTTTGTTTCCCCTGGAATGACTGTTGTTGACTGCCCTGTGTTGATCCCTGTTGTGTCTTAGGAGGCATAGCCCCCTGTGTCTGTCCCCCTCAAGCACTAGTCCCAGCTCTTGAACCACTGCCAATAAGAACACCTGTATGGCCTCCCAGTGCCATAGTCAAGTTCTCCTCCACCAGTTTTGTCTTCTCCATAGCTATCTCCATAGACTTGGGCTCAAAGACCCTCACACCACCACTGATACGGGCGTTTAAGCCCCTGATGAAATGTTGCACGAGCATCCCCTCATCATCTCCTATTCCTGCGAACTGTTTAAGTTCGTAGAAACGTCTCTTGTACTGATCCACAATCAAGGCTAACTGTCCTAGGGCATGAAACTCATCACCCCTGCGCTGACGCCAATGGTCAGAGAGAAAGCAGGCTCTGAACCGCTCAAGGAAAATCTCCTAGGACACTAAACTCATGTCAATGTGGAGCTTTTGCTCCTCAAGTCTCCACCAAGTGGCCGCAAATCCTTAGAGGTGCATAACAACGCACCATGCTTTAGTATTACTATCAAAAGGATGCATAGAAAAGCATCGGTCAAGACCTATCAACCAAGTCTCGACCTCTAAACCAATACTTACTCCGTCAAATTAAGGTGGCTGTGACCGAATCAAATCCCTCATGTAGGACACTACTAACATATCCGACTGTGCTGTAACTATCCTCACCACAGGGTTAACCTCTGGTACTACCTATCTGGGACCCAATAATGCCAAAGCCTCCTCGAAGGCTCTATGTGCAGCCTCCACCCTTGGAGGATCTAGTTGTCCACCACCGCCTCCTGGACCGTTCTGCGAGGCCTGTTGTTCCTCCTGCTCTGGCATAGGTGTGACATGAGGTGGCGAGTCATGCTAACTCCCCTCACGACCGCCTACCCGGCCACGTCCTCGTCCTCTCCCTTGTCCACGTCTAGGAGGCATACTCCTACATAGACACAAAAGGATATTAGACAAGGTACTCTTGGAAACCTATGCAACTAAGCTTAATGGGTACATCATCATCCCCAAGTACCCAATGTTTAAACCTAGGCTCTGATACCATGTGTAATGCCTCGCCACGCAACCCTAGAGGAAGTTTCAATTCACAATAAAAGCGTACTAATTTTTTTTTATTAATGTGTATTAAACATACATGTTCATCTACAATTGATAACCTCTCATAAGGCTACGTAACTGAGATTATTTAAACCCAAACAACATACATCATTTTAAAAAAAAGGCTTAATTTATATGCAAACAAATTTCGTACAAGCGACGGATAATTAATCCGTGTACGACTTTTTTTATAAATTTAAAATAAAATTAAACTTTCAGTATAAACAAAGAATATATATATATTATATGTATATATACATAAGTATAATACATATAATGTATATATATATATTTACATAGAATTATTTTACTGGTAAAATTGGCAAAATAAACAAAAATAACCTCCTACAAGAGAAATTGTGCAAATTTTCCAGAGAATAAAAAAACTAATTCTTTTCAACCATTTTTGTAATTCATAACAATAAAAGAATGAATCTAATAAAAAGGAAACTAAAATATAGCCAAAAGTTTTCTAATTTTGAGGGTTTCTCCACCATAAATTTTCTACAAAGGTTTTTCTTTTGAAATAAATTTATTTATTTTCTACAAGGATTTAAATTTTCCACAACAATTTAAATGTGTTGATCAATCTAAAGTTTGATTTAACAACCAATACTACCATTTCCTCATCTAGAATTAAATTCTACATAATATTTTAACAATTTCCCCGAGGAATTTTCATAGGAAAAACAAAACTTCCAAAATCTAAATAATTAATTTATATTCTCAAATAGTAATCTCTATCCCTAAATGGATTTAACAAGCAATTCTTTAATCACTATCAATTTAATTTAAACAATTCAAGAACAATAAACCACAGAATAAAACTTGGTGTTGAAGTTACAGGAAAATAAGATTTTTGGTGCAGAGCCTCTTCCAAAGATCTCACAATTTCTCTTCAACCGTGCAGTAAATCCAAGCAAGCAAACAATCCAAAAGCACAACAAAATTCACCAGAATTCTCCAATGTAAATCTACAGCCAAAAATTTCTTCCAACAATCATCTGTGTAATTTTTTCCAAAAATATCCTCTCAAACCTGAAAAAGCTTTTCCTCTCCAAAATTCTCTCCGTGAATGAATTTGCAACAAACTCTTTTAATTAATTAAACATGCACTTGTAGCATAAATCAAAAATATTCTCAACAAACAAATCTAATTTGCATTCAATTTAAAAATTAAAATATTAAATTAACTCCAATATTTTGAAAACTAACTTTCCTTTTAAAATTCAATTTCAAATAACTTTCAATTTTTGCTTTTATTTAATTTAATCCACATAAAACTTAATTAATTAATTTTAATTATTTAATAAATAAATTCAACCCTTTTGGGATTAAATTTAATTAATTAAATAAATTAAATTTTATTAATAAATTTAAATATAACTTCTAGACATAATTTTAATTTTAATTAATCACCACTTTTAACCAATGCAATTATTCTAAGAATTAATTCAATAAATAAGCACCTTTCAGAAACAAATAACATTAAAATAAGGTAAACCATGACTCAACAAACAAGACTAACGACACACTAAGGCTAGGGCGTAGACTTGACACAAGTTACCTAGCTACTATCTCCCATTCAACTTAACCATTGGATCGACACGCTAGAACCTGTGAAACCAGGTGGAGTCGATGTCATGTACCTGCAAACCTGAGAACCAAGTAAACAACATCATATAATATAAACAACATATAATACACACCGTGAAGAAGAAATCATGGATTCGCAAGGCGCTCGCAAGCGAGTGATGCGAACCCGTCCCCTTCACCAATACACTCATCAAAACTGACATTTACATCTTACTCAATAATCTCATAATAAAATCTCATGTTACAACTACTAACATTGTTACACCATTAAAGCATGTACAACAATCATCAGATAAACACATCACACAATAATAGTTCGTCGCTCAATAAGTAGCGGTCAAAACACAAATAACAAAGTGTGTCCAGTATCAAAGTAGCTGCAACCAAACAAAGCATAAAGCAATCCGAACAAGAAGCAAAATGAAGGGGTATTACATAGATCTTCATCTATGTAGAAATGTGTACCTTTAAGAAACCTTTTGTTCCTTAGGGTTTTGTACTTGTCTTCCACATTTTTCAATGTTACCCTTATATTCCTATTTTTGCCATCCTGCAACACTCTACCAATTTTGCTAGCTATGTGGATATGCCCTGTCCACTCCAACTTGTCTGCTAGAAAGTCTTTTATTAACTTATCAGTATGTTCTCCTTCCCCGTGATCTTTCAACCCCTTTATTATTAAGTTTGCTGCCTTATCATGATGATTTCTTTCCTCCCATATATGTTGTTTAACCTACTTCTCTATGAGTTCTTTTTGATTCGTTGTTGGCACTTGGGCCCATGATTTTATCTCGTTTAATTGTTCCTTTAACTTAGCTTCTTTAGCTTCCATGTTTGTTACTGTTGCATGAAATTCTTGTAAGTGAGAACTGTCATCCATCTTTGCCACTTTAGGAATGTTGCCATTGTTGATATGTTTTATCTCTTGCTTTAAGGCTGAGATTTCTTGTTGTCGTGTTTTTATGCCGACTTGCAACTTGCCTATTTCCATGTTGAGTAGTTTGTTTTCTTGCAAAAGCTTCTTGGTGACAACCATGGCCTCTTGCTATTTGTCACCTTTTAACTGCTCAAACAACTCTAACTCTTCTAACCTCTTTTTTAGCCCCATTAGCTTACTAACATATAGATTTGAGGACCAGATTAACAGAGTTGAACTAGGGTTGTATAAATCATTTTTGCCTTCTACATCTATCTCTAAAATTGCCTCCTCTTTCTGTTGCTTCACCTCTTCAACAAACTTGAAATGATGGTTCTTTATGTAACCCCTTACAAACTGATTTTCATAGTTTTCTTGCCTTGGTAAAGGTGTTCTGACTTGCCATTGCATTGATTCTGAGTTAACTATTCCGCGGCTAAAGCTCATAAGCTTTGGAAGAATTGCAACAAACTTATTGCAACCCAACCACTTTAGCCTTCTTGCTATTTTAGCTTGCCTTCGTTGCAAGATCCTTTTATATTGTTTGGCATTTACAAATGTTAACTTTCCCCTTGGGTTTGTTTCTTTGACTTGAGTGTTACTTTTCTCATGACAATGCCAGGATGCCTCTGAATCTACAACTATTATGAAAACGTGAGTTTTTTGAGGTGCAAGGTGGGACATATGACACTAACATGCCAGCATGTGGTGCCCTTTCAGATTCTTTCATGTTTTTATACCTTTGTCCCCACCAACCTCTACGAAAGGAATATTAACCACGCTTCCCTTGTGGTTTGAAAGCCCTATTGCTAACCCTACAACCTATTCGCTAGGGTTACCCACCATAGCACATACCCAATTTTACACTGAACACCGCTTGATGTGTTTGGCAGATGCAAATACAAATGCAAATAAAACCTAGTCTTGATTTTAACTTGCCATAATTTTAAAAGTGTTTTTTAGATAGAGACAAAAGGAACCCAAGAAGAATGTTGGGGGACTCACCTCTGACTGCCCAGAAATTGTTTCCACTTCACACTGTCGGCCCCACCTCTTGCTTTTCAATACCGAAACACAAGAATACTTACGTATTGTAAGTTGGAATTGTAGAGGATATCCATGGAGAAGAGGACCTGGATTGGGGCCCATAGCTAAAGGTAAAAATATTATCATTCTTATCGAAACACATGAACATGATGGCTGCAAAGTTCTAGATTTTGAAGGGTATAAAAAAGTTTTAGTTTGGAACAAAGGGAATGAGTCAGGCAAAGGTCATGGGGGAGTTATAGTGCTCATAGGTGAGAAGTGGCAAAGAATCGTTGAACTTGAAAAAGAAGATGCAAATAAACAGTACATATGGCTGCAAATAACAGAAAATGGGGTGACTTTTAGGCTGGTTGCTTGTTATTTTGCTCCAAAAAATTCTAATTTCTATAAAAAGAGAAATCTAGATAACGAAGACCCATATGCATCGTTAAAAAAAGATATATCCATTTTCAACACACTTGGAGATGTTTTAATGGGTGACTTTAATGCAAGGACGACTAATAATCAGTCTTTTTAGTTGAGCAGGGAAGAAAAAGGGGAGAATAATCCTTTTTGGTTGGTGGAAGGTGGAGATCAATATTGGGAAAGATCATCCCAAGATGGTAATGGTGTGGTGACCCCATTTGGAGCTGAATTACTTGGACTTTGTAGCTTGTTTGGAATGGTTATTTGCAACGGGATGAGAGATTGGCCAAGGTCGGGGGGTATCACTTGCAAAACTTATACTGGTTAAAGTGTGGTGGACTACGTGATTTGCTCTCAAGGTTTTATCCCTAGATTGTTGGAGTTTGATATTGAAGACTGCCCGATTGGGATGAAATCCGACCACTTACCTCTCCTGGTTAAGCTCTGCATGTCCCCAATCAACCAACACATTAATCAGGTTCAACACATGCAGAAAAAACACTCCTCAAGGGTAACATCCTCTTGAATAAGGAAAATAGAGAAATATTTAGCGTTGTTCTTAAACAACATTTCCATGATTTAAAGAACAATAGAGGGGTCAAAGCTACAAAAGATGGGGATGTACACATTCACAACAATTTGTTGATTCCAATAATTCACAGGGCACTAAATGCATGCAAAAGATCTCACCCCAAGATGAGGGCTGCAAACACTTTCCCGACAAATCCATGGTACGATGAAGAATGTAAGGCAGCCAAGACGTCACTAAAAAAGAGAGGAATGGATAGTGAATGCAAGAAAAAATATGAAAAATTGGTGCAGTCTAAAAAATCTGATTATGTAAATGAAAGAAGGAAGGAGTTAATCTCGCTTGGAAAACAAAATCCTAAAGGTTTTTGGAGAGAATTGCAACAAAAGAAAAAGAAGATTGAAAACAATATTACTAATATCCAATGGTTAGAATATGTTAAGCTTCTTTACGAGTAGGTTCACGAGAAAGACCATCCACTTGTTATTAACACAATAATGAAACTATTCACTATGGATGATATTAAACAAGGAATAAAGAATTTAGCGAGTGGTAAAGCACAAGACATAGATGGGTTACAGGCTGAATTTTTAAAATGGGGGATAGAGACATTTGCCCCTCTCATAAAAATAATTTTCAATAATGTCACTTGAGAAGGATTTCTAGTGGAGTGGACTACCAGTGTGGTCATCTCTTTATTTAAAAGTGGTGATATCAATAATCCATCTAACTACCACACGATTATAGTCAATTCTATCTTTGGCAAGCTCTTTGGGAGCATGATTGAACAAAGGATCAACAGATGGGTAGAGAATGAGGGCAAAAGGGCAAAAAGACAGGCCGACTTTAGGTCGAGACACTCTACCATCGATCACTGCATCACCCTTAGACATTTGATTGAAAAAAATTGGAACACTCAAGGGGAGGAAGCTTATTGCTGTTTTGTAGACTTTAAGAAATCTTTTGACATGGTTCCTAAAGATAAACTATGGAATAGAATGGAGGAATTAGGCAGCCCAAATATGTATAAAACAACTGTTCACAGGTTATATGAGAAGGTCAGAACTAAAATCAGAACAAGTGAAGGTATGTCAGAATGTTTTGGTAGTGACATTGGGGTTAAACAAGGCCGCCCTTTATCTCCCACGTGTTTTGGGCTATACATTGATAAGTTGGAAGCTTGGTTAAGCAAGATGGAGGGGGATGGTGTCCAATTGGCAGGTTATGTGGTGAAACTACTTTTATATGCTGATGATCTTATCCTAATTTCTAAAACAACTCATGGGTTAAGAGAACATCTGAAAACTCTAAAACTCTTTTGTTAGGAGGTTGGGATGCAAGTGAATATCACCAAGACCAAAATCATGATTTTCTCATTGAATAGAAAAGACAAGCAGTATACCTTTCTTTTTGAAGGCAACCCACTTGAAATTGTGAAAGAATATAAGTATCTTGGGATTGACTTTCATTATAAGCTTAGTTGGGAGACTTGTCATATGAAAAGGATACAGGGAGGTTGGAAGGCCTCTTACCTTCTGCAAAATAGGTGCAGAAAAGACAAGCTTTGGGACTGTAAAACCAAGAAAACCCTCTTTGGTTTGCTAGTTACTCCGATTGTACTTTATGGGTGTGAGGTGTGGAGAAATAGCATGTCGAAGTGCAGTTGGAGACAACTAGAAAGAATCCATAAACATCTAATAACAAGCAGTCTCAAAGTTAAAACCACAGTCCTGTTGTGACCTATTTCACACATCGCCCCATCGCAAATGGGGACCCCCAAGTTTGGTTCCGCCCTCTGCGCAACGTCTTTGAGAATCTTGAATTTGGATAAAATTTTGAAGGTCAGTCTGGCTAAGTTGAGACTTTGAACTCGTTTTTGGACCTTAACGTCATGGAAGTGCTTAGAAGACCCGGTGGACGAAGATCGCCATTGCTTTCGGTCGTTTCTGACACTTCCTATTTTTTAGGGAATCTGCTTTTTTGCTTTTTGCTTTTTTGATTTTTGGCATTTTTAGGCCATTCCGGAGTCCCTATTTTTTAGGGATGCTTTTTGCTTTTTCTATTTTTGGAAAGTTTCTATTTTTGGAAAGTTTCTATTTTGGGAAAAAGTTTCTATTTTTGGATCCCACAGAGCAGAAAATCAATATGTCTTCGGAAAACGAGAAAATCAAGGCAAAATGTAAAAAGTTTGAAATTTGCAAGGAATTTTTGAAAAATGTCTAAGTCTGAGAATGGCGCCATCAAGAGAGGAATGGCATGGAAGAGTCAAGGTCCGCCCTACCTTTGGCATGCCAAAGGTAGGCACTGGCAAGAAATTCATCAAGTCCGCCATAGCATGAAGTTTGCCAAGTCCGCCACTGGCAAGAAATTCACCAAGTCCGCCCTTGGCAAAAGGTTCAAAGTCCGCCCTGCAAGGTAGGAAATGCGCCATATGGAAAATGGCATGAAAATCATGAAGTCCGCCCAGCCTAAGGAGGAAAATGGCATGAAAATCATGAAGTCCGCCCAGCCTAAGGAGGAAAATGGCATGAAAATCATGAAGTCCGCCCAGCCCAAGGAGGAAAATGGCATGAAAATCATGAAGTCCGCCCAGCCTAAGGAGGAAAATGGCATGAAAAACACAAAGTCCGCCCCCAAGAAGTGTGGAGAAGGGTAAAACATGAAGGGGGTGCGCTCCAAGATGTTTGGAAAGGGGTGAAATTGCAAGATAAATCATTAAAAATTGAATTAAATGATGGAAACAAGTGAAATTTTCCGTTGGACAAGGCACAAATAAAATTCGCCATGGCAAGGAAAATCTAAGACCAATGGATGATAAAATACGCCATAGGCAGGGAATTATAAGACATTCGCCTAATTCTTGAAGAGAAAATTAGCCTAAGGCATGAAAAACGAAGAAATGTCTAGAAGAAGAAGAGGTTTTGGCCGGCGTAAAAATCACGCCCCAGCACAACGGAGTGAAATTTTTTGGCACAAAATGAAGAGTGCTTGGCAGAGCAAACATGAAGTCCGCCCCTCTCAGCTTGGAAAATTCCTAAGCGCTAGTAAAAAAATGGCAAAATGGCAGAGGTCTCCAGGTTCGCCCAACCCAGAAGATGAATCATTTGGCTAAAATAAAAATGTCCAGAGAGGTCAAAACTCCGCCTAGAGAACTAAAATTTGGCAGATGAGCTATTAAGCACATTTTGGCTAGGCAGACAATTTAAAAAAGAGATATTTTGCCTCTGACGAACGAAATTAGCCATGTATCAAGATTGAACGGGTTGGAATTTAATATTTTAATATTTTTAATTATTTCCCTGACACTTAGGAAATTTTGATTAAAAATTCAAAAAATCCGGAGATTATTTGGAAGATTAAACTAGTCTGCCTTAGATAAGTTTAAACTTTGCCACATTCGGAGGATTTAAAACGCGTTGGAAAAATAATTTTGGACAATTAATTTAATATATTTTCCAACACTTAGTCAATTTTCCTTGAGAAAATTCGAAAATCTCAGCAGAGATGGCACAAAGACGAAAGTTAGAAACTTGCCTCGATAACTGAAAGTAAATTAGAAGTTTGCTAATCCGAGGAGAAAACGTTTCTAAAAATTGGAAGAAAATCAAAAGAAAGAAAGCAATGCCTTGAGGAAAATCGCACTTCTCAGCCATAAAATGAGTTTCAGCAACTCATTTCTTCACAAATTCCGGCTGAGAAGCAATTATCTCTCTCAAATCTTCAGGAAAACATTCTCGAAGGAGAAGTTTGTGAGAATAACATCATTGTGAGAATCGAGATAGCATTCTCTTATTGAAAGACGTGATTTTTGAGAGAAGTAATTTATTCCTTGGCTGAAATCGTACTTCCAGCATAGTGGCGCACTTCTTCTGGCAAATTTCTTTGAATTTTTAAATTCATTTACAGCCACAACGTGATCTTTGAGGTTTGGAAGTTAATCGACAACGCATTTGCGCTGTGTTTCTATCTTCTACTTCGTTTCCAGCACAAATTTCATTCATGATAGGCGAATTTAATTACTTTCAGCTTGCTTTTTGACAGAAATTTTTAATTTAATAAGGCTGAAAGTGCGATTTTGTCTAGGCTATACCCCGAAGCTCTTTAATTCGTAAATGATATTGTATTAATGTTAAGTATCTTGTGCTTGCAGGCTGTCGATCGATCAAAGCGAAATATCCAGGCAGGCACAGATGAAGTTTGCAAGTAAAGGATCGTAGCCAGAGACCAGAATAAAGTCTAAGTGGAAAAATGTCTCAGACACTGATCTTGGCCACATCGATCTCGTGGAATTTAAAAAGAGGATGATACGGCAGACTTTTTGGCCAGATTGTCTCAAACTGTGCCCAAAAAGTCGGCAAAGAAATTCTCCAGCATACATAGAGACGAGGCCGACAACAGGACAGTGCAAATCGCCGTGCCTACAGTGGACAAGCCACGGGAGGATATGGCTCCACAGGATTACGCCATCACGACCATTGACTTGGGTCCAACCACTAAGGGCCAAGAAATGGAAGATTTGGACAATTCTGTGTCCGCCATCAAATCAAGGTTGGCGAAGGAGGTAGCCAGAAGGAAGGAGTGCCAATTAGAGATTGAGCGCTTAAGGGAATATATTCAGCACTTGATCAAGCCACTTGATCAGGACACTACGGCGGCTCCTCTACTTCCGAACTCTTCGCAGGAGGCCATTAAAGAAATTGAAGAAAACAGGCTCACGGTTCAGGAGGCCAAAGAATGGATAGCCGTAAAGGGGACTGAAGCTGAGACATTTGTGGAGCGACTAACTTTGGTTTATGGCCAGGCCACTGCCTTGCTTTCTAGGTTCGCTTCTTTGGCAGAAGTATGGGACAGCCTTCCAGACGTGCAGGATAGAATAATCCCTTGCCTTAGGATTCTGAAAGGAGTTCCTAAGCAAGAATTGATAGAGGGAGGCGTCATCGCAGCGGGAGCAGCCTATGACTTCCACTCTTGGTATTGGACCTTGACGGCACGAGGTGAAGTCTTGGAGAGGGTTAAGATTGACGGCATCAGACTGGAGGAACAGGTCAAGGAAGTTCAGGCCAAAATCCTCAACATAATTGCCGATGTCCTGGATAAAGAGGCACTGCGAGAGAATGACCTGCAGTTGGAAGTTTTGAAGAAAAGTGTCCAGGAAAATATCTTCTACATCACTGGGCCCATCTTGAGGCAGGACTGGGCCAAATTGGCGAACTTCTTGAGCATCAGAGAATCCTTTGAGAAGACGGAACCAGAGTGGGAGGAGACCTTCGCCAGATGCGCCGAGAGCATCGATGGGCTTGAATTCAGAATCGGCATGCTTCCACAGGTTACCATGGACGAGGTTGCCTCGATCGTGTCCAGATTCGGCGAATACACGGCAGCTCGAGAGGATCGGGATACAGTCCCTTGAAAATAGCTCCTATTGCCAACTCATTGCTGTTCATTGCCAGTTAACTGAAGTTATTTTGGAAACCCTAATTAGGGTTTCGTTTGTTAAATCTGGACCGTCGGCTCATTTTTAATCTGAGCCATTTATTCCATTTATGAAATTCTATATAAACTCATTGGCCCTCATTTGTAAGGTGTGAAGTGAGTAATAAAAGATTGTTGCGACGAAACTATTTCCGTTTATAAAAGCTCTTGTGCATGATTTGCTAAGAACAACTTTTATTTTCAAGTAGTATGCAAGGTTGAATATTTCTCCTTCAACACTTAGAGTAGAATTAGAATAGCATTTCATTACATGTTGGTTAGATGAATGATAGATTTGATCGCAGTGGCGGATAAAATTTTGCTCATACTTTTGTCAAGTGGATGATTTGCATTTGACGTGTAAAGTTAGTCTGAGCCATTAAAATCGTGGATGCTTAACTTCTGTTTGTTTCAATTACCGATTCAAATATGAAAATTCTTATCACTTCCGTTGAAGATTGCACCTACTTCGCGTAGTTGTCCAAAGGTGGCGAAACGAAGTGTGGTTACCCATTTTGTCTACTCACTGCTGTCTCTGGAATTCTTAGGCGTAGTTCTAGATCTCTAAACCCTTATCCTTTTTTTATTTTTTTTGGAAAATCTGAAGATACCCACCAAAAGAGCCTTCAAGGATAAAACCGTCTAAGTTTTCAACCCGCAAAAAGAGAATTTCATGTAAGTCCCCTTGTGATTACCAGCAATCACAACGCCCACTGGCCTTATCCACATGTCAAAACCTGACCAAAGAAACCTTGGAGTTATTGTATTGCCTACTGGATTTTTGCAAGCACTTTTCAAGAGAGGATAAGAGTGTCCTTTGGGCATTTTTATTCTGTGTTCGGTGGCGTACTCAAAACACACACCAACAAGTCCCATATGAAATTCTTTTAGCTGAAATGGAGACTTTTCCACTGGAAGCATCGACATTAACCTGGTTGATAAGCTATTTAAAGAAGGTTGAAAACATGGATAACCACCCTTGGCCTAAAGCGGTTATGAAGGAGATGCTAGATCGTGAGAAGAAAACTTGGATGAAGCAGAACCACAAGTGGATGAACAAGTGGGACATTAATTTACAAAAGTGTCCTAGCACCAATAGTGAAAAAACTATTAAAGGGAAGGTGAGAATGCTAGTGGCACAATTGAGGACGGGATCGCATCACCTTAGATGTGAGACCAGTAGGTGGAAGATACCCAAGGAAACTTGGGAAGAAAAAACTTGTACTTTTTGCAATAAGGGGGTTGTGGAAACAGAATGGCACTTCATCATGGAATGCACCGCTTACAAGGATATTCATACTCAGCATGAAAATAGTTTGAAAGTGTACAATATGCACCAACTATTTGAGGAAGATAAGATTAATCAGACAACTAACTTTTTAGTCAAAATTAATCGCAGGAGATCCGACTTGGAAAAGAACATGAAGACAAATTTGACTTGGTGTGTCTCCGTTCCATAAACTGTTTAGTCTCGTAAACATCATTAAAATCTTTCATTCATTCATTCATACTGTTTTACCCTTTTTTACTCTATACGTTTGCTAATCCCCAAGCAGCTTCACCGCATGCCTTGTACCCGAGACTCCCGCCTGTCTGTTTCCAGCCTTGCCGCCTTGACCTGGTCGCCAATGAGATTCTTCCGTATTTTTCATCCTTGTGCGGCTCGAAAAAATAATCATATGTACGGAATCCTTGCTTAATAGCAATTGAGCATGTTATATCACGATGTTTTATAACATAAAGCTTCGTTTCGGGAGATACCTCTACGAGCCTGTACACAGTAACACTCCACTCGAAGTCCAATATTTCTAAGATTTGAAATAACTGTGTAACACCTGTAGGAGACATGTATGGGAGAGGGACCTGTAAGGACTGTACGGGAGGGCCCGTTTAGCTTGCAATAATATATGCTCGTAAAATCTGTATTACTGTCGCATCTATTTTCTTCTTATTTTGTCATTAAAAAATGGTCTGATATGACACTTTTGGTATTCTGTCGCCATTTTGGACGGTCTCAGCCCTGTCTTATTCATAATGATTACATGTGAGGTGTTTACATTCCCACATGCCTGATCTCATCTCATGCTACCTACTCTTCTCTTCGTCTACCAGACTGCTGTACTAGATCACTTGGTTCTGCAGATTGGACCATTCAAGATGGGTGCTGAGTAGTAAGATTGATATATGCCTTGTTTTACTGCAAGTTTAGTTGTTACTTCTGTTCTTTTGCTTCATTTTTCTATAATTCCATGATCTAGCACCTCTATTCAAGAATTTATGGTGATATGAACTTGCAGTGATTACTTGTTCAAGGTGTTGCTTGTGGGGGATTCTTCTGTGGGAAAATCATGTCTTCTTCTGAGATTCACGGTAAGTTTCCTTTTTCTAGTACATACGAATTGTCAAAGATACAGAACTTGCGATAAAACTAAGGTTTCTTGTATTTAAAAACCCAGTATTACTACAACAATGTAGGGCGGTTACTTGAACTTCTGCGATAATCCAAGTGTGTGTAGGAGGTTCATCTCATTCTTTAGCAGAGCCTTAACATGGCTGTGAATGGAGGGTTATTGTTAGGATGCCTCAACATTTCGTATGGGTGGTCTTAGGTTTGAATCTTAGCTGACCCATGCTTTACTAAATGGTTTTAGATTTATGTCGCTGTGTGTTGCTTAAAAGGGATGTTAGAGATTCAATTCGCCCATCGCCAAACCTTGAACCTGTAGGTGACTCAATGGTAGAGGGCTCAGCAGTGCTTATGGGAACTCAGAGCTGCATACAACAGTGTAGTGGGTGGTTGTGTGTAATGTTGTAAAACTGATCCTTATCTTTAGAACTTTTGGTAGTGTCGACTGTTTCTGAGCATCATCTGGACTAGTCCTGACTACTGACAGCTGCATTATTTGTGTTGTCATTATCATCCCCCTAGGACTGTCAACCCTGGACATTGGGTCCTGCATATCGAGTCCATACCACCACCTGAGTTATTCTAAGAGTACAGTTGTCTCAACAGTGAAACCTGTTTGTATTTTTTTTTACTTTGGCACATGGGTTTTCACAATCAGGTCACTTCAACTCTTCATAGTAGGTAGTCGGCGTTGAGCCCTGATCTGTCTTAAATCATAGTCAGGTCCTCTCAACTGCGTTGTTTATACCTCATTATTACTTCTTTAGAATTGCCAATCACTGACTCCAGGTTCAGCATATCCAGCTCACATGACCACCTGGGTGAGTCTAGAAGTATGGCGGCCATGGAACGGATATTGTTCTGGCACATGGGTCTTCATAATCCCATCTCTACAGCTCTTCATGTTGAATCATGCATTACATGTGTACATGATCAGTTCAAGTTGATCGGGCTTGTTGTCATGGTATATGCTGCTTGTTGTCAGGAGCAGTGTGCCCTTTTATGCTAAGTTGCTAGAAACAGTAAAGGCAAAGGCTTGCGGAATGTAAATGACACTCCTCAAAATTATGGGAAAAGAAATGCCATTGATAGGAAGAGACAACATGGGGGAAACTTGCACCATATCAATTGTCCAGACTTGAAACTTACTTCAAACATGTCTATTTAATGTGGCAGAGATGATGCGTTGCAATTTTTGTTTTCTTGGACAGTCATTCTCATGCATCTGTGTTCATAAGCTTTTGATAATGCAAAATGCCATATGAATGTTTATGTTTGTGAAATTTTGGACTGGAAAATATCTTGTGTATATGCATGCAGGTTCTGTGGGAAACTTCATACTAATGTCAGCACACTATGCACCATGTATGTGTGAAATTTTGGAAATATGAAACATTATAAGTATAATTGTATGATTGTACAATACCATGTTTCAGCAAGTTTCTGGGATGGGGATGGCAGGGGATGGGGGGATGCATTTACAGGACAGATTTTTTGGGAGGCCATTTTTAGGGTATGGCAGTTGATGACTATTAAAAAAATAGGGAAAATTTAAAAAATATAGAAAATTTCAAATATTTGTGCTTAAAAACTTGGAAATACCTATTGATGTGTGCATAGAAAGTACTATTAAGCCATGTTTGCAGCAGAGAAGAGGATATTACTAATGTAACCACCTAGGAATTTGCAGGCTGAAGCTTGCTTCTAGATTGACAAAGATTTTTCATACATGGAGTGATTCACAAAGCTTACTTGATTCCAATCATCATCATAATTGATGTTGAAGTATTACACACACCCCAACACATGATGGGAGAAAGACAGAAAGGTGTTGAATTATTAATAAGTAATATCAAAAGTTGTTAGGAAATGCTAAATACAGAGAAAAAAGTGACTTGACAACAGTATAAAATATTTGACATTTGGAATTTTCTTTCTTTTATAATGCATTTAATTGTTCATGTTTCTTTTCACTGTATTCTAATGTTGATTTTCTTTGGTAATGTTTCTATAATGTACATGTGTTAGAGTGTATTGAATTTTTTGGCCCAAGCCAGAAGTTTCACTGGATTCATTTATACATATTGACATAAATTTTGCTTTCAGGAAGATTCATATATGGAGAGTTACATCAGTACAATTGGTGTAGATTTTGTGAGTGATCCTCCTTCTAAGAGTGTTTTTGATTGATTAGAATGTTTTTTTAATTAGCTTCTGTTTCTTAGCATGCCTTTTAGGCTTAATGGTATTTTCTATTACAGTACACTTACTGTTAATTTTCTTTTAAGCAATTTTTGTTGTTGTTATAAACTGACTTCAATCTTGTCACATGGTTGACAGAAAATCAAAACTGTGGAGCTGGATGGAAAGACAATTAAGTTTCAAATTGTATGAATTATTTTTACTTTCATTTGTGAGAATGACAATTTGTAGAAGTTATGACATCGATTACTAGTGTCAACACCACTCTTCAAATAGATTGTTATGTTTCATGTTTGTATTCTCAATCAAAAGTCATTTTTAAATGTCAGAAAGAAATATTTATATTATATTGTAAATTCTAGAAAAGAGAGAAAAAGATGTCAAGATCTCCTTAGTAGGTATTAGTCAGGTTTAGATAGTCTCATATAGCATTGATAACCATAAGGTTACACTTAAAGTACTGATACTCAGTGAAATCATTTAGAGAACAAAAACTGAGTATAAAGTTAAAGAATAGAAAGAAAGCGAGAGAAGTGTGGAAATGTTTTCAGGAGTCATTTGCAGCGAAAAATAAAGTTGTTTGTTGTATTAGAAGATATATTCAAATATGTAAGAAAATTTATGTGTATGACACTATCATGGAGCTTGAAAGAATCTTGTCATTGAGTCATGACAAAGCTATAAAATAATCTATAATAAAAGTTACGAAGAAAAATGAAGGAGTCAATGAAAAGGTAAAACAAAAAATATATTTGAGATTTGCTTTTAGACTTTCAATTCCAGCTGTTGTTTTTCCTATTTATTATCATTTTTCAGTTTTGTATGCAATGCCTTTAAAGTCCACTTTCTTGACCTTGTGGGCAGACACTGACATTATAGAGAGGGCACTACTGAAGTTACTTGATGGATTCAGTTAAAGTTTCCTTGAATGGAAACACAAATAGATTCAAGAAATTTCCTTGTCGTATACCAAATCAAATACAACTTGGAGATCAATGCTTGGTTGACATAGGAGCTAGATGTTGGAAATGAAATGAGGATATGACCAAAACAATCTCAGTACTAAATGCAAAAAGAAGAAGATGGCATATGGAATTCATATTGAAGAGCGTCGAGATCAAGTTCACAATTTGGGTGACCTAGAAACTAAGAGTGCTTTATTAGTCTTATCTTTTGGTTTTGTAACTTTGTTGGTAATGGCGGCAAGGATTCCATTGAATCCTCAAAGATTGTTGACTTGCATATAGGACATGATGTTGATATCATGGCCAAGCTAGTACCTTAATTGAAGTGGTAGCTTGCAAAGTTGTGTGGAAACAATTATGGAATTGGATATGGATATGGCAAAATTTGAAAACATCCCTTGATATAGATATGCCTAGATATGTCAATTATAAAAATATGCATATTAAATTATTTATACATCTAAGAGTATAGAGCACTATTTCAAAAATATTTATTTATATATATATTTTTAGTTTTTATATTTTAGTTTATAATATTTTTTTTTTATACTATGTTTTTGTCTATAGTGATTTATATGTGTATGTGTGTGTGTGTAGAATTTTTTTATGTATTATTTTTCTTTTCAAAATTTGAATGTTTTTCATAAACCCAAAACTAGGTAAGTGCTAGACGGTGTGGTGTTGTATCCAAGGATATTAGATATGATTAGAATATAGGCTCATATATGGATATGTCTAGATATAGTATCCATGTTGTATCTAGGAGTATCATATGCATATATGGTATTTGATATGTAGATGTTTGTATCCAACCAGGGGAGGGGAAGTATCCAACAACTCTAGTAGTTTGTAATAGATTTGGGGCCTCATATGCAACACCTCTTATTGAACTTGGAAGATGGTATACACAAAAGATGCAAGCACATGATTTGGTGAAAAAAGTGGAGGAGGTTATTCACAAAGAGATAGATAAGGTTTCAAATCTTTGTTTTTATTAAGATAACCATAATTCACCAAAAAAAATATAATTCCTAATATTATATATTATAAAATATTAAACATATATAAAAATACACTTAGTTTACAAAAAAATATAATTCATAATATTTTTTTTTTCTTTTGTGAGTTGTGGGATGAGGGTCCACTCCCTTAAAAAAATGTCATAATCAAAGTAGAAGAAAGCTTCAAACTTGTGAAATGGGGTGCAAGAGAGGAGAGAACATCCTAGAGAAAGCTAAACAATGGAATAAAGAATTACCTACACATCCAAACTTCACAACAAGAAAATAAAAAAAATGAAGTCTTCATCCTAAGTTACATTGCCATATGAGCATCATTTTTTTTTCTTTTGTTTGCTCTTGTGGAGAAGAGCCTCCATGGCCCATTGAGAACCATCAACCACATAATCTTGGGCCTCCAATCTAAAATTTTCAGCCTCAAATTTTTTGCCATGCCTCTTGCCAAACTGTTTGTAGTTTGTTTTTGTTATCTTGCTTTTGCAATCTGAGCAATGGAGCTGATTAAGGTGGAAGCTAGTTCATCATCATGCTCCACAAGGTTGCGAGGGACTAAATCATCTTCATCCTTTGACTCTTGATCCTTGCAATGTTGAAGCAAACCTTTTGGATCTTACTTTAAGTCTTAGAAGTCCACCATCTCACTGAAGGGTTTATTAGCATGTTCCAAATTGGGCCAACCACCACATCACAAAAAGAGGGAGGCAAAGAGTATTCCAAGAAAATCTTGTCGTTCCACCAAAAAAAATCATCATTCGAGTTGCTTGCTTTTCAAATCTGTTTTTTGAGATTAATGGTTCAAGAGCCACATATCGATTTGGTAGAGCAACTTGCAATTTTTATGGACTAATTGGTTGCATTTGAAAGATTGCTCTTTGAGACCCTCATAATTTTAGTATTGCATTTAAAATCCTTGTGAGGAATTGATTTTGACCACTTGTATGACAAGCTTGGAGATGTTGATCATAGCAGAAGCTTAGAAAAATCTTCTTGTCTTGTCAAAAGAACCCTCATCCATATTGATGAACTCTTTGACTTGGTTGACCATTTTATGAATGAGTATAGAATCCCTCATGACTAGAGGAAGGTTGTATAAGCACAACCATATTGGGTTGGTGGTAATGCTCACGTTGCTAGGATTAAATAATGGAGTCCATAGGGTCATAAATAAACCTAATTTCTTGAAAAGCTAGAGGCCACGATCCATAACTTATTTGTAGTCTTTTGAAGAGTGTAAAGTGACCAGGAAGAAACCATGATCCAAGAGTTCCACTAGAGGGGAATCCAAATTGCTCCATGTTGCTTTGGACTAGTACAAGAAATCATTCACATGTGGATATTTTCGACATTTCTTAAAATAAGGGATCTGGATCCCAAACTCCCAAAGATTTTGTTGACACATTTGTTTGAAATGCGGAAATTGAGAGGATCTTTAGTTAGTGAGACCTTAGCATCCCCCAAAGTGAGACAGGGAGGAGGCTTAGGTGTTAAAGAGATATTTGCCCCTAATGCAGTAGTGGATAGAGAGGACAAATCAGTGTTACAAGACTTGGACTCGCCTCGGACTCGGCAAGTCGATTTTTGACTCGGACTCGGACTCGGAGCCTAGACTCACCCAAGACTCGGCAAATAGAAAAACCCTTGAAATTTAGAGATTTTTAAGGATTTAAAGCTTGTTTCATGCACCCTTTAGTGAATAAACCTCAAATACACAATAACATCATGAAATAGAAACTACTATGATCCTATACACAAACATATATCGATCACATAAGTATAAACGCAAATTTTAGTTGAAGGAAATAAGTAATTACTTAATACAAATAATAGTAGTAAGAGTCAAAGTAGTTAGATATATAAATGTTTTGAAATGTATACAATACTCATGGAATATGAAATCCATGGCATCAAAGATTCAAAAGTAAAACAAAAGCTATAAGTCTATGGCTCAGAGGAGCCTGCATCACTAAGCATTAGTCCTCCTACGTAGACGTCTAAGATAGGTCCTGGATGATGTTGTAGCCATCATCTTTGCCTGTGTCTCAGTGTCAGACTCAGTGGCACCCAAACCAGCATCCAAGGTGACTCCTCGTGCTCTATCCTCCTCCTCTGCCATGGCTACTGCCTCTGCCTCTCGATCCGCCTGGTCGACCCAATCAAGGTCCTCATCGGTAAAAACAGGATCCTCGGCCTCAGTGATCCAATCTAACTGTGGATCAACCTCCTCCAACGTGATGGGTGACAAGTCAATGCCCAATATCTGTCTATGGCGAAGGCGCAAGTTGTAATGAACATAAACAAGATCATTCAACCTCTGCACTGACAACCTGTTGCGCTTCTTGGAGTGTATGTGCTCAAACATACTCCAATTATGCTCACAACCCGAGGCACTGCATGGTTGGCTCAACACTCGAATTGCAATCCTTCGAAGATTTGGTACTTTAGCACCAAATCTCTCCCACCATGCATCTGAGATGAGAAAAAGAAAAAAGATAAATCTCATTGTGAAATGTGAATATTATAAACACTGAATATAAAAGATTGAAAAGTGGTAATATTTAAACTACTATTATGCCCTTAATAAATTTTTACCTGGTTGCAATGTTGATCGAGTATCTTTGCATATATCTCTTGCAAAGAGATCTCCTTGTGCAAGTTTGAAAATCTCTATCTCGGTGACAATTTGGGCATTAACATGAGAATCAGACATCCGCTCAATGACTGTGTAGAGCCCACTCAAAACCTCCTCATCCGCCTTGAATTCTTTGCGGAATTGGAAAGCCGGATTGAGAAAATATGCTGCTGCATGTAGGGGCTTGTGAAGCTGGAGGTGCCATTGTCTATCAATGATCTCCCAAATGGGGCGATACTTACTATCAATTCCCCCATAAATGGATCTAATGGCCTCTTTGGCCCTATCCATGCCCTTGTATATGTAGCCCATTGCAGGCTTCTCCCCATCGGCAACTCGTAATAGAACCACTAAAGGCTCTGTGACCTACAATTATTATGAAACATTGACATAATAAGAGTAAAAAAAAAAAAAGCAAATAAAATAAAAATAAGAATGAAAATATAATGTTACTAAACTAATTACTTATTAGTATTATTGTTTACATTTACCTTGACAATCTTGGTAGTAGGCACCCAAAAGCCTTGCTCATCAAAAATCCAACTTGACACATCCACCCCTACATTTGTCTTAGAATATGTTGAGGAAGACCACTCCTCACTAACAAACATCCGCCTCAAAGCTCCTTTTGACTGTAGTAAGGATTGTAGAGTGATGAAGTTGGTAGCAAAGCGTGTTATCCCAGGGCGAGCCAACTCTTTTTGTCCCGTGTATTGCCTCATAAGGTTGAGGACCCATGTGTTATTATATATGAACTTACAAATATTCCTTGCAGTCTCCACACATGCTTTGATCCAGTCAAGCTTGCCAAGATCCTCCAATATGAGGTCAAGGCATTGAGTGGCACAAGGTGTCCAAAACAATGATGGGTGCCTATCCATCAATAGTCTACTTGCAGCAACATAATTTGCTGCATTATCTGTGACTATTTGCACCACATTCTCCTCTCCTACCTCAGCCAAGACACCCTCCAAAGCCTCACAAAGGAATTCAGCATTTTTGGTGTGGCCAGATGCATCAATAGATTTAATGAACACGGTACCACCTGGAAAAAAAACAAAATAAATGATTCAATAAAATATAAATTTAAAATCTTGATTGTTAATCACTAAAGCAATGCATTTTAGGAAGTAAAATATTTACCTGAGGAAGAAAAAAGAAAGTTGAGCAATGTCCTATTCCTTCTATCAGTCCAACCATCGGTCATGATGGTGCAACCCTTCATCCTCCAAACTTCTCGCTGCTCCTCTATTCTGGCTTTCACATCAACCACTTTTTGGGTCAAAATGGGGCCTTTTATCTCTTCATCATTAGGGGCTTTGAACCCTGCCCCACAAATAGTAACTGCATCAATCATATTTTGCCAATATGGAGACTTTACACAAAAAAATTAAATAAAGTTAGTAATTACTAATTAGTATTGAAAAATGCATAATTTCAATTTGAATTCAACATAGCTCTAAAATATTAAAAATAAACTTCAAGAGATAAAGAATCAACTATCAAGCAACAAGCTATATATTTTAAAACAAAACAAAAGAAGAATTACTTGGCTGCATGAAATGGAATGTTGCAATAAAACCAGAAGTCTCCAATTGGAGCTTTGGCTGCATCATGTTTATCCTTGTTCCAACCCATGCTCTCAAGAGATGGTTGGGAACCTGGAGTAGTCCGTGGCAAAATATATGAATCTAGCCTAGATCCACGAACTCTAGGCCCAATACTAATGCTACCACTGCCACTGCCACCACTACCAACAACTGAAGGTGAAGACCGTGGAGGAATTGGAGGCATGGAAGAACTCGAATCTCCAACTCCACACACGGCTGCCATCTCCTCTCTTTGCTTCTTTTTTAACTCTTTTTGTTGCTCAAAGGTTTCCAATTGCACTTGCACTTCACGCACTACCTCAGCAGGGACTTTTGTGCAAGGATTAGCATCTCGGCCCGGTATACATGCAAGGTGGTATTTCAATCTATTAATGCCACCCCCAAGAAAAATTGTTTTGCAATGAAAACATTGTACTTCTCCTTTTTTTCGCTGAGGGGAAATAATGGCATGTTTCCAACAAGGATCTCTTTTACTCTGAGACATGGTGAATATGATGGAGAAAATTTATAGATATAAAAAAAGCTGCAATAACATATAAATTTCAAATAAATTAGCATTCAAAGTATAATTTTTAATTAAACTAAAAAACCTAGGGTTTGCAAGTTTGCAACTATAAAACTCTATTTTTTTGCAAGAATGCCTAGGGTTTGTTCAACAAAAAACTTAAACACACACACCTAGGGTTTGTAATTATTTGTAACTTCTTCTTTGTTTCATTAAAATAAAATAGAAAAAAACAAAGAAGAAAAAAAGAAGAGAGATTAAGTTTTGGTTTAAAAAAAACAAAAAAAACCTTCAAAACTCAAACATACCTCTTCAATCTTCTTTGAAATCAATGCAAATCTCTTTCCAATCCCTTGTAGACTCCTCTAGATGCAGCAAAATCACCTACGAACCTGCACAAATGTGATTCAATAAGCATTTGGTGCTCAATCTCTTTGCTGATTTTCCTTCAATGCAAATGTGTTTTGGCTCTCTTCTCTCTTACTTGGCTTGAAAATGAAATGAAGTGCCTTTTGGAGGAATAGAGGCAAGTATAAAAGCAAAAAGAAAAAAAAAAGAAATTTTAAAATATGTTTTTTTGCCAACTCAAGCCTACAAAGTGACGGCTGAGTCTTTGGCACGGGACTCGGCGAGTATTCGGCATCCGAGTCATTTTGACTCGCCTAGCCTCACCCGCCTCGGGACTCGTGAGTACTCGCCGAGTTTAGGCGAGTCTTGTAACACTGAGACAAATATTCAAGGGGGGACATTGTTATGATATGAAGTTGTGTTTAGGGTGAAAACTAAAGCTATTGTATTTTATATTGGAAAGTTTGTTCAAATATATGTCTTAGAAGATGTGAATTATAAAGGATCTTGTTATAGAGGTCATAATGTGGGAGTTGCAATTTACAAGGAATCTTTTCATGAGGGTTATAAAACATATTGTGACAATAAGGCAATTATAAGGTGTCATATGGAGGTACACATAATGTTGTTTTCGAAAAGTTAAGCAACATTTACAGGGCGCCATACCCTTCACAACGAGCCACTAGGGCCAAAAAGGAACAAGATTAAACAACAAACATAAAGGAAATAAAAAGCAGAAACAGCCCACAGGCAGCATAGTGACCTCAAAGAAACAGCACAGTGACCTCAAAGAAACAGCCGACAGACATGCACAGGGAGCAGCTAACTGGCGTTGTCCCAGTTTTTAATCAGGAGGTCCACCGCCTTATCACCCACCCACTCTTTGTTCTCCTGGCTGTTGTTTCCCTCCAGCTCCTCTTTTATAGCATTAGACAGAGTGCTCGTGACGAAGTGGCCCAACTTCATGGTGAAGCGGGTTAACCCCCGAAACCTTTTGTCGAGAGTGTCCATTCTCTTCACCACATCGCAAGACTCCACCCCGATGTCCATAGTCCCCTGAACCTCTCCAGGCTCTTCAACCAGGGGATGCGGAGAGTGAGAGGCGGAGCCATCAATAGGAATCTTGCTGTCCTCCGGAGTAAACTGGGGCCCTTCCACATTTTCTTCCTCCTCATCTTCAGTTTCTTCTTCCTTGTACCCTTTCTTGTTAGACTGCTCCTCCTCAGAGTCTTCAATAATCAACCTCTTTTTGCTGTTCTTAGCCAGCCTCCCGAATCTCCTCCTGGCATTTTCCCCACCAGTCATCTCAGTGGTCCCCACAACCGTATCACCTCTGGGGTCTTTCCTTATAGCATTCTTGCCCTTTACATCCTTAGCCGTCGGGGCCAGCATGCCTTTCTCCTTTCCTTTTAATGAGGGAGTTACAAGAATTTACAATTGAACATGTAAAAGTAAAACAAGTAATAGAAAGGGTCTTCAAGCCTTTTAGGAAGGAGTGTATGTTTTCCAGTGCAATGCAAAGAGTGTGGAAACAAAGCTCTGACCAAGTGTAGTATCCATGCTGCATTTGGAATTCTTCTAGGCCTTAATTGGCATTTGTAACTTTTCTAGATTTTTTTTTGGATGCAGTGTTTGGAAAAGGTCATGACATTATTGCTTTGCATCAGATATATTTTCAGAATTTCGGTATTTCTCTTAGTGTAGAATAGTCTAAATTCCTTTTCTTTACCTAGATTTCTAACTTTACAAGTATTTCAGATATCTCAAATTTCTCTCAGTTTTCATAGTTTGTTACTAGTGTTTAGGTTTGGGCAGACAACAATTAACCTCCTAATTACTTGAGATTAGTTAGGAGGTTCCTTTTCAAGCCTAAATTGTTCTTTGAGACTTTCAGTTCTTTCAACTTTAGAAATTCAGTTGAAAGTGAAATAAATAAGCTCCTCTTTGGCTTTGGGGGCCTCTATTTTGCATGTTTGAGTTTTGACATTCTATTTTTGCATATTTTTGTTAATGCTATCATGTTTTTCATTTTTTCCATGAAGCCTTGGACATGCAAATGTGCTATAGGAAAACCATATTGGAATATGTGTTTGACTTGAGTTTATCTAGGTTGCTGGTTTGGGTTTGAGGTTGGGGTCAAGTACGAGTTCGAAGTTTGGGTACACAATTTCTTAGGTTCAAGTATGGGTTTGAATGTATAGATTAAAAAATTAGAAATATATAAAAATAGTAATACTCAATATAATTAAAATTTATAGAAACAGAAAAAAAGGTGTAAAAATAGTAATACTCATAATTTGCAAAAAAGAAAATACTTATAAATTCATAATTGAATTATTTATCAAATGCTAATACAAAATGAAAACTACAAATACAATTGATATTTTTGATATTGCTCATCATTAGGAGCATCAAAGTCAACATTTGGTTCATTTGAACCACAATCAGTTGTAGTGCAAAAAAGAAAATACTTATAAATTCATAATTGAATTATTTATCAAATGTTAATACAAAATAAAAACTACAAACACCATTGATGATTCTCATATTGCTCATCATTAGGAGCATCAAAGTCAACATTTGATTCATTGAACCACAATCAGTTGTAGTGCCACTCCCACAGGCCATGTCATATGTAGAATTTTTCTCCTTTGAAGATGCTATAGCAAGGTGTGCAACCAAAGGCATTAAGTCAGCACACTTAGATCCCAATTCATTTTGAGCCCCTTATTGTAATTTGGTGCCCTTTATAATATGTTAGTTTTTGTAATAAAACTAACATATTATAAATATTAGTCATTCCACCATTCAAGTTTATTAACTAAAGACTAATTGAGTGGACTCCACTCTTTATCCTCAAGGGCTGATATTAAGTGATTCCCAACAACATACGTTGACAGTCGGGATTTGTTGTTTTTGGTCCTCAGTATGGGTGCATTCTTCTATTTCTGTTACATCTTCATGACAAAAACCACACGCTAGGGTTGATATTTTCCATGTTAGAGATGGCTTGGGGGAATTCACTTGAACAACATTGCATGGTCACTTCTTGTTTGATGTTCTTTAAGGCTAAGAAACAGTTTGTCAAAGTACATGCCTCAAAGTTATGGTAGAAAAAACCAGAAAGCTCCCAAGTGGTTACTTCTAATTCATCCTCCTCCTCCTTGTTGCCCTCTTCTTGTCCTTCTTTAATCAATGCCACCAATCAAATTATGGCCCTTCAAGATGCAAAATGGAAATTTTATCTCTGATAATCACTAATTGCCAAAAGGCTTTAATGCAATGTTCCATGAGGATGTGTATGTATCCACATGGACCCAAGTGATGTCCTTATAACTAGGAGAATTGGAGTTGGTGTCCCCTTCCCATCCCCCTTTTTTGAAAGTTATGGAGACATCCCTAGGAGAACCCTAAGATGTCCCCTTTTTTGGTCTTTTCGGGGACTCTTCAACATCCCCTAACCATCCCAAGGACTTTAGGTTATCTCAACCATCAAACACATAGAAATCAGCAAAAGCAGAAAATTAAAAAAAACATTTTGAGACAAACAACTGCTAAAAGGGGGATCACCAAGGAAGCTCAACCCAAAAAGACATAAATCCATGCTTGTTGCTGTTATGTACTCACCAGAAGAGAAGAGGAAAAGACAAGAAGAATAGAAGAAAGGAGAGGAACATGAGCAATTTCCAAAATATAATTCAGATGATGACCCTGATTTCAAAGCTTGTTGCTCAATGTAACTATGTACCATACAAGATGCATCATTTTTTTTGGGTATCTTTCAATATAAATGATGCCTGATATTATGTCTATGATTATTAGTCCATCCATCAAATTGATTATGGAATCAATGAATTGTTAGTGTAGTTACTCTTTAAAACTTTAGCTTCTTTTGGTTTGTTTAAAATTTCAACTATTAAATTGATTTACTAATTTAATAGCCATCCCCCCCCCATCCACAAAATCTGAGAAGAAAATTTGCCATGTTTAAAACCAATTGCCCCAGTCCCTATATTCCCTCATCCCTAAAACTTGGAGAAACACTAGTTTAATTATTAATCAGAAAAAATAGAACATTTTTAATATCCAAGTCCATGGCTTAACAACATTGCTGCAACAATCACAAGTTAGGCTGGGGATCTTCTCTATTAGCCTTTGATTTATAAGGTTCCCACCATGGTTCCCCTAATTACCTCAATTAGAAAGGTTGTTTCCTCTTCTATTAAGGATTCTACAGGCGGGCTTTACTCATAGTTGCACGGCTCAGTCCCTCTTCTCTGATTATGCAATTTTGCACACCTCTTTTTCATTACTCCCTTCTCCAAGACCTCTAGAGAACAATGCCATAATGAATGTGTGCAAGGTTTGATTCATTTGTTCTATGGAATTCCTTCACAACTTCTTCGACAAGTAATGGAGATTTTTATTTCCATTTTCTTCTCCATAAGAAGCTAAATATGAAGTCATTACTAGTGTCCATCAACAAGGTCAGGTAAGGGTCTATGGTACCACTCTTATGAATCCATATGGAAATTTTCTTTACCTGTTGTCAATGCTTGTGCAAAAACATTATTTTCGGAAAAAGGAAAAATGTGAAGCCAAATTCTATAAATAGATAAATTTGAATATACATCCACAAATAATCAATTTCCTTTCTTAGTTAAAGAGTTGCTAAAACAAAACTGTTATGAATGATCTATTTGCTTGCAAGCGTAAAAACAACAATAGAGTTATTGAAAATGTTAATTCAAGAGTATGAAAGAAAGGAGAACTTTTGTAGGGAAACATGGGCCCCATCTCAGGCCAAGGAAATCTCTAATTGTAATGTGATTGTTTCTCTTAGCAAAACGTAGCCTAATCTAAATTCCAAGGCCCTATTTGAAAATAATCTGCCTCTTCAATTCTTTTGCCCTTTCTTTGTGGAATAATCATTATCTATTAAACAAACTTTGCTGACATAAGCAAAAGTATATATGTAAGATTAATGATTTCTAATGTTCCTATGAAGCCAGTCCTAATGTATCCAAAGAGGATACAAATAACTACTATTGTAGTTGACTATCCTCAAGCATCATAATAGTCACGCCATCAAAATAGATTGAAACATATTCTTGTTTGTCAAAGTGTCAATCTTATCACTATACATTGCCCCTTTAGGGGACATTGCAATGACATTGATCAATGGTCTATTTTTGCAATCTTTCCATCCATCAAAAATGGACATACCTATTTCGGGTCATGTATCCTTGATTGCTTTCAATGATGCCTCTACTGAAGTTTTATCCTTTGCCAATAAGGTGGTTCACACCTTTTCATAACCAGGGCTAACATAATCAGAAGGTACATTGGCAATGGCCAACACCATATCTTGCCAATATGGTGATCCAATGAGGTTAAAAGGAAGCCCATTGCCATAAACACAATGAGCAATGCTCTCATTTGCAACCTCCCTCACTTCATACTTGAATGCCTCTTCTAACGGGCCTCTTTTATGCGAAGCATTCTTTTCTTGAGAAGATGGTGGCAATGGCATGAAACGATGTGGGCCAACCAGGTTTAATAAGCCACTAGGAGGTTTCTGCAAGATTTTCTTGGCAAGAGGATGTGTTTGTTCCTTTGATCTATTACTTACCATGTTAGCATCCTCTTGTTCTTTAATATATACCATTATTTGTTGCTTTGGAAACCCTTTTTTATTTGGCCTAGGACAAACTTTTATTCCTTGGCAAGGAATAGTGCATAAGTGAGCTTTCACTTGAAAGTACAAGCTCTTATTCTTAGTTCCACATTGGCTACAATGCCAACAATAACCCCCACCACCAGGAAGTTGTTTAATCATTGTCATATGTCACCAAAGAGGTGACAATGCATCAATTTAAATGAACCCTCTACATTTGGGGAAACTGAATTAGAACTACCAGCCATTCTATATGAACCTAAAGCAAAAAACATTACAAATTAACATCCTACTAAAAATAAAATAAAATTGGCATGATAACCCCTTACTATACATAAGAATTTCAATTTTTTTAAAGAACTTAACAAAAAAAGACTTGAACAAACTTGAAAATTTTTCAAAAAAATTATTCAAAACTTGAAAAAAATGAAAATTTCACTCACCTTTGATAGCTAAATCTTCTTTGTGTAGCTATTTCTCTCTTGTTGGTGTAGGTTTGATTCTCTTGTAGCCCTCACCTTCTTAAAAAAATGAACCAACTTTCAAAACCTAGCAATGGCAGCTTGGAGGAGAAAAATATAGTTTTGGTCTTTTGTGTTTGTCAAATGAGTTTAACAAAGTCTTATGCGCTCACTTTAGGGTGAGCTGCTTCAAGTAATTTTTTGTTTTAAAAAATTGCTGTTTAAAATGTTGTTTTAATTTTTTTGGGGCCTAGTGGTTGTAGGTCCCCTTGGGTTTGTCTTGGGTTTGCTCAGGGTACCACTTGGGCACCCTAAGCTGTACCCTGGGTTGAATTGGGATTGGACTTAAACTTGGATTGGACCCATATTAGAAGGGGATGGGGGGTAACATATGGAATCCCTTACATGGACAACACATTGCTAGCATTGCAATTAATATCCGTCTCATTAAATTGGTATTACTATTCCATGCAATGCATCTTGCTACTACCTGAGTTGATCCATTAAGATCTATACACTTGCAAATGAATTTTCTCTAGCATGGGTTTACTCTAAGTTCCTATGCTCCTATTTGTTAATGGTATCAATATACAAATTATACCTTATTAATTAGGTGTGGTTGATGTGACGTGCTCTTATTTGTTAATGGTATCAATATCCAAATTATACCTTATTAATTAGGTGCGGGTGATGTGACTTGCCTAGAGATTTCACACATGTTTGTAGCACCAAGTTTTCGTATTCAACACAAATGTAATCTCTGTTTCATACCAAAAGACATCATTTCTTGTCCTCACCTACTCAAGGAACTTGCATTTGGAGGCATCTTTGTACAACAATACCACCTCTAAAAGGTGACTTATTTTTGGAGATAATGATGGATGTAAATCTCATTCTTCGATGGAACTAAAGCAATGCTAGAAAGTGCAAATCAAATCATAGTCTTTTTAATGGGAATAAGGCAATGCAGGTTCAAAATCACATCAATTAATTTCACTTACATAGCAAGAAGTCTTGGATAGAGATAACAGGTTATATTGCTTTAGGAATCCGAGGCCAAATCTTTTTATTTGATCCAATAAAACAGATTTAGTATAGCAGATAAGAGATTTCTTATCAAGCGGACACTACAACTCAAAGAGGATAAAATACAGTTGGTTCCAACGTTATATCACAAATGTTGACATGTGGAAATCTCAAAAATTAAGTCACTAGAAATTCTTCATATGGTGCAATTCTACAACCCTAGTTGAAAAACCCATCAATTACTTGCAAAACTCACAAGCACTTGCAAGTCAAATTGGCTGACAAGCAACTCACTAGAAACTCAAAACTTTTGTCAAAAAATCACCTGCTGTTTCACAATAGAAAGGTCATTTTGTTTTGTAACTTGTTCCAAAGTTCGTATTTTGAGCAGTAGTGTTGAAACAAGGGAGTTTCAGTTTGTAGTGGTTGGAGAATGACATGTTGGCTCTTATTTAGTGCATTTTCAGTGGCATTTCAAATGTATGCAATTATAAAACATTTCCATTTTTTTTAGTGCTCCTTGGGGATGTGCCCCTTGCCTTTTTTGCTCTCGTCCCCTATAGGGGACATATTGGGGATGCATAGGAAACCTCCCCTCACCTCCCGTGTAGAAGAAAAAAGAAATGTTCTAGGGATGCCTTATGTTGCTAGGGGATGTCTAGGCATCCCCTAACTGTCCCATACGACCCAACAACATTTCAATTCCTTTAAAAAAAAACACACTTTAATTTAGGAAAAAGGAATGGCAAGCCCATAAGGACACCCCACTCCTTTAAACAATACCTAAACTTGATAGAACCCTTAGAATAATTAAAAGCAAAAAACAATTTCATTTTAACATTTTTAGGGTTGTGTAGAAGAGAAGCAGTAAAAAGAGGAGAGAATTGTAGTGGAAAGAAGACACTAGGGCATCAAATCCACTACATTTGAGGTAAGTTATTCATCTACCATTTGCTTGTTCGATTTCTTTTGCATTTTTAATTTTTTTTTTAAAACACATAGGGAGGGCATTTCAATTTTCTTTTTCTTCTATTTGAACTTGAAGCTGTGTTTTCAATTCTTAACAAAAACAAACAAGGAGCAACAGTGGGAGTAGTGAGAGTGAAGAGATTGAAGTTTAAATACAATAGAGAACTAGAACTAAAAGTCATAGAAGTATGATTGCCATTGGGTGTTCTTCTGGGAGTGGGAATGTAGTAGGGCCAACGAGTTTAACTACTCCATTTGAATGCCCTTCCGAACTCCTCAAAAACTATGTCTATGCCAAAGACCAATTTAAATCCAAAAACCTCTCTTACAATTTGCATCACAAATAGACAATGACTTTTTTTTAGGGGGAGTAGAATATGGCTATGTCATTTGTGCAACAAAGACTATAGAGGAAGATATACTAGAGTTTATTTTCATCTTTTGTGGATAGAATACGGGGTTAAAGGTGGTGAGACTATAACTCCAACTGAGAACTTGTGAAGGTGTTTCATGAGTTCAGTAGTATCAATCAATACTTTCCAAATGATTGGCATGGATTCTTTGAACATATTTTTATCTTGGTTGACTGAAACTAACTCTTATTGCTTCTAGACTTCCTTGGAAAAAATATAATTTTTGAATGAATGGTCTATTGTCGTTGGCACTTGTTGGCAGTTGGGACACATTGTAGTGTTGACCCACCCTATTTTTTGAAGGTATTAGCTGTTAGAATTTTCCCAGTTGTAGCTAGCTAGAGAAAAGCATGAATTTTTAGTCAAGCTTTAAGTGATAAAATCCTTCCCCATGTTTTGTTGTAAATAGTCTACTTACAAAATCTTGCCTATGTATTGGTCGTGGTTGGCTTCCTCCTTTTTATATTCCTCTTGAATATGGAAATACTATCTTTGGAGTTTCTATTACTTGACTATGTTCTATTCATCATGGTCGTGGGGGCTTCCAAGTTGTCAACCAAACTTAGAAGGTCGTCTTCTTGTTCAAAAGTTTCTTGTGAATCGTCTTCTTCAATTTCTTCTAGGACTAGTTTATAGATGTCATCTTGGTTATACAGATCTTCTACAACATCCTACCATATTGCTGTATTAGTGGAATATACAACTTAAACAACTTTATTTTTGCAAGAACATTGGGGGGTCATATGGCTGGGTTTATTGCAAATATAGTAGATGATAGATTTAGATTGTGTTTGCAGATGGTATCATTTGTGCAAGAAAGTTTGCTTAGGTGTATGGGTGCGCTGTTTGGAAAAACTGCATTTGCAAAAGGTGAGATGGGTCTTCTTATGGGAACGCTTTGGTTTAGATACATATTGGTGGCAAACATAAGGAGCAGTTTCAGGGAAATGAGAAGCAAGGCAAGCAACTTGATGCTTGGCATTTTTTAACATAGATCTAGCTTCCTGAATAAATTTCAAGATTTGTTGTCTTGCAAAATCTACAAGACCTATAAGTGCACAAGTAGGAATACTAGCTTACTTATATTCAATAAAATCAAGAACCTCATTGCAGATGTCCTAGGGCAATGCTTCAAATAATTTCATTTTGGCAATAACATTGTTTGCAAATTTTCCTTGTTAGGCTAATTTTCTAAATTGCAGAACCAAATCTTCAAATTTGCTCAAGTAACAGAGTTTCATTCCACAACCATTTATTAGCATTGACAACTTTTTTATTCTGAGCAGGGCAAAATTCATTGAGAAACTTGTTGAACAATGCATGAAGCAGCCTTGGTTGATTATATATTTTCTAATTTTGCGTAAGTGTAGTTAGTTGGCTCTACCATGAGGGTTATACCCCAAAGATATTTGTAGGCAAGCATACTAGCACCAACATTGGAAAGGCTTGCTGCTATTCCAATATTCAAAAAGGTATTTACCCAAGCTTGAGTCTTAGAAATTGATTCAAGTCATTATCTATATCAAGATTGTAATGAGCCAAGCACTGAAAATACAGAGTATGGTTGATTATGCTGATAACAAACAAAATATGTCCTGTAACAGGCCAAGGGCCGATAACAACAGAGTATATGACTGTAGTATGCTCAGCTCAGATGTAATACTAAATCGTTCAGATTAATGTACTGTGTCAAGCAGTAAATCGTTACTTTACATTCAGACAACAATTCAGATAACATCAATCCCAAAAATCGGGACAGCACCCAAGTCATTATCTTCAGATTTAAGAGACATACATGTATGCACCATGATCTGTAGCTATCGATGAAGCTATGCCAAATAATATAGGGATTTCCGATTTAGCTCTGATTCATAATAGACTCCAAATAACAGTAGATACTCCCTGATTGCAGAATATGCCCCGACCAGGATGAGAGTGAAGACATAGCTCTGATTCATAATAGACTCCAAATAACAGTAGATACTCCCTGATTGCAGAATATGCCCTGACCAGGATGAGAGTGACGACATAGTGGTATGCGACACCCTGTAATATCCGTCTAAGAGAAGTTTCGCTCCAGCCCAAAAGTGATTCACGCTGCTGTAATGAGCCCATTCCCGGCAATATGATGAACACGACTGCTTGTGAGTATGGCGTTGAACAATGGTGGCAATTCCCAGGCGATTTTCTCTTGACACGATCTCTCCTTTGTTAGCTTGAAGATGCAGCGAATAGGCCAGGGAGGGGTGCGAATGTTTGAGATGCCGTGTCTTCTCGTGATGTGTTCGAAGATATTACTTGTGTGCAATCCTTAGAATTGATTATTGACCACGATTCTTTTGAACTAGAATGATTCAATGCCGCTCAGCCTATCTGTAATTGTCTTCACACTAATTGCCACTATCGAACCCATGAATGACTTGTGCACATGAATTTGGAGATAATGCATTAGGGAATGGATGAATGTGGTGAATGAACAGAGGCAAAGAATCCCAGGTAGTGACTACGTCCTACCGGGTCAGACTCGCTATGCGGTCAGTACTCCTTGACTCTACTCCATCCTTCACACAAGCTAGCAACCTGCTTAAATAGTAGTTGAGGACACCTCCCAGAACAAGTCGGCCAGAGAAATCAATAATTCAAATATTATTATTTTAGTGTCGATTAGAAAGTTGGCCAGGAGTAAATTTAAATGTTATTTAATAATAATTTAAATTTATTATTTATTATTTATTAATTATTTAATAGTGTTTAAAAACACTTTTTATTTCCCTCTAAGCTGGTTTTGAAATTAATCGGGGACATGACAAAGATACCATGGTTATTGGAATGTATGCACCCATCATCATAGTGAGGGAAGGTTGTGCAAATTATCACTTGTCCTTAAAGAAGGCTTCAATCCATAGATTTCCCAAAGATGAGAATGTTAATGGTTTCAAAGATGATGCTTCTACAACTAGTGCCTTAAGTTTCTTATTAGTCTTCTTTGTCTGTTAATTTTTTCAAAATTTTCAAGCCAATCTAGGCTAGCTTCTAGTTTTGCTAACTTATTATCAAAACCTGGTAGCTTATCTATTGTATTTTGTACATTATCTCCAATTGAATGGAGCATATTTATTGATTGTTCTAAGAAATTTTGGATATTACTACAACCATTTCTTATATGCTATACATGGCTAGTTGTCTCACTCCACTAGCAAGATCAACACTCTAGCCTACCATATCCACCATCGTTACTCCTTTGTTCAAGCAACACCATCCAATGCAAAACCTTCACACCTAGTAACTAGTCCATGAAACTCATCTCCCACTCATTTTCTATCAACAATCCATTGTAGGGAGAGCACACCACCAAAAAATGACAACTGCCAACACTACTCATCACACTAACATGATACTTGCAACCAAACACAAATAAAGGAGAAAGGAAATTAAAAAATATAGGAAATTTCAAATATTCACAGTGTAACATTGATATGGCATTCATCATATACATTATAGAATGTTAATACATAACATTATAGTTGAATAGACATTTCACATGAGAGTTGACAAATGAATTAACAAAATTCAATTTCTCTCATTGTCAATTTCCATATATTCTACCAAAATTACAACAGAATGCCCAAAGCTTGTGAGTTTCAACTACAAAATGACAAAAAAATAGAAAATATGCCACTTCCCCTAATCAACATCTATTAACATTGCATCGAATCGAAGTTTGAGTTTAAGTCATTGCCACTAGGGATTGCCCCATCCAATTGAATCCAACCAATCCCTCTTGTGACCCCTCATCAACTCGTGTGGCATCTTTGGGCTCAATATGCCAACATGTAGTTGGAGTCTAATGATATTAAGGACTCTCTCAATCTTGAAGTTGCAAGGGACCATTTACAACTAGCAACAACTTCTCCAATCATTGTGAGGTAAGCCTATTCCTCTTGATTGACTATATGAAGTTGTAAGTGGGGTTAAGGGTAGTGCCCCTCATAGGGGTCTAGAGTCAAAGCCCCATTTTGGGGTGTCGGGATAGTGCCTTCGTTGCACTCCTTATCACGATACAAGGTGGAGTCGAGTGGTAGAGCCCCTACCACCAAGTCCAAATTAAAGCCTTTAAGACCACACGAACCTTCAAGGCATATACCATTTTTAGTAATTTTATTGCTTGTAAGTTAATGATGTAGTTTTGATGCTCCCTTGCCTCTTCATTGCCATTCTCTTCTCTTCTCATAATTGTTCTTTTTGTTTTCTTCTTCACAATATGGAAAATGGAAAAATGATTGTTTTTCTTAGTTGTTGGTGTGATTGTTTTTAGGTTTAGTGTTGGTGTAAAGGGCTGTGGGGGCACTTATGGGTACATCATCAACTTTTGTCAGTTTTTAATTCCAAGTTGCATTCTATGTTGATACCTTGGTTGTCCTCTCCTCTTCTCGAAAAAAATTAGATGTTTTGGAATTGTCTTCATAATTCTTTTACGATCGAGGATGACAGGTGGATGTGTATGACTCATCCCTGCATTCTCAAAACATCACCCTTGTGGGGTTCGAGGGTAGTGTCTTTGTTGTACTCCTTATTGTGATATAGGGTGGGGTTGAGGCGTTGAGCTCCCACCACCAAGCCCAATTTAAAGCCTTTGAGACCACACAAACCTTAAGGTACATGCCATTTTTCATTATTTTATCACTCTTAAATTAATGATGTAGTTTTGATGCTCTCATGCCTTACTCTCATTGTTGTTCTCTTTTCTTCTAACAATTGTTCTTCTTTGCCTTCTTCTACACAATATGGAAAATGGAAAAATGAGTTTGTTTTTTGTTTTGAGTTCTTAGTGTGACTATTTTAGGTTTAGGGTTGGTGTAAAGAGGTGTGGGGGCCCTTGTAGGCTCCTCATTTTTTTTTTCATTTTTGTGTTTTGTTTTGTAAATTGCATTTTATGTTGATTGGGTTGTGGGGGACAGTCCAACCATTCCTTGATTGTCCCCTATTGTGCTCGAAAATTATTTTTTTTGGAAATGTATTTAGATTTTTTTTTTATGATCGTGGACAATTGGTGGACATTTCCGACTTGTGCTTGCATCCTCAAAATGTCACCCTCGTAGGATCTGCAGGCAATGCCTGTAGTGCTCCCCCTATTGTGATATAGGGTAGGGTCAATGGTTAGAGCTCCCACCAATAAGCCCAAATTAAAGCCTTTCAGACCATATGAATTGTCAAGGTGTATTCCATTTTTAATAATTTTATGCTTTTAAGTTAATGATGTAGTTTTGATGCTCTCTTGCCTTCTCATTGCCATTATCTTCTCTTCTCACAACTGTTCTCCTTCTTTGTCTTCTTCTTCACAATATGGAAAATGGCAAAATCAGTTTTTTTTTTCTTAATTGTTACTATGGCTTTTTTAGATTTAGGGTTGATGTAAAGGGGTGTGGGGGACTAGCTTTTTTTAAAATTGCATTTTATGTTGATTGGGTTGTAGGGGATGTCCTAGATGTCCTTTGTCCATCCACTAACATACATGGGAAAAATAGATGTTTCAAAAATGTTTGTGGATTCTTTTTAATGATTAGGGATGGCATGGGGATGTTTTTGACTTGTTCCCCATGTCCTTGAAATGTCACCTATTGGAAACAAGCCCAAAAACATAGGGGACACATCCTCAGGGTACATAGAGCTTCACATTGTTTAAAGAAGCTAATACATAAGCAAGGAAGGGCAATATGTGCCAAATCTGGCAATGTATGTGATATTAAATCAAGCTATCATTCTCACAAAATCCAAGACATCACCCCTATGTCCAACAAATCCATAACTCACTATAATGATTACCCTCAATCACCAACTTAACATTCTCCACAAGAACCTAAAAAACAACACACTTAAGTGATTTAAAAGGGTTTAAAAGCCAACATTTTGTCTAACATTGACCAAAATGCACTTAACTTATTGAAGAGACTTGAGAAGGGCTGTTGATCCACTCTAGCATTAGCCAAGAAATTTGTTACCATGTTAACTTCTCTGAAGGAGTGTGTTCTACAACACTTAACACATTCCTAAATACCAAATTCTTCTCCAAAAATTGCCGGTTTTTTCCAACTCAGATGAAAACCATTGTGAAGACCATTATTCATGGTTAAATTACTTTCCACCACCAACCACTTACATCCTAGAGAAGTCAAGGCCACCTTCAAAACAATTGCCTCCCATTCTATTTTATTATTAATTTGCTACCTAAGGAAAAATGAACCCCCATGGACAAAAGTACCACTATCAGTTCTAATGATCAAACAAGCTCCAACTTGGGTAGGACCAACCCTAGAGAACCATCAAAATTTGGCTCAAAAAGCTATCTAGGGGTCTCATCCAAGATACATTTTTCTAGCTAACTTATGTTTCTTGCCCCTTTAGTGGGAAGTTTGGTAGAAATTTATTAAGTTAAATGTCAACACACACATGTACATAGTCCATGATGGACTGCTGAAAAGTAAGTTTTAAGGTTCTAATTGCATTTCCAATTTTCCTTAATGAGGACTTTGCCATAGTTTTCTTGAAAAGGAGTATGATTGATCCTAAATTGGAATATTTGTAAGAAGGCACTCTTTTGGAATGAATGCTTTGTGAAGACTGAAGAGGCTTGCATTATTTGTAAGTCATGGGTTCCTTGGAAAATAGCATCCTTGGTTTTCCCAACTATTTACTAAATTGGAGTAGGGAGTTTATAGTTATAGGTGATCCACTTGTTCAACTTTCTAAGATTTGGGTGAAGAGTCAAGACCCATAAATTGGCACATCAAATATGTTAATATAAGCTGCAAGAGTTGCCATTTCATCTTTTTAAGTTGAATAACTACCTAAGGAAATGTACTGGATACTTGATAGCAACCATGAGATAAATTTTTCTAAAGTTTTGGGCCACAAGATTGGCCTCTTGTCATGTCAACGTACAAACTCCAAAATGCTCCTCACTTGAGGGTTGAAAAGTTGTGTTCCATGGTGTTTCGAGGATGGGGACAAGGGGATGGCAGGGGATGCATTTTTGGGGCGGCAGTCTAAGGGCCTTTTTTGGGGATGGCAAAGGGACAACAATATATATATATATATATATATAGAGAGAGAGAGAGAGAGAGAGAGAGAGAGAGAGAGAGATGGGCGGGAGATATTTCTACAAGTTGATTGCTAGCAACAAATATTAATAGGAAAATTGTAAATTTACTCATGACAATAGTCTTCAACTGTTCAAGTTTTCAAGTTTAAAGTTTAGAAATTAAGTTAAAACTCAAAGTCTCATTTAGACTATTAATATCAAAAGACTCACAATGATTTGTATCACCTTTGGCTGAAGTTAATGGTTCGTCTAATGGAATCTTGATCAATCCTGCTCCGCCTCGTTAATCTGCCTAACATCTTTAGGATCAACATCCCAACATGTCATTGGAGTTTTTTGATACTCAGTAGTTTGCTGATCCTAAAGTCTCAAGGCACTATGAATTGCAACTAGCTTTTCTGCTTGTTTAGAAGTAAGACTATTCCTCTTGATTGAGTGGATGAAGCCATTGGTGGACCAATTCCTCTCTACAATAGAGGAATTAGCAATTTGTGAGAGTAGACAAATAGTAAGTTGTTTCAATTTTGGTGTGTCCTTCCCATGAAATATACACTATCTAATGGGTGCTTTTTGTGTAGTAGTGGCTCTATCCATCCTAGCCTTTGGTTTGTTGAATGCAGGATATGTTGGGTTCTAAAACCATTGCTCTAATATCCTAGAACATGGTTTAAATTTGAAGGCCTACAATTGTTTTCATGAAAGAAAAACCAAGGTTCATCCATAGATTACGGAGGGTTAAAGGCCAATTGATGAGAGTGGATAATCTCTCCTACATTTCGAGCTCAACTTAGACTCAAGAGGGTGTTCCTAGATGTACTTTAACAGGTTTTCAACTCACTTAAAATGGATAATAAATTAGTATAAATAACATCTATACCCAAATGCATTCTTGACCCCTATGCCTATCATTGGTCAAGTTCAACTAGCTGCAACAAACCTCTTTATTGCTGATAAAATTGTGTAAATATAACTCACATAAGATGAATGATTTGATGAGGCTTGCTCCAGATTTTTCCTTGTTAATAGTACTGAATCACGAATGCACATAACTGATTTAAATTCCTAAGCTATTGATTAAAGAGTTTGATTGATTTTAAGAGAGTGAGATTGGTCAAGTGCTTCCGAGACTAGTGCCTATTCATTAGGTATAGAGTCATAGTTATCATAATGAACAACAAATTTAAAAAATAAGGGATTATAGTTGTGCATTTACACACAAGAATAATAACATCGAAGTATAGAACATGCTTAATCATCAATCAACACACTGCATAAATCCATTTGAAATCATAAGAGGCCATTACAAGGCTTGTAATGAATTAGAATGCTATTATATTTACCAAGTTTACATTATAATTATACTATCGAGTGTGGTAAGAGAAACTCTAGCTGAAAAAGAGTTCCTTAAAGATTTACAGGTGTTCATGGAGACATCCAAATACATGTCATATAAACATTTACAAATTCTTGGAGAATCATGAGCAAGCTGTTCGAAATGGTTTGGATTGGCTTTTTTGGTAACCCTTCATAACTTTGGCACCCACAGGCATCTTGAAACAACAGATAGAAACCAACCTCCTAAAAATTGAACGATTTGTTTTTCCAAATGAACCCAAGGCGTAACCCTAAATCACAACATTGTAGCAGATAAAAATCAACAATCTCAATAAAATCCCACTCGAAATCAACTTAAAATGGATGCATCAGATTAAGTTGGGTACATGGTATCTAAGAACAGATATTTGCATTCATGGCAAATGCACAAGACAGGCAATGGGAGAAAACACGTCGTTGCATTCGTTTATTTGGTGCTTTGAACATTTGAAAATATTAAATCTATCGCCATATTTATTGGGCTCTTTATATTTAAAAATATTACTAAAATGTTTTTCTTTTAATATATAGGCCCCTTTTACATTCTTCAGCATCATTTTCGGCAACTTGAGGGAGTTTAAAAACTTGATAGTGTTAGTTTTTATGATCAGATATTTAATAATCAGAAATGCAGCACATAAGACAATGAACACAACAAGATACCCTAGGAAAACCCTCCAACTCGAGGGAGAAAAACCCAACAAATATTTCTCTTATATTTTGAAGTAATAAGAGCAGAAATCTGCTTACAACTCAGGCACACCACTATGCCAATTTAGATACAATGAATAATTGCACCTCTCCTAGATGCAAATGCAAATGAATATGTTTCTCCTTGAAATTGAACTGCTGTAGCAAAATGATGATCTGCTGCTCAGGCGCGAACTTCTTCTAGATGCGAATATGATAATTAACTTGATCATTACAATGAGAGGAGCATTGAATATATATACAAATGAGAAGGAAGGATCACGTCCTTTCAAGGAGGTCGGCCTCAACAAAAATCGTATCTCTTCAAGGTGACGGATGATAAGCCAAGTCGGCTTTAGGTTATTAATTATTTATTAAATAATATATCAAATGAGGCGCCTCCTCATAATCGATGTCATCATAAATTAAATAGCCAAAGGCTATTATTTAATTTATCCTTCAATGCAAAGGATATCGGGCTAGAAGAGAATCCCGACGCTGTCATGTAACATCAACACTCCCTCTCAGCTAGGGAGGATACTTCCAGACATATCACCTCATCGTGATGTCAACCACAATGGCTATTGCCATATGTGGAAAAGAAACATATCACCTCATCGTGATATCAACCTTCATGGCTACTCCCATGAATGGTAAGTGTGCACAAGTGCCCATCACAGAATTACTCAAAAGTGATGTCGTCATCTCATCATGACGTTCACCATGGCTACTCCTAGAGGGTGAAAAGCACAAGTACAAGAAAATCATCACGGACTCTCTCACGTGATGTCATGGAGTCACACACATGACATCCACCTTGGCTACTCCCAGAGGGTGGAAACAAGGGCTTGCACCTCAAATCTCTATTATAGAGAGAAATGCATTAAAGCAAAACATAGATCACTGAAGCTGAGTCTCCCTCTCAGTTAGGGCTTCATTCTCCACAATACCAAGCTTGTCTCGGAAGTACACAAACTTTACTCTGGAGAGAGGCCTGGTGAGAATGTGTAATGTCCCCAATTTTGCCCTACGCCCTTCATTTGGATTTAGCCTATTTCCAAAAATCCGTAGGCTTCTCAGACGTGCAAATTAGGGTTTCCTATTTTATAGGGGTTCTAAAGAAGGTTTGCGTGAATAAAAATTGCGGATTCTTTTTGGGTTTTCAGAGAGCTTCGCAGTGGTATGACCTGCAAAGGCATTGGGCATCTTTTTAGAATTTACTATTTTTAATAAGTTCTATTTCTGGCAGTGCCATCTTGGGCAGTAGCATCAGCAGTCAGCTCAGTTTCCATTTCGGGCAGTGCAGTTTGGAGCATAATTGGCTTTCAGCATTTTGAGGCCATTTTGGTGAAATAATATATTTCAAGGCATTAATGTTTTAATTTCAAGTTGACCCCTTGGCCTAGCTCATTAACTTTAAGTTGTGTTTAAAAGGTGGCCATGAAGGGGGACACCTTCATGAAGGAAATATTAAACATTTAAATAAGTTTATTTATGCCTTGAAGTGGACGCCTTTTTAAGAGGGATTAAATATTTGTGAATTATAAAATATTGCAAAAAGGGAACTTTTGGCGTCCCTTTCTTGAAGGAGTTTTGGGAATTTGTAAAGTCACCTCTTTTTCTATAAAAGAGAAGTCTTGCTCCAGCTTTTGATATCTTTGGAAAATGTTGTAAAGTTATGCTGCTGAATTAATTTCAGAATCTGACTAAGGGAGAGCTTAGCAATTCTACTCCATTCTTCGAGCCTGAAACTATGGTCTCCTAGATGGTTGATTGAGAGTGTGCTTCACCCAGAAGTGCACATTGAGCTTCAACGTGGAAGATTTTGACGTTATTTTCAGTTTCTGTGTTGCCGATGTTCATACAGCTGAAGTTGATTTTTGTGAGCAGCTTTTTGAATAAATTCAATCTTGTTCTGGGTATCGATGCATTGTGATTCTAGACCAAGGGCGCCCCTTTCCACAAAGGACTGGAATTTAATTCAAAGTATTTTATTTTATCTTGCAAAAATCGCCCTTGCTAGGGCCGTACCTTCTTGTTTGCATTGGGAATTGTGCCAATAAATAAATGCTGAGTTTTGGAGCTGTTTCTTCATCATGGCATGGGCGCCTATCCTCCAAAGGTTCATTGCACTTGGTTTCACGCAATTCGGAGGTAAATTGATTAAGATATAAGCATTTCATTGATTCACAGGTTGCTGATTTACAGTTTCAGTTTGCTGATTTTAATTATCAGACTTCAAAGAGATCAGATTTTAGCTTCCTTTTCAATGTTTAAGAGCTTTCTAGATTGAGATAATCATTCTTCACATTGTGGCTATGTCTATCATTGTAATACTCGTAAATTGCAGATTATTGGATTGTAAGGTTGTGAATTAGTAGTACTAATCCAACCATATGTTATTGCTGCATTTACTTGTAATTTCTAAAGCTAACATTAAGTACCCCTAGATGGTTTACCGCCAGTGTGGAGAATAAACTTGTATCTCTCATTTTACCCACTGTAAAGTGGAGAATTCCCACTCTTGAGTGGATGCCTGCCACAACAGACGGAGTGTTTAAATTGTAATCTTTTACCCCCACTGTTTGGTGGTAGTGAGGAAATTCTCTCATGGCTGGTTATCCGCCTATGTTCTTTCAATTCAACAATTAGCACTCCACCATATGTTAGCACCTCGCCTGTTAAAGGATCTTGAGTGCACATTCTTGGTGTTGAGTTTAATCTCTCTCTTTCAGTATAATCTTGTAATCTTGATTCAGTAGATCCTCTAACCATATGCCCGCCCCTCCTCCTTAAGTGGTTTTAGGGCGCATTTTTGGTTAGAGTTATTTCATGCACGTTTTGGGTTATGCTAACCTTAACGGGTGCTTGGTTACATTGTAAATGTTTGATTTAAAAATCAAAAAAATTGAGAGAGAATATTTCAGAATGTCTGCCGTCTGCTCGTCAGTGCTAATGTATCTCAACTGGATTGCTTTTCTCAATACCATATCTCTGATATAGTGGTATTCGATCTCAACATGTTTGGTTCTGTCATGAAACACTGGATTGACAAAAAGCTTCACACAGCTTTGATTATCACAATGAATGATAGTTGGCTCCAATGATTGTCCAAACAATCCCGCAAGGAGCTTCCGAAGCCACATTGCTTCTCGAGCTACCACACATGCTGCAATGTACTCGGCCTCTGCGGTGCTCAATGCCACTGAAGACTGCTTCCTGCTACACCAGGAGATCATCGCAGACCCCAAATTGAAATAACATCCAAAGGTGTTCTTCCGATCAGCAACACAACCTGCCCAATCAGAATTTGCATAACCATGCAGCTTCAAGTCCACACCAGAAGAATATCTCAAGCCATATCCAACTATGCCACACAAGTATCTCAGGATATGATTTGCTGCAACTAGATGTATTTGCCTTGGTTCACACATGAACTGACTAAGTGCACTCACTACATAGCAAATATCTGGTCTGGTATTGACTAGATACATCAACGATCCAATCAAGTGCCTGTACATGGTAGGATCCACCAGATCTAAACTAACTACAGCCTCCTTTAACTTCTGAAAATTGGTTTCCATAGGTGTAGACATGGATTTACAATCCATCATACCAAATCTCTTCAAGATGTCTATTGTATACTTCCCTTGACTTAGTATGATCTCATCAGGCCTCTGCCATACTTCTAAACCAAGGAAGATATGCATGTACTTAAGATCCTTCATTTCAAATTTACAAGCCAACTCCTTCTTGTATTTGATAATGAGGTGTTCTTCTCTAGTAAGAAATAGATCATCAACATAGAGAACCAAGATCAAGGCCTCACCATTAATTACCTTGAAATATAGATTAGAATCAACATCATTCTTGGAGAAGCCCAAACTCAGCAGATATTGATCAATCCTCTCATACCAAGCATGAGGAGCCTGCTTAAGGCCATACAAAGCCTTCTTCAATCTGCAAACATGAGACTCTTTCCCATGAACCTCAAATCCATTAGGTTGCTCAATGTATACCTCTTCTTCAATTATACCATTTAGAAATGTTGTCTTCACGTCCATCTGGTGTAACTTCCATCCTTTAGTTGCTGCAATGGCAATGATAGTTCTGATGGAGGTATAACGAGCAACTGGAGCAAATGTTTCCTCATAGTCTATTCCCTCTTTTTGAGAGAATCCCCTAGCTACAAATCTAGCCTTGTACTTCTTAATGCTTCCATCGGCCGCATGCTTGATCTTGAAAAGCCACTTAGAAGATACAACAGATTTGCCTTCAGGTCTAGGTACAATGCCCCAAACATTGTTCTTGATGATAGATTGATATTCTTCAGCCATAGCATCTTTCCATACTTGCTGACTTGTAGCTTCCTCAACACTGGAAGGCTCAAACTCAATCATTTGACTCATCAATGCAACATAGTTTGAAAACTTCTGAGGTCTTTTACTTTCTCTGAATGTTCCTCTAGGGGCTGCAAACTTCTCTGCCTCTTGCATTGTTTTCCTCGCCCATAGAGGTCTCTTCTGACCAATAACAATGTCTGTAGGCCCATCAGTAGGTTCCAAAGGCTCAACTGGATCATCATCTTCTTTAGAATTAGTAGCCTCCCTCTGAATCTCAGGATGGTTAACTTCCATATCTTGAGGAGACTCTTGGTCTTCATAGTCTATCTCCGTGTGATAGCCTTTAGATCTCTTGAATGCAACATCTTCTTCAAATGTAACATCCCTGTTGATCTCGATCAGTTTCTAACTTGGAATATAAATCCTGTAGGCTTTTGAAGACTCACTGTAGCCCACAAATATTCCCTTCTTGCCAGATGGTTCCAACTTTGTCCTTTTATCTTTAGGGACATGAACATACATAGGACAACCAAATATTCTCAAATGGCTGACTTCAGGCTTCACACCTGTAAAAGCTTCTTCAGGAGTCATGTTCTCCAAGATACGATGAGGGCTCCGATTTAGAACATACACAGCTGTCCTAGAAGCTTAGGCCCAAAGGAAGATTTTTAGATCCTGATCATGAATCATGGCTTTAGCTGCTTCTACAATAGATCTGTTCTTCCTTTCTGCTACACCGTTTTGTTGTGGATTGTAGGGAACACAAAACTCCCTCTTAATTCCTACTTCAACACAAAAGTTACAAAAGCTTCCAGAGATGGATTCTCCTTCGTTGTCAGATCTCAAAACTTTGATCCTCTTCCCGGACAAGTTTTCTACTTGAGCTTTAAATTCTTCGAATCTCTCAAGTACTTCCTCAGATTCTTTAGTCTTTAAGAAATAAATCCAAGTCTTTCTAGAGTAGTCATCAATGAAAATTACATAATACAAGAAACCACTCAAAGAAGTAACAAACATTGGACCACACAAATCACAATGAACAAGATCTAGAATGCATTTAGATCTACTTTCACTACTATGAAAGGGTCTTTTAGTATTCTTACCCAATGCGCATCCTCGGCAAGTACCTTCATGCTCCTGGGTGAGTTTAGGAATGCCGGTGACCATCTTTTCCATGGTTGGAAGCGCTCGGAAGTGAATGTGAGCAAGTCTTCTATGCCAAAGATCACATGAACTTGATGTATCATGCAACAAGGCCTGTAGAGGACGAGTGGAAAGTTTGTAGAGACATTCTTGCCGAACACCAATCACACGGGCTGACTTGATGTTAGAGTTCTTTGGCCATGCAAGAACTTTTCCTTCAGAGAATGCTACTTGATATCCCTTATCTTCCAAGGCTGAAATTGAGACAAGGTTCCTCTTGATGCCTGGTACAAATAGTACATCACTCAACTGCAAGGAGATGCCAGAATCTAAGTGAGTAGTAGAGGTCCCAATACCTTTCACAAAATAACATGCATCATCTCCAATTATGACTTGAACACTTGAATCTTTCATCACCAAATCTGAAAGATGTTCTCTAAATCCAGTAATGTGACGAGAGGCGCCACTATCAATCAACCAAGTGTTGCTATCTGCTGGAACATTGCTTGATAAGGAAGAATAGAATAGAAATTCCCTTGAATCCTTTTGAGGAGAGATCTCATCCACATCCGCAAATGAAGCATGTTGTTTTGGTCTAGTAGGGCAATCCTTTGCATAGTGACCAAACTTGTCACATCTGAAGCACTGAAGGTGGGAGAGATCCTTCCTCTTCTTAAATGGAGGAGCACCATCAAATCTTCTATCTTTATTCCTCTTGAAGTAGCCTTTCTTTCCTTCTCTTCCTTTCTTCTTCGAAGATTGAGCATTAAGTACATGAATCTCCTCATTGGTAGAACTTTGCCCATTTCCTCTTGTTGCTAATCTCGATTCCTCTTGAATGCAATCTGCCCTCAAACGATCAAACTTAGGTAGGTTTGATCCGCACTAATGCCTTGGATATATGGTTCCCAAGATTTTGGTAGACCATTAAGAGCCAACATGGCCAAATCCTTATCATCAACTATATGTCCAATGGTAGAGAGTTGATCTCTCAATTCAGTGATTTTCATGAAGTAGGACATGACAAAATCTCCTTTTGCCATCTTGACATGATGAAGTTGTTGCTTCAAGGCAAGTGCTTTGCTTGTGTTATTGAACTCGTACATTTCCTCCAAGTTTTTGAACATTTCTCTTGCTGTCTTCAACTTGGAGATAATTGGCACAAGGTGGTCCTTCACCGAATCAACCAAAATCTTTTTCGCCTTGGTGTAATTCTTCCTCCATTGAGGCTTCGCATTTTCATTAGATGGTTCAGGAATTTCGTCTTCCACGAACTCAACAATCTCATTTTCTTTCAATGCAAGCATCATTCTAAACTTCCGAGAGGCGAAGTTTGATGCACCCTCAAGTCTATCTTCGATCTTGAGCCTGTTCACCATCTTGACAATAAGAAAGATGCAATCAAAGATGAGAATAAGGGTAGCGCTGATTGAATAAATCTGATCACGATCTTTCTTATACCCGCTCTGATACCATGTTAGTTTTTATGATCAGATATTTAATAATCAGAAATGCAACACATAAGACAATGAACACAACAAGATACCCTGGGAAAACCCTCCAACTCGAGGGAGAAAAACCCAGCAAATATTTCTCTTATATTTTGAAGTAATAAGAGCAGAAATCTGCTTACAACTCAGGCACAACACAATGCCGATTTAGATACAATGAATAATCCCACCTCTCCTAGATGCAAATACAAATGAATATGTTTCTCCTTGAAATCGAACTGCTGTAGCAAAATGATGATCTGCTGCTCAGGCACAAACTTCTTCTAGATGCGAATATGATAATTAACTTGATCATTACAATGAGAGGAGCATCAAATATATATACAAATGAGAAGGAAGGATCGCGTCCTTTCAAGGAGGTCGGCCTCAACAAAAATCGTATCTCTTCAAGGTGACGGATGATAAACCAAGTCGGCTTCAGCTTATTAATATTTATTAAATAACATATCAAATGAGGCGCCTCATAATCGATGTCATCATAAATTAAATAGCCAAAGGCTATTATTTAATTTATCCTTCAATGCAAAGGATATCGGGCTGGAAAAGAATCCCGACGCTGTCATGTAACATCAACAGATAGTAGTTTCAGAATACAAAGGGAAACCTTCCAAAACCAAAAACACTTAGAATACTTAGATTTTTCATGATTTTTATGATGAATATTCAACCTTTTCAACATAAGGGTAAAAAAACATGAGGCAAGACATGAGTAGATTTCACACATAAATCTCTCTAAGGTAGGGGGTGTTTGTATTTGCATACCTGATTACCCCCACAACAGGTGATATGATAGAGCAAATATATTTGCAAGCAACATTTAAAAATTATAAGAAATTAATACTATTAATGATGTAAAGTAAAATTTAAAAATAAAAATAAAGTAGAAACATTTTAAATAAAATTTTCTTACTTGATATTGGACTACTAAGTGTCATTAAGCACCCTTTCTCTCACCTTCCTTCGTCTTTAATTGGGCTCACCTTTTCCACTCTCCACAAATCACCATAGATTGTAGAGCATCTTGCACCTCCAACATCCTCTCTAGCAAAATAAAATAGTTGGAACATCTAGTTTCAATTGGTTTGAGGAGTTCTTGCTTTGAATAAGATTGGAATAATGCATGCAAAGTGGATACAAACATCTGCATGTCTCTAGCTTTGGCCATTGCAATCTTCACTCAATCTATTTTGCCAATGTCCTTCAAAGCATTGTTCAAAGCATGTACACAACATGGAGTCCAAAAAATATGTTTGTAAGCGCTCTCAATCATCAAACCAACTTACAAACATGAGCTGAATTTGTCACAACTTGCACAATATTAGAACACCCAACCTCCTCTATGGCCTCCTTCTAAAGGGAAAACTAGTAAATATTATCCTTACGTTTCCCAAAGCAATCAATAGCTCTAAGAAAGTTCGAACTGACATGACATGAAACAATAATATTAACAAGTGGCTGATATCGAATATTAGTCCACCCATCCATGACAATGGAATTGGTTCTCATCAATGCTTGTCTCATCTCCATTAATATGTTCACCTTTGAATATTGTTTGTTGATGAGGGAGGTATGCAATTTGTGTTCTCTAGGGGGAACATAAGAGGGTCTAATTGCCATTACATCTCTCAACATACCTCTAAAATAAGGACACCTTGCCAAATGAAATGGGAGCATGGGCATAAAAAACCATGGCCTTTGAATCATTGGCTTGCTCATGTTTTTGCAAATAAATTAACCATACCATTTAATTTTTCTCACTTGCAATAGAAGTGGCCTTCTTCCCTTTATCACAACTCTCTCTAGCTAATACATTGGAATAGTGTTGTCACCTTTTCACACATCGCCCCATTGCAAATGGGGACCCTAGTAGTTTTCCCTCTGATGGTTCTGCTTTTGAGTTTTGGTCTTTCGGTAGGGTACTTAGAATTTGAAGTTTTTTGAAGGTCATCCGAGTCAAGAAATTATTGTGAGCCGGAATCCATGCATGAACGTTGCCAAAGTGCTTAGAAGGCCTTGTGGACAAGGATCGACTGTCAGTTCAGTCAATTCTGACACTTCCTAAATTTTAGGGTTTCGACCTCGGGCCCCTATTTTTTAGGAACTATTTTTTGGCATTTTTAGCCCATTTTGTAATCCCTATTTTTTAGGGGCTATTCTTAGAAAGTTTCTATTTTTGGAAAGTGTGCAGGTCATGGCTTCGTCAACATCAACTTCAGAAGGTTGCAAGTAAAAATGGGTGAAAATTTTGAAAAATCTGGAAATTTGCTTAAGGCATGGACATGCATGTACTGAATTCGCCCAAGCATGAAGAGAAAAAAAAAATGGCTAAGTATGAGCCAAGTTCGCCATGTAGGTTGCAAGGAAGAAAATGGCAGAGTGCAAGTGAAGTCCGCCATTGGCAAGGAAGAAATTGCAAGAAGGCAAGCAAGTCCGCCCAAGCAGTTGCAAGGCATGAACAAAGTCTGCCCAGTACATGCAAGAAAAATTGTAAGGCAACTCCAAAGTCCGCCCAGCACAAAGGGTAAAATGGCAAGACATTAGCAAAGTCCGCCCCAAGGTAAACATGCAAGAAAGCTGGCAAGTCCGCTCCAAGATGTTGGGAGATAGCATGAAAGCTAGCAAGTCCGCCCAGCAAGGTAAAAAGATGACAAATGACAAATGTCATAGCAAGTCCGCCATGTGCAAGGTGCAAAGAACACTTGAAGTCCGCCCAGCACAAAGGAGAAATTGCAAAGACAATTGGAAGTTCGCCCAAAGTAAAATATGCCAAGATGCATAGCAAGTCCGCTCCAAGAAGGTTGGAAAGGGTGAAAATGTGAAGAGGTCCGCTCCAAGATGTTTGGAAGTGGTAGAATTGCAAGGAAAATTCGCCATTTGCTAAAATTAAATGACAATTGCTAGATGAAGTCCGCCCCAAGCTTGGTAAAATGAAAAAATACACAAGGCAAGTGCGCCTAGACCATAAGTGATATGAAAAATATTTGGAGAGGTAAAGATTTAATTGTTTGCCTTGGAAAAAATCAAAGAATTTAAAATTTGCCTAAGTCCAGACATTTAAAAAATTCATTAAAAATCAAATTGTATGTCTGGCTAAGGTAAATTCGCCTGAAGTAAAAAACCTTGGCAAGATAAAATTCGCAGAGGCACAAAGAAATTTGAAAAGATAAATTTGCCTTTGGATAAAAAAAATAATTAAATATCATTATTTAATTATTTAACGAACGGGTTGGAAACAACACATAAAATATTATTTTAATATTTTATTTTCCAAAACCCATTTTATGAGAAAATTCAAATTTCTCTAGGCAAATTGCTGAGAAAAGAAAGAAGAAAAGGAACCTCACTCAACTGACGACAGAATTAGGAACTTTCTTTACCGACTTATGCTGAAGATGGAAATTGCTATTCGAAAGACGAGTGCCAGCCGAGTTCAGACTGAATTAATTGGAAACAATTAATTTTTGCTAATTGGGTCGATTCTTTCAACCTTAAATTGGCTTTGCACTTCATTTTCATTCATTCTTTCGAAAGCGAAGTTGAGAAAATTTGTTAAGGCAGAGAAGTTTGTGAAGTTTTATATTTTTCTTGCAAGTAAAAGGCTGAAAATGCGAATTTACTTCAGCAGCAACACAGTTTTCATTGCCAGGCATACTTTACTTCCTCTATTCCGGCGAAGTTTTTTCTTTGCGAAGCAATTTAATCCTTTCATTTCTAGCAATAATTATTTTCACGAATTAACTTACCGAGTTTGTTGGAATATATTTGTATGCATAAATAATTTCTGAATTGAAATAATTCCTTTTGCAGATTTATGTTGGACAATGGAGAATCAACAAAGAAGATGAAGTTCGCCAGCAAAGGTTTGCAGACGGAGTCTAAAATTGTCTCCAAATGGAAGGATGTTGCCGACACGGATCTTGGTCATATTGACTTAGAAGAATTCCAGAAGAGATAGTATGGAAGTGACACATGCATGCCAACTCCAATTGCACAAAAAATGATGAGAAATGGCATAGTTCATGCTGCAGGATTTTCGCCAACCACTGAGTGTCCATAATTAATTGTACAATGCGCCTTGCATTACAATGTTGAAGAAAGACAGATTGAGGCACTAGATGGCAGAGTACTGGCATATTTGGGCGAACTGGCTATACAAGAGACTTTTGGCATTCCAACTTACCATAGAACGTACTACCGGTCGAAAGAGGATGCACAGAAATTGTACGAAGATAAACAAACTCTTTGCATGGCCAACATGAACAAAAACTGGCTTGAAAAACCTAGAACCTCAACCAAAAGATTGCCCAAGACGTTGCTCAGGCCATTTTTCAAGGAAGAATACGGAGACATAGTCTTGTTGCTGAACAGACTGGTAGGCAGTCCTCAAGGAGCGCCTTTCGAAAGCTGGATGTACTACTTCATTGACGAAGTATCTTCTGGGACGAAAATGATCAACTGGTCAAGGATGATCAGTGATAGTATTCATGAACAATTGGTCAACTTGGAGAAGACCAAGTCCTTTCATATGGGTTCCTACGTAATATACTCACTCGCTCAGACTTACAGATATGCCGGCCTAATCTGCAAAGGTGTAGTCGACAATGGCGAAAGGGAGCTCAAAGTATACAATTGCTATCCACAATTGCAGTTGAGCGAGAAGTCACATTGGCGTCGGGTACACAATGCTTTTCTCATGTACATCACCCAGATACTTCAAGGCGGAACACATCAAAGGCTCACCCATGAAGCAAAGAGTTTAATCAGTAAATATGGATCTTGGTTTATCCAGTTTCCTAGATTTACTTATATCAGAATACAGGGGTTCACGGACTCTCCTTACAAGTTGCCGATTTATCCTACTGACAAGATGATTTTATTGGAAGTATTGAGGCAGCTGAAAACATTCTAAAGTATCCAGAGGCCAAAGCAGAAAGCAGCTGTCACGTTTCCTCTGTTCATCAGAAACATGGTTGAATCTTGTCCGTCATCACAGGCAACAGAAAGTGCCAGGGTAGAGATATAGTTGTATCCGTTCACTTCGTACAAGTCTAGAGGGGACTTCAATCCACTCAATCATATGGGAACTGTGAACGGAAGGAAGTACAAGCACAGGGTTGACCTTGAGGACTTTTGGGTAAATGCTACTGACGATTATGAGGTAAGGAGAAGACTTTGGTCAAGGTTACCTTTGGGCATGATCAGGACGATGAAACTCTTCCGTGTGCCTGACCAGCTAGATGACGATCATATAGCCAGGCTATGATGAAGGATTGCCGCTTCCTCCTGTCAAATGGTCAGAGCCTGAGTTAGGCGATTTGACAATTCTTATGAGACCAGTAGTCAAGTACTCGCAATGGTGGGTAGACCAGTGGGTGCAGACGTTAAAGCAACAGGGTATGCCATTTACCTACGATTTAATGGGCGAAGCTGAATCTTGTTCTTCCAACGTTGGCGCTTCTCAAGGAGATGAACTGACTAAGCCTACCAATCAGAAGAAAAGAAAGGGTAAAGAAGTGGCAATAAACGAGAAGCCAATCCTGAAGAAGCCTAAGCCCCTTCACTCAGCTGCATCTGGGAATATCAAGCAATTATTGATCATGGACGAGGAATCATGGGGACATATCATAATTCCTTCGCCGGTACTTGAAAGAGACATGGAGCCTATGCAATTTGAGGATGACTTTCATCATTCTCCAACTGGCACAGAGATTTGTGAGTCAGATGAGGACTTGAATGTTAGGGAAGGCGACTTCCAAGAAGGGATGATTTCAGCCCTAAGGGGGATTCATGAGGACCCGCCGGTACAAGAAGTCCCAGAGATTCAGGACATTCCGGACTGCGAGGATGATGGAATAGAGCAGCCTACAATACCATACTGGCTTAAGGAAAGGATTAAGGTCAAGGTACCAGTTGAAGCACCAGACGCAGATGATATTTACGATTTCTTGGCAAGGTTGGAGCAAGTAAATACGAAAAAACCTGCCAAGAAATTCTCTGCTATTCAGAGAGATGAGACTGGTAACCGCACAGTGCAGATTGCAGTCCCAACAGTTGAGAAACCACAGGATGAAATTACTCTTGCCGATTATGCTATTACTGTAATTGATATTGGTCCATCTACCAAAGGGCAAGAAGTAGAAGATCTGGATAATTCTGTCTCCACCATTAAGTCCAGATTAGAAAAGGGAATATAAGATGGAGGTTGAGTGCCTGAAGGAGTATATCCGGCATTTGACAAGGCCACTCAACCAAGGCGACCAATCAAACCCTCTACTCCCAAATGCATCACAAGAACCGGCAGAAAGTCTTGAGAAAGAACTAACTACTGCCAGGGAAACAAAGGAATGGATGGTAGGAAAAGAGGGAGAAGTAATGGCATTTGTGGAGAAGTTGGTGCATGCTCATGGGAAAACTTCTTCCCTACTCACAAGGACTGCAAACTTGACTGAAGCATGGGACGGACTGCAGGACCTGCAAGACAGAATCATTCCTTGCCTCCGTGACATAAAGAAAATACCCAAGCAAAGGCTGGTTGACGAGAGGATTATTGCAGCTGGGGCGGTTTATGACTTCAACAATTGGTATTGCGCATTGGTCTCTCGTAGGGAAGTGCTGGAAAAGGTTAAGGCAGAAAGTGCCAAGGTCGATGAGCAAGTGAAGAGCATTCAAAACGGCACCTTTCATATGGCTACAGATGTATTGAACAAGGATACTGTCCGAGAAAATGACTTGTGGTTGGATAATATGCAAAGGGAAGTGCAAAAGGTTTTCTCCATCATGCCAATCTTGGGCAAAAATCTGACTAAGGCATTTGACCTCTTGACCGTCCGTAGTACTTTTCTGCAACATGAATCAGAATGGGCAGTTGTCTTTGCCGATTGCGCGGATAGTTTGGACTTGCTGGAATACAATGTCAGTACCTTGCCGAGCATCACCATTGAGGAGATTGACGCCATTGTGTCCAGGTTCGTTGAACGAAGCATTGCTGAAGCGGATAAGGGCGCAACTCTTAGTGGATGACTCATCTGCTTGTCAACTGGTTGATGTTTTGGCAACCCTAATTAGGGTTTTCTTGTTCAAATCTGGGCCCTTGATCTTGTTTTAATCCCGGCCATTCAATGTATTTGGGGATTCTATAAGTACCCTTTCATTTTCATTTTTGAAGGATCAGAAATATAGATCAGAATCAGAAGGACTATTTTTAGAGGATTAAAGAGTAGAATTAGCTTAGAGATTTCAGTTTTAGAAGTAAGAGAAGAGTTGTATGAAATTGGTGCGAAAACTATTGTGATAATAAAATTCATAATTGCATGAGATGCTTTGAAATCTTTATTGTCAAATGGGTGCATGGTTGCATATTTGCTCTTTCTCATAGGATTGTTATAGATTAAAATTCATTTGTTAGTGGAGCGAAAGATTGATAGTGAGGATTGAAGTAACTTAGCTCATACTTTTTTCAAATGGATGCTTTTCATTTGATGTGTAAAGTTAGACTGAGCTCTTAATGTGAATGCTTTTAAACGTTTACTTTAAATAATATTGTTCAAATTGATGGTGTTATTTATAGTAAAAAAATCTCAAGCACAAATCCCAGAAGATTGCACTTGCTTTCGTGTAGTTGTCGTATTTTCGAGACGAAACAAAGCATGGTTTCCTTTAAGTTGCATTTGATCTTCACAGTCTCCTAGTTCCTTAGGTAATATAGGATTTCTCATCCCTCTCCCTTTTTTTATTTTTTATCCAAAATCAGAAAATCCCAAAAAAAACAATGCTGCATTCAATCCCTTGCTTTCAAAAATGACTTACTGAAGTACTATGCCCCCTTGGGTTACCAGCAAACCACATACTACCATAGAGCTTATCCGCACCCAATTTTGGAACATTGGAATTACCTTGTGACCTATCTCGCAATCTTAGCACGAAAGGTGATTTTTATCAAGAGAAGATAGAGCGTCTCTGGACACTTTATTCTAGTGTGTTCGTGTGTGTCACAAAACACACATCAACAAATAGTCATCAATAGATTGCAATGTTTCGGATGAACATTTCTTACTCTTGGCAGTACTGGTATTTTTTTCCTCACTCTACCCCAACAAACTTTACCATTTCAATCTGTTGTTCCAATATCTTTACAAACTCTAACCCCATATCCACTCTCTATAGCTCCCATGATAATTAGTGTTGCAAATATGATAACCAATGCTTGCTGGCCCCTATATTTTTACCCTTAATAATGCTTAAACTGGTTTCAACAGTTTTTTGGGGTTGAAAGAGCCTTTTGCAAATTTTTAAATAGAAGATGAAGGGCATGCAAAATGGTCATGTGGAGCTCCAAAATAACCTGTGCTTGGATTTTCAGAATGAGAAGAGTGATCTATTCTCTTTACTTCAACTTTGCCCATCTCATTGTCATTCACATTGTCATCGTTGATGTTAGTGTTCATTTTGTGGTGTTTTTGTGTGACAATAAACTGAAAGTCTGAAACCAAAACATTTTAAAACTAATTACAAACCCTCTCTAACAAACTAAAATAAATTTAACAAATAAAATAAAATAAATCAAAATGACATACCTTGATGCAATGATTGTAGTTGAACCAGTTGATGTTTTCTTTGAATCTTTCAGTGTTAAGTTCCTAACTTCTTTGTAATGCTGTGTTACATGGGGAGGCATCCCCACCCCTCAAAACACCATCACTGTAAGTGTTTTAATATTTTATTGATCAATGATGTCTTCAGTAACAATGGCATGTGGCCTCCAACGCACAGTCAATGGCAATACAATTATAAAACAGAATGAATGTTTTGAAGTTATCAGTTGGTCCTTTGTATATTAGGGTGTGGGAGGGTTTGTGGGACACCCACACACCCCCCACACACCCCTTAGAAACCCAATAAAAATTCCCCAGATGTCTTTAAAAAAATGTTAAATTGAGTCTGCTTTCTGCAGGGGATTGCCTGGCTGTCCTTGGATGGTTGAGGGATGACTAGGCATCCCCTATGCGTTTCTTGCTGTCCCCAATTATTGGGACATTTTTCCTGAACGTTTCCAAAATTTCTCAGTTGGGGGAGATGGCCAGGAGACGTCCTGCTGTCCCTGGAATGCCTTACGTGAAGGGGACCGGGACTGGAGTTTGAGGGGTAGGGCACATCCCTTTGTAACACAGATGAAAAGAGTTGTTGAGACAATTGATTTGTACGAAGGAGGAGCACCATAGCCTTCTTAGAAAGCAGAAAAGTCTAAAAGACCAAGAAAAAATTATTTACTGTGCTGATAATAAGGAAAAATAACGTCTGAAAAAACTCCAGACATGCATTTAGATTCTGCACTGGTAACCAACTGCAAGGACTCTTTACTTTAGACTGATCCTAGTCGAGAAAAATCTATTTGAAGCTGACCAAAAGAAGAAGAAATATTACTGATCTTGCATATCTACATATAGATGCTACTATGCTAACAGATGACAAACAGCTGCTCACTGCACATTGCTCCCTCTATCGGTTGAGATCCTATTGGTTGTGAATTAGTCTGTTGTACTTATACTTGGAGCTTGAAGATGCTAATGGGCCCGTTCCATCCAGAAGTGGTAGAAATGAATCACTGTCTGTCTGGGATGGGCCTGAATGTTATTATTGACATAATAAGGCTGTCATATTTAGGGAAAAGGCCTTTAGGTCACCAGTCAACTGTGAAGTCTTAGCTATGTTAATCTTATCTACATACTTTGAATATAAAAGAATATTTTAAAAAGAAATATTACAATGGATGCTAAAATTTAATACAAAAATGTTGGATTGCTTCTGCCTGCTAGAAGACATGTGCAGCCTTAAGAATCTTAAGATTCAGCTTGATGGTGCAGAACTTAAGAAAACAATAGTTGTAAACTGTAGAAAATGATTTGTTGAGGTCATGAAAAGGCATAGGAATATTTGATGCTTTTTTGAAATCTAATTTTGGGAGTGTTGTTCATTGACTCAATGAAATAAGAACAAGTACTGCCACAAAATTCTAAGCTTTGTGTTAGTGTGTAAATTAATAACATTTTACAATTACTGTTCTATATAAATGATTCAAACTTGCAACTTTAGGCATAAAGTTTTGTTGCTAATGCAGTTTTTTATTTTCGTTGCTCCCTTAGTGGGATACTGCAGGACAGGAACGCTTCAAGACAGTAACTAGCAGTTATTACCGTGGAGCTCATGGTATCATTGTAAGCAATTTATTTCTTGGCTTAACTTGAATTCATGGTTGTCACTTTAGTTAACTTGTGTGGCATATAAGATATATCCGTGTATTATTTTATAATTCAAATTTGGTATTTTAAATTTTAAATACCATCAAGAAGACATACAAATTATTGGCATTATATATTTTTTGTAAAGATGTACTATTTATCAAATAAGAGCTTATAAACAATTCTTCTGTTAGGAATAGCATGTATCCATGCTTGTTTTGAATGTTCTGTAGTGTCTTGTTTACTTTTGAAGAAGGGCCTTGATTACATTTTGATGTATATTTTTATGTGAAGTGTTGATGTTTCAGTGTCGAGCCTCTTACTTCCAGCGGCAGTATTAAATAAAAGAAATAAATTAAATGATAGCCTTTGGCTATTTAGTTTATTGTAGTCCGATTTAAGTGAAGAGGCGCTTTACTTTATTAAATAAATAATATTTATTATTGTGGCCGACTCATATAATTAATTATTTCTAAAAGGTGGCTGACCTTCTTGAAGTGTCACTTTGTTTTGTATAAATACAAGGTGATGATCTCTCATTTGATCATCAAAGTCATTCATTCATATTCGCATTCCCAGAAGGAGTTCGCACTTGAGCAGTAGATCATCATCTTGCTATAGCAGATCGACTTCAAGGAGTAACATATTCATTTGTATTTGTGCATCTAGGAGAAGCGCTATTATTCATTGTATCAAATTCGGCATTGTGTTGTGCCTGAGTTGTAAGCAGATTTCTGCTCTTATTACTTCAATATATAAGCGATATATTTGCTGGGTTTTTCTCCCTCGAGTAGGAGGATTTTCCCAGGGTATCTTGTTGTGTTCATTGTCTTATGTGTTGCATTTCTGTTGATTGAATTTCTGATCCTAAAACTAACATGGTATTAGAGCAGGTCTAAGAAAAGATCTGATCAGACTTTTATAAGCAGCATTATCCCTCTCCATTATTCTCATCGGTGTGTGTCTGTCTTAACTACGAAAATGGTGGTCAGTCTCAAGGTTGAAGATAGACTCGAAGGTGCATCAAACTTCATTTCTTGGAAGTTTAGAGCTTTGATTGCATTGGAAGAAAATGAGATTCTGGAGTTTGTGGAGGGCAAAGTACCTAAACCTTCCGATGAGAATGAGAAGACACAATGGAGGAAGAATGGCACAAAAGCCAAGAAAATATTGATCGATTCTGTGAAGGATCACCTTGTGCCTATTATCTCCAAGTTGCAGACAACAAGTGAGATGTTCAAAACCTTGGAGGGATTATATGAGATTAATAATACCAGTCGAGCTCTTGCATTGAGGCAACAACTTCATCACATCAAGATGGTGAAAGGAGATTCAATAATCTCTTTCTTCATGAAGATTAATGAGTTAAGAGGTCAGCTTTGTGCCATTGGTAGTATGGTTGGTGATAAAGATCTAGTCATGTTGGCTCTTAATGGTCTTCCTCAATCTTGGGAGCCATTCATCCAAAGTATCAGTGGAAGATCGAAGCTACCAAAGTTTGATCGTCTTAGAGCAGATTGTATTCAAGAGGAATCAAGGTTGGCAGCAAGAGGTAATGGACGAAGTTCTAATCATGAAGACAACCATGTTCTTGCTGCTCAAACATCGAAGTGGAAAGGAAGAGAAGGAAGGAAAAGCAACTTCAAGAGGAATAGGGATAGAAGATCAGATGGTGCTCCTGAATCTAAGAAGAAGAAAGATCTCTCCCATATACAGTGCTTCAGATGTGACAAGTTTGGTCATTATGTAAGAGATTGTGCAACAAGACCAAAACAACGTGCGAATACCGTAGGTGTGGATGAGGTCTCTCCTCAGAAGGATTCAAGAGACAATTCAAGTGGATTTCTATTTATCTCAGCCCTATCAAGCAATGTTCCAACCGATAGCAGCACATGGTTGATTGATAGTGGCGCCTCTCGACACATCACTAGATTTAGAGAACATCTTTCAGATTTGGTAGAGAGAGATACCAACATGCAAGTCATTATTGGTGATGATGCATGCTATTCAGTGAAAGGTGCTGGAGCCTCCTCTCTTCACCTAGATTTCGACATCTCTCTTCATTTGAGTGATGTGTTGTTTGTACTAGGTATCAAGAGGAACCTTGTATCAATTTCAGCCTTGGAGGACAAAGGATATCAAGTTGCATTTTTTGAAGAAAAAGTTCTTTCTTGGGTAAAAAACTCTAGCATCAAGACAACCCAAGTAATTGGTGTTCGGCATGAGAGTCTTTATAGGCTTTCCATTCATCCAATGCAAGCGTTGTTGCATGATTCCACCAGTCCAAGCGAACTTTGGCATAGAAGACTTGCTCACCTCCATTTCAGAGCTCTTCCATCCATGCAGAAGATGATCATTGGTCTTCCAAAACTCAGTCAAGAACATGAAGGTACTTGCCGAGGATTTATTTTTTGAAGTCTAAGGAATTTGATGAAGTACTTGAGAAATTCAAAGAGTTTAAGGCTCAAGTAGAGAATGTATCTGGGAAGAGGATCAAAGTTTTGAGATCTGACAACAGAGGAGAATACATTTCTGGAGTCTTTCGTAATTTTTGTATTGAGGCAAGGATTAAGAGGGAATTTTGTGTCCCCTACAATCCTCAACAGAACGGTGTTGCAAAAAGGAAGAATAGATCCATTGTTGAAGCAGCTAAAGCCATGATTCATGACCAAGACTTGCCAACCTTCCTTTGGGCAGAAGCTTCTAGAACCGTAGTGTATGTTTAGAATCGTTGCCCTCATCATATTTTGGAAAACATGACTTCTGAAGAAGCCTTCACTGGAGCGAAGCCTGAGATTAGTCACTTGCGAATCTTTGGTTGTCCTGTGTACATTCATGTGCCTAAAGATAAGAGGACTAAGTTAGAACCATCTGGCAAGAAAGGAATATTTGTGGGTTATAGTGAATCTTCAAAAGCCTACAAGATTTACATTCCAGGTCAGAAACTGATAGAGATCAATAGGGATGTCACTTTTGAAGAAGATGTTGAATTCAAAAAATCTAAAGGTTTATACATGGAGATAGATAACGAAGATTGGGAGACTCCTCAGGACATGGACGTTGATCATACTCCTGAGATTTAGAGGGAGTCCACTGAACCAAAAGAGGATGGTGATCTAGTTGAGCCTTTGGAACCAATTGATGGGCCAAGAGATATTGTCATAGGTCAGAAAAGACCTCTATGGGCTAGGCAAACAATGCAGGAGGCAGAAAGGTTTGCAGCTCCTAGAGGCACATTCAAAGAAAGCAAAAGACCACAACAGTTTCCGAGCTATGTTGCATTGATGAGTCATATCATTGAATCTGAGCCTTCCATTGTTGAGGAAGCATCAAGTTAGCAAGTATGGAAAGATGCCATGGCTGAAGAATATCAATCTATCATCAAGAATGATGTTTGAGATATTTTACCTAGACCAGAAGGGAAATCTGTTGTATCTTCTAAATTGCTTTTTAAGATCAAGCATGCGGCTGATGGAAGCATTGAGAAGTACAAAGCTAGATTTGTGGCTAGAGGATTCTCTCAGAGAGAGGGAATAGACTATGAAGAAACCTTTGCTTTGGTTGCTCGTTATACATCCATCAGAACCATTATTACTATTGCAGCAACTAAGGGATGGAAGCTACATCAGATGGACGTGAAGACTTCATTCCTTAATGGTGTGATTGAAGAAGAGGTATACATTGAGCAACCTGATGGTTTTGAGATTCATGGGAAGGAGTCTCATGTTTACAAATTGAAGAAGGCGTTGTATGACCTTAAGCAGGCTCCTCGTGCTTGGTATGAAAGGATTGATCAATACCTGATGAGCTTGGGCTTCTCCAAGAATGATGCTGATTCAAACCTGTACTTCAAGGTAGTTAATGGTGAGGCATTAATCTTGGTTCTTTATGTTGATGATCTATTTCTTATTGGAGAAGAACATCTCATTATCAAATGCAAGGAGTTAGATTTTGAATTTGAGATGAAGGATCTTAGATATATGCATTACTTCCTTGGATTAGAAGTATGGCAGAGGCCTAATGAGGCCATTCTAAGTCAAGGAAAGTATACTATAGACATCTTGAAGAGATTTGGTATGATGGATTGCAAATCCATGTCTACATCGATGGAAACCAATTTGAAGAAGTTGAGTGAGTCTGCAACTAGTTTAGATCTGGTGGATCCCACTATGTACAGGCAGTTGATTGGATCGTTGATGTATCTAGTCAATACTAGACCAAATATTTGCTATGCAGTGAGTGCACTTAGTCAGTTCGTGAGTGAACCAAGGCAAATACATCTAGTTGCAGCTAAGCATATCCTGAGATACTTGCGTGGCACAGTTGGATATAGCTTAAGATATACTTCCAGTGTAGATCTTCAGCTGCAAGGATATTCTGATTTTGATTGGGCAGGGAGTGTAGCTAATTGGAAGAGCACCTCTGGTTGTTGCTTTAATTTGGGGTTTGCTATGATTTCCTGGTGTAGCAGGAAGCAGTCTTCAGTAGCACTAAGCACTGCAGAGGAAAAGTATATCGCAGCTTGTGTGGCAGCCTGAGAAGCAGTGTGGCTTCGAAAGCTCCTTGTAGGATTGTTTGGACAATCTTTGGAGCCAATTGTCATCCATTGTGATAATCAAAGTTGTGTGAAGCTTTCTGTCAATCCAGTGTTTCATGATAGAACAAAACATGTGGAGATCAAATACCACTATATCAGAGACATGGTATTGAGAAAAGCTATCCAATTGAGATACATTTGTACTGAAGAGCAGACGGTTGATATTCTCACCAAGCCTCTCTCTAGAGTGAAGTTTGTGTACTTCCGAGACAAGCTTGAAGTTGTGGAGAATGAAGCCCTAGCTGAGAGGGAGACTTAACATCAGTAATTTTCTATGATTTGCTTTTAATGCATTTTTCTCTATGAGAGAAATTTGAGGTGTAAGCCCTTGATAATGCATCTTTCTCTGTGAGAGAAATTTCTCTGTGAGAGCCCTTGGTTCCACCCTCTAGGAGTAGCCATGGTGGATGTCATGTTGAGAGACTCCATGACAACATCACGTTGAGAGACTCCGTGATGATTTCCTTGTACTTGTGTTTATCCACCCCCTAGGAGTAGCCATGGTGGACGTCATCACGTCGAGTGACTCCGTGATGGGCACATGTGCGCACGTTCTCTCCATACATGGGAGTAGCCATGACGGACAATATCACATTGAGTGACTCTGTGATGTGTTCTCTTCTCACATATGGGTGTAGCCATTGTGACTGTCATGTTGAGAGATTCAATGACCTTGTGTATCAGGAAGTAATCCTCCCTAGCTGAGAGGGAGTGTTGATGTTTCAGCGTCGGGCCTCTTACTTCCAGCGGCAGTATTAAATAAAAGAAATAAATTAAATGATAGCCTTTGGCTATTTAATTTATTATAGTCCAATTTAAGTGAAGAGGCGCTTCACTTTATTAAATAAATAATATTTATTATTGTGGCCGACTCATATAATTAATTATTTCTAAAATGTGGCCGACCTTCTTGAAGTGTCACTTTGTTTTGTATAAATACAAGGTGATGATCTCTCATTTGATCATCAAGTTCATTCATTCATATTTGCATTTCCAGAAGGAGTTCGCACTTGAGCAGCAGATCATCATCTTGCTACAGCAGATTGAATTCAAGGAGTAACATATTCATTTGTATTCGCGCATCTAGGAGAAGCGCTATTATTCATTGTATCAAATTCGGCATTGTGTTGTGCCTGAGTTGTAAGTAGATTTCTGCTCTTATTACTTCAATATATAAGCGATATATTTGCTGGGTTTTTCTCCCTCGAGTAGGAGGGTTTTCCCAGGGTATCTTGTTGTGTTCATTGTCTTATGTGCTGCATTTCTGCTTATTGAATTTCTAATCCTAAAACTAACATAAAGATGCACCATTTTGTCAAATATAAGCTTACATACAACTTTTCTGTTGGGAATAATAATGGTGGGATGTTAAAGGGTCATATGAACAACCACAACCACTTGCTTAATCAGACTGGGCGAATACAATATGGAAACTAAATCATGAACGTGTTCAAAATAGAGATAGTGACATTATTCTTCATTAATTCTCAGAAAGATTCAATACTTGCTTTGAGGGTGGTTTCAAGCCAATGGCTTTGAAATATTCAATTCTTGGAATCTTTTCATCCTAATAATGGGTCTGTAGGGAGAACCGAAATGTCAGTAATGAAATATCACATACAAACAGATCCATAAGCTTTTAACAACTGTTCAATACACTTAAGTATAGCAGAAATACATACGCACACTGCTCTTCTACACTTTTAGCAAAATTAAAGCTATACCAGGCAGTCTACTCATCTCTTGACTTATGTACATTTTAGCATTTCACTTCCAAGTTGTACCACTCACTTCCTTACAAGCTTCCCTCCCTTTGCCAACTTCACTCTTCTAATTTCAGAGCTCTTAAATTCCCAAAGGCCCCCATCTCTTAATCAGATAGAATATTTATCTTTATGGTTCTTGTCTGTTATAAGTTTATAACATTGAAGCATAATATGTGGGGAAGAGGAAACGATTCAACTTGCAACTATTTCAAGATCTTACAGATAGATGAAATGGTTCTTGTCTGTTATAAGTTTATAACATTGAATGCTGAGATGAAACATTTACAACTGCAGATAGATGAAATGTTGAAGAAAACAGTGTATTGTGGGAGCAATAACTTATAGATATCATACATTCTTCATATTGACTCTAAGTTGAGTCTTTTTTGCAAATCACGTAACTTTCTAAGAGGAATGCAATGGTTCCATCAAATTGACATTGGTCACCCAGGCGACGCAATATTGAAGCATACAGTATGTTATCACACCAGAGATCATAACTTTATACAAGCTATAAATCAGTTCTGTTTTTGGAAGCCACATGAATTTTCAAGAGGAATATAATAATGACATCACTATGTGAATGTGGTGTGGTCGCTGAATGGTCTAACAACAATAGTACTGTGCATCGCTCAAATTATGGTCCAAAATTTAATGTCATATGATTGACAGAATAACTACGTTGTGATTGTGCATTGCTGTAGCGATACCATATTGAATGCCAAGGCATTAGAGGATAGACATACGCCAAAGTGATAATAATTTCACATGTGATTCACCAATTAATCCTTCATAACAGCCATTTCTTGAACACTTCGGAAGTTAATTTCCAATTGCTGTGGTATGCTATGTGTTACCTGGGTTATATCACGTCCAATATTATTTTCTCTGGCACTATTAGATTCCTCCTAAAATATTATATGATTTAACAAAATGGCTTTCAATTCTGAGGTCTTTGATTAGTTGTTGTCCAGGAGACCAAAAAGTGATCTCTAACATAGTTGTCACAAGAATATTTCAAACATGGTTCTGTTGTAACTAAAAGTAGTCTTCAAGATGGTGTTGTGTCTGCAAGACAACATTATGATGGCAAAAATGTAGGATAATATTATTTGTCAGGGGTGTTCTTGCATCAAGCAGCTTGCATCCATGCATGTCTTGAACAATGTTCCACGGGGACGCATCCCCCCAAAAAAACCCCGCACTTCCTAGACAGGGACGTCTCAGAGACTTGGGGACTTGGGGGGGACATCCCCCCACCAGCCCAACACTAGCGCCACCATCCCACCACCATCCCACCACTAGTGTCACTATCTCCAAGACGCCGCTAGGACTTTTGGGACGTTGGGCTGTCCTCAAGATGTCTAGGGGACTCCTAGTTGTCTCTAAGATGTATAATTCTCATAGTTCCATGGAGTTTCGGGGACGGGGACGGGGGGACGGCGGGGGGACGGCGGCGGGGGGGGTGGCGCTGAAAATCATATAGTACTTGAAAAATTAGTTATAAAAAGATGTATAACAATATAATTATATAACTATAGAAGCCTAATGAATAAGTAAAGTTAACGCATTGAAACAAAACTTAAAAACTTAAAAGTTTAAACACAATAACACATTGCAATGATATATCATTTCATTGAACTAGTGAACCACTGAACATTGAAAATCAAAATGAAAATATAGACATTGGAAAATGCAACAAGAACTAGATGTTTCATAATTTGAGTTTCATAATCATGATTCATGAATCATAATTACAATCAAGTATCATTGTATCATCAATGTTCAAACTTCAAACTTCAAAACAGAGTACGAAATGGTAAATACTAATAATAAATGGCTCCGGGCTAATGGCTTGATGCCTTTGGAAGTCTCCCAGAAGTTTCCCAGGAGTCTCCTTGAAGTTTCCTTGGAGTTTCCCAGAAGTTTCCCTGGAGTTTCCTTGGGTGGAGGGGTCTGAAATTTTCCCAGAAGTCTCCCAGAAGTTTCCCAAAAGTCTCCCAGAAGTCTCCCAGAAGTTTCCCTGGAGTCTCCCAGGAGGAGACTTCGGGGGGACGGCGGGGAAACGGGGGGACGGCGGAGGGACGTTTCCTAGGCGTCTCCCCGTCTCGGAAACGTCCCCGTCTTGGAAACGGGTGGTTTTTTCGGGGGGATGCGTCCCCGTGGAACACTGAATTAATTCTTATACTTATACATCTTTTTATAACTATTTTTTCAAGTACTATATGTATTTCAACACCCTACTGCCTCCCTACCACCGTCCCCCTGCCGCCCCCAAACTTAGACCCCCTCGTCCCCGCGTCCCCGAAACGCGTTCCCCGTCCCCGTCCCCGAAACCCTGTGGAACACTGGTCTTGAATGCTATATGGTGTGTTACTTTGGAGTAGTCATGATTCCATGATGATGTATTATGCAAATGTCCACAATTTTAAAATAATTAACCAGTTTCTACAATATTCTAGACTCTTGGATACAAACATGGTAAGCTACGAATTAGGGTGAAAAAATCCGGATTGATATTAAGTATGTAATCTTAGAATACCTTTTCCAAAGCATAAAAAATCAACATAAGGACGGCTTGGGCAGTGAGATATGGCTGCCTTTAAAATTGGGCACAGCTAATTCAATCGGTAACGGATATTTAAACTATGCCATTGTCTCCGTCAACTTGCTCTTGTTATTTTTTTGTCATAACCAAGTGGAGGTTTGACAATGAATATAATATAAACTGAACTTCAACCCATAACCTAAGACCAAGTGGTAAAATGTAAATTAGTTCAAATTGAAATAACTATGACACTTAAAGGCCACACAGTTACCATTAAAGAAGAAAACCTTCACAAAAATGAAGCTTTAACTGCTTTTTATAAGGTGTTATAGTATCTAAAGAGTAATTCCAGTTAAAAGCAAGGTAGCCATTAATGCTCATTTGTAGCCAAGTATATCTTTTTGTTAAAGTTTTGAAAAGGCTGTATTTAGGACATTTATTTTGGGAGCGTGCATTATAGTATGAGTCCACTTGATGTTGAAGGTGTTTGTACTCGATATTGTAGGTCATAGGTTTGAATCTGAAAAGGAATAGGGTTGCACACCTTGTTGAATGATATAAGGTAAATTGGCAAACAATTCCCTTTTGGGCTTCCACAAATGGGGTCGCATACACCAAATTTGGTGAGTTGCTTGGAACTGACCTAAAGAAGCTACCTTTGCCATTACCTTTACCTTTTAACTAGCTTATTTAAAAGTCCTATTTTAGCTAGTTGTTAAGTTGTAGAGGTGTTTTTGTACGATTCAATTACATGAAACCACTAAATTTGAAGGCTGCTAGATTTAGAACTACTAACAAAGTAGGAATGGTATTTTATAACCTACTGTGCGTTACATATATAACGAAATTAAAGGAAAACATATTTTATTGGAGTGTATTTGTGGGTAGTTTGTGAAGGATCATGCCTTTCACCAAGTGCAACGTCTATACTCATCTCGGAGTTTAATGAGCATGAGTTTCCTACCACACCTTCTCTGGGAAGGTTTTGTATTTTCCCACCTACTCTAAGATGTTACTTTCACTTAAATGAAGATTCTATATGGCTGTTTTTCTAGATTTTTTTTAACTGAGTTTAAACTAGTGCTTCCTGGGGATGTGTCTTGGGGGTTTTCATGGGGTTTTGGGGATAGGGGATGGTGATAGAATGTTCACCCTTGCCCTTTTTTCTTAAAAGAAATGGGGATGTCTCAAGAGTGCCCCCTAAATATGGGGGACGTTAGGGTATCCCCTTTGGTGATGACATCCCCATGATGTCTTGACTTCCTCTAGAGGTGTCCAATTAAAGTCTGCACAAAAATTAGAAGACTCACCTGAAAAAAAGACAAAACTGCAAAGCATTGTGGAGGGCCCGCAAGCCACCCCCACCGTCCCACCGTCCCACCCTCCCAACATATAAAATTACTGTCCTATCCTTATTTGCCCTTGTCCTCTTATCATTTTTGGGTGTACTTAAAACTGAAGAGAGGCGAAGGAGAATGAAGGAGGACAAAGAAAGAAGGGGAAAAGGAAGAAGGTCTAGAACATGCTCTTAGTTTTTAATGTTTTTCTTTTCTTTTCTTTTGTAAATGTCAAATACTTGGCTTTAGCTGCATATGCTATCATGTTTGTTTTTAAACCTTCAAACCTGCTGGTACAAAATTACATACCTTTGTTTTTAAGTTATCCAAACCTTGAAACCTCAGTAGCTCACAGACTTCAACTTGTTCAAACCTTCACAGCTGCTGCTTTTTGGCATTCAAGATCTATTGTTTCTGTAAGCTGATATGCTTAAAAAGGTTTGCTGTTTTTATGTTCATATTGTTATTTTTTGTTGTATCTCTTTTTAGGGTCAAGATGAATTCATTCAGTGGCAATGGCAACCTTGATTTGGGTGATGAATTTAAGAGAATCATAGGGGAATAAGCTGAGGCCAGTGAAACCCCAGCTGTAGGTACAAGCAGGTTCAATGGGGGAATCACAAACTCTGCAACTCGTGAGGTTTCACATGACCTCCGGTGCCATCTACCTTCTCTCTTCCTGACCTTTGAAATTCATGTGATCGCTTCAATCTGGCTTTGATACTACTGTTGGTAAAAACTGAAGAATGAGATGAGAGAAATTGGCATATGTTCTTAAGTGGGGAGCATCACATTATATTAACGATCACCTTCTAAAAATAGGTGGTGGTTACATTCTAAATATAGACATAGTTACAACAAACTAACAATTAAGTTATTAACTAAACTAATTGACAAGTGTACATAGACACTTTATTATAAACTAAACTGACAAGTGTACATTGATACTTTATTATAATATTAGACCGATATTCTAATAGGTATGAAGAGGAAATATCAAATAAATAAAACTACAACAAATTTTTTAGAATTAGAGCCATAGAATTTCTTTGTTTGCTATTCCTAAAGACACTTTTTATAATGGAAAATTAATTTTATTGCATCAAAGTTATGTAAGAATGTAAGAGGTTGGCATAACTTTTTTAAATTATCCTTTTAACAATTCTAGTTTTTTCTTTTTTTGGTAACCCAGGGGTGTCCCTGCGACTCAGCCCAGTGCATTCCCTTTACGGGGTGAGCTGAGGCGAGACTAGAACCCTAGGGATGCATGCAATAGCCTGCAAACCACATGCATTGGTTAAGCCCGGGCCTTGGAGTCGAACCTGGAACTAGTGGGGAGCAAACCCACGACCCAAGCCAACTCCGCTACCTGTGTGGGCTAACAATTCTAGTTTTTAAATACATATGATTAGCTAGAAATGTTACAATCTTGTAATGGTTGTAATCTTTTTCAGCTTATTTTTGTAGAAAAATATTTATTTACTTTTGTCCAAAAGTTCATATACTTATAAAGTTTAATAGCTATCATTATGATAGTTCATATTTGTCTACCTAAACACATAACTCAATTTTTAATTGTTGGTCACTGACAATTATTGAACTGATGAAAAAGTTACATTTATTGCAGATTGTTTATGACATTACAGATGTGGATAGTTTTGATCATGTCAAGCACTGGTTGAGTGAGATTGAAAGATATACAAATGACAATGTGAACAAGATTCTGGTTGGAAACAAATGTGATTTAACTGAAAAGAGAGTGGTAGATCAACAAACGGCTAAGGTATATAATTTATGTTGAATGGACCTTTGGAATTCTCGAAAATTGCATTAAGATCTTTTCTCCTTCGGCATTTTTCAACCTGAGTAGATTCATTTTGGCTTCGGATATACCAGTTGCACCTGTATTATTAATTATAAGTAATCTTTTAATATTTATATTTACATCACATGTCCATTCAATGTTTGAAATCTATCTGGAGTCCTTCATAATGAGGTCAGGTATTAGTTGTGCACCTGTATAGAAGATTCATATCCCATCCTTTTTGCATTTTCCCATCCCAGGTTCCTTCTTTGATGTGTTTTAGGATTTCAGGACTTTGCTAGTGAAATTGGAATTCCATTCCTGGAGACGAGTGCCAAAGATGCAACAAACGTTGAACAAGCATTTCTTACTATGGCCAGGGAAATTAAAAAGAGGTAGACTTGTTGGAGAGTCATTTTTTCCATGGTTTCTCATTAACGAGTCCATCTTTGCTTAGAACAAGTCTTTTGAGATCAAAATATTGTGTTTGACTTACCTTGTCAACACTTCTTTGCAGAAGTACATTGATCTTTAGACCAGTTGTTTAATAAAGCTTTAAATTGCTTTTCTGGCTTTTGGCAGGGTAGGAAGCCAATCAGCAACAAAGAACAGCCAAAAAAGTACTGTTCAAATTAAAGGAGAACCTCTTCAGCAGAAATCACTTCAGCAGACGAGCAATTGCTGCAGCTAAGACTAAGATGGTCCTCATGATATTTGTCAATGTGCTGTATAAATGTGAGACGAAGAAATTTATTGTGCATATATTAAATGATGACTTCAGAGCAGGCATTTTCCCTCATCTGTGCTTTTGGTCACTGGAAAATTTGTGATATTCTGTAATCTGGTGATATTTTGTTTTTATCTTCTTATAATGCTTATGATTTTTTTGCATATGTTCTTGGTAGACTAGCAATACAATGTTCATAGAAACGTACAGTTTGATTTTCTTGTAATTATCTTGTGAACTAGATTGATTGATTTATGAAATATGTAATGCTCTTTCAGTTTCCATTGCCTTCTTCAGGCTTGAAACTTTTCTGCTTAGTGGTGACAGATTGAGCTTTAGGGTCATTGATAATTCTGTTTGACATTTTAGCACATGATTCCAAGCACTTGTCTAAAAACCGATAGCTTACCATAATCAGTTTTGGACATTTCCCTCATCCCCAATTCATGCTTTATGTTGGGAAGCTTGAAAGAATTATTTTGGATGACATCGTAATTTCCTTTCAGAATTCTACTAGAAGTAAAATGAAGTTTTATAGGCCTTCAGAAATCCATATCTAGAATCACTCTTTCAAGTTTGGACTATATTTTGAATTTAAAGAGTTTTTGATTATAGTTAGAAAACTTGTTTGGACTCGCCAAGACTTGGCGAGTCCCAACTCAGTCGGCACTAAATGGGTCCCGAGGATTTGTGACCTGGCTACGTGGTGAGTCTCGAGGGGATGCTTTGGCCACAAGAGGTAAAAGCAAAAAGAAAAGAAAAAACCACTTTTGGAGGATGGTTAAAAGTGAAAATGATGAAAAACGGCATTGCCCCTTCTCTTTGGGGGTGCTACTTCCAAATCTCTACTCAAGTTTTAAACAGAAAAGATACAATTATTTTTTGATCATGTTAAATAGAAGAGCGACTTTTTCATTTTTTTTTTAACTTTCTCCCAATTAAATTATATTTACATTTCTAGTTTACTAGCTCAAAATATATCCTAAGTAATGCTCCTAAGGTTTTAATTTTTTTTTACTTTCTCCCAATTAAATTATATTTACATTTCTAGTTTACTAGCTCAAAATATATCCTAAGTAATCCTCCTAAGGTTTTAATAGCATTTCTAGACTGGTTTAAGAAACAAGCACATGACTACACATAGACCTAGTAATGCTAGGCCAAGGGATACAAACTCCTTTATACCATAGCTCATAATTATATATTATGATTTTGTTTTTTTGATGCTATAGATATTATAATTCATGAATTTTGTACACCTTAAACACTTGACAATATTTATATATTTAAAAGTGTTATTTTTTAGTTAAAATATACTTTTATACTCATGTGATCAATGCATACTAGTGTATGTGATCAAAGTAGCTTCTATTTGATTAGTTTATTGTGTCTTAGAGTTTATTTATTAAAAGGTGCATAAAATAAGTTTTAAATCCTTAAAATTCCTTAAAAGCCTATTGAGTTCGGGTGTTGAGTTTGAGTTCGAGCAAAAAATCAGCTTGTTGAGGCCAAGGCAACTTCGAGTTTTGTAACACTAGTTTTGATACAACTCCTTTGAGCAAAAGTTGCCTCTTGTTGCTATCCTAACCTTGTTAGAAATCCTCAGGGTTTGACACTACCCTAGGTCAAAGCATCGCTCTCTTCCTTCTTATGGATGCTATTCTCTCCTCTTAAGAAAATGGTCTAAGCACCCCTCTTGATAATGCTCCGCTAGCACATATTGAGATTAATGGCCATTGTAAAGGGTTCCTCTTAAATGCACTCAATGCAATGTACAACAAATAGCTTGATTGGGAAGCAACAAATGATGTAAGGTTTTTTCAAGTTGCCATATCCATGATGAGATACTAGATGTCGTAGTAGAATGTAGGTAAAAATTGGTTATTTTGTTCTTTAGAGATGTTCCTTTAGATCAAATTTCTTGTAGATGGGCTAAATTAAATTAAGAAAATAGAGGATGGGGGATATAATCTTATATTAGAGGGTTTGATAAAGACTATTTTTAATGCATGTTTGGGTCTTTGTACTATGCTCAAGGTGTCTTAGTATGGTACTTGGATTATTTGGAGTTAGGTGTGTTATCTTTAAGCTTGAAACTTCAAGTTTCACCTTGAGGGTTCATCTTGATCAAAATGCCCAATGTGGGTAGAATTCTTGTCTTTATTCTTGCATTCCATCACTATCTTGACGATATCGTGAGACAAAGAGTTATATGGAGCAAGACTAATGTAGATAAATTTGTGAACACAATTGTTTAGCTTGGTGTATGTATTGAACTAGATCAAAACCCTTGCCCTACCTAAATCCAATAAGCTCTTTGGATCAAGGTTTGAAGTTGATCATCCCTTGAGGTTCCTCAACAAATCTAATGCTTGGATTAATTGTAGCAAATGTAATCTTATTGGGGATTTGCCCATTCTACAAATCAAAAGTACCCTCTTAGAACTAGGTAATGAAGAAAGGCAATCTGTCTTAGCCCTTATTACTAGACCAACACCAATAATTGTCAACCCAAAGGAAATGTGTCATAACATAGCTAGAAAGTCAAATAGCTCACCCAAGACTTAAGCTCTTCAAGCCAAACCCTAGTTGCATTAACTACCATTGAACTTGGTATCTTCCAAACTCTTGGTACTCCCCACCAATCAAATCTCTCTTGGAAACCATCATTTACTCTCAATGGATGACATTAACCTTTGCATTGTTAGAATACAAAGGTAATTTCTTAATTAGCTAGTTGGATCTCTTTTCAAACTAGCATACTTAAACAACTACTTAAGTCATGTGTCTTTAAGACAGCCCATGATCTAATTTAATCCTCACGTAGAGTTTCACTTAGGGTTTCTTATCTTTTATCAAGGATAATTCATTGTATATTATATTATTATTTATGTTTTTTTTGCATCAATATAGCTTAGGCTATTACAACAATTCCTTTGTTTTTTTATATTTATGTGATAGATGTTTGATTGTAGGTGACTTTTGGGAGTTGTAGGGTTGAGGTTTCAACTCCAACATGGTATTAGAGTTTGAGATTTGTGATTCCTTGTCTTTTTTTGTGAGATCTAACCTTTAGTGTTTAAACAATGCATTTTGGAGCAAAATACACCTCATCCTTGTATTCAAAATGCTAAAAATCCCTACAGTTGATTGTTAAATCATCAGAATCGAAAGTTGAGACTTTTTGGCATTTTTTGGGACTTGAATAGATTTCAAGGTAAAAATGTATACAACTATACAGGTCCATGTTGTGTTAGTTGCCATTAATTTTATAGGTCTATGCAAGCATGCTGTGCAAATTTGACATTGCTTTCTTTAGCAAGCAATTTAATTTTTTGGCAAATTTTTTAATTTTAAAAAGTGGTGGACATATAAGCTTGTTAGGGTTGACATCATGCCTAAGGTTGGAGTCGGGTTTTTTCCAGTGTTCATGTTTTCTGATGCCAAAAACTTTGTTGGATTTTGGTGATCTAGCCTTGGTCATCTTAGTGATCAATTTTAAGCACTTGTTTTTCTAAAACTACATCACCGCTCTCTCCCATGGGGCAACATTGGTGTAGTCGCTCGAAACAACCATCTCCACCAATTGTTTTCATCAACGCTTCACTTTTCTTTTGCTAATGCGTCACTGGCCTTGCTCCATTGCCTAGCCACCAAGTCCCAACTTGTTGGTCTTTTGGTTGACACCCAGTTGATGTTTGGTCATTGCCTCTATGAATGATGCCATCAGGATGTCGCAACATGGTCACTAGCCCTAGGATTAAGCTTTTTTGGACTTGTTTTCATAAATTGGCTATATCTTGGGCATACATAGTAACAATGTTTCAAAACATGTAATCGGAAAGTTGGTTCTAAGCACTTTCCAATGGCACTCATATTGTTTCTAGATATTGTTGGTGGTGAGTTTTATTTCTTGTTTAAGTCAGGTCTATTTGTTTGCACTTCTAGACCCATAACTTTTGGCTTGGATCTTTTTTCATGATTCTTGCGGTGTAAGAAAACTAGTTCTAATGCTCTACACAATTTCAAACTTGATTTTTTAAGTTTTATGAGGTACATAAAAATCAAAACTGAAATGATTTTTCATTTCTAACTTTTTTCGCTATCAAATTTGAAAAAGATTGGTTTTTATTTATTTGGAGGGGTAAATTTTTATCCTACAATACCTATAAACATTATAAAACATTAAAAACCAACATATAGTCACTTTAAAAAACTCTTAATCAAACATACACATAGTGGAAACCTTTTGTATCAAGCACCTTACAACACACAATTATCAAACTTGGATAGCTTAGATGACTAGATTACTCATGTCCAAGGGGCTATGGTCTATATTGGATGATATTGCACCAAAGTTTATTCAATAATATGAGAGATATGACTACAAAAATAAGATGGATGAAGGTATGGATCTTATTTTAGTTCATGTTTCAGATAGCCTATTTTTTCACAATCTTGTAGGACTCCTAAGCAGATCTAGGATAAGTATAAGGAGTTGTTTGGTATAGTCAATGAGTTTTAGGTATTACAGATTGAGGTGCGATTGACTACATTGTCACTTGACTCATTTTCCCCCATTGAGCACTTTCTAGTAAATCTAAAGTCATTGACATCACTTTTACAAGGTTGTGGAAAGGACAAGGATGACACGACATGCATTTTTTTGATTTTGTCTAAGGTTTGAGGACCCTTTAAGGTTTTATTGTCTACCTTCTATCACACTATGGATGCATTGGGCTATACCTTCACATTTCATTTATTTGAGGTCTTTTGTGATCGTTTGACATGAGAACAAGCTAAATTTACATACTTGGAGTCACTTTCTAGTTCCAAGACTCTTGCATTGGTTGCCCAGTGACCTAAAGGAAAAATTAAGAATACATAAATTCCCAAGATAGAATCCACATTAGATAGTGAGAGTTCCTCCAATCCTAACCAAAAGCTAGATAAAAATGTCAATCCACACCTAAAAATAACAAATCTTCTAAGTTCTGATCATAGTGCTCTCCTTATGGAGTGGGATGATAAAATGGTTAAAGGACCCCTTCCTTTTAGATATGAAATAATGTGGTCTCTTCATCCGAACTTCAAATCCCTGGTTGAAGAGTGGTGGAAAATTCCTTATGATGGTACTCCCATGTATAGATTAGCTCAGAAGTTGAAAATGGTCAAAGAGAAGGTTAAGGGGTCGAATAAGTATTCGTTTGGAAATATTTTTACCAACAAAAAAATTTAAGCTTAAAACTAAAGGAGATTCAAGATTTGATGGAGCTAGGAATGATGGATGAAGAGACCTGTAACCAAGAAAGGGATCTTAGATCTCAACGGTATAAAATAAACAAAAAGGAATAAATTTTCTAGAAACATAAATCAAGGGTCCAATGGTTGAGGGAAGGGGACAAAAATACAAAGTTTTTCAACCAATCTACCTTAAAACACAAAGGAAGAAACATGATTAGATTTTTAGTTACTTCTAATGGGACAAGACTTGATAGGGAGGAGGACATTGCTAAGGAGGATGCTTCCTTTTTTTTTCAAAATTTCCTGAATTGCCAATGGTTGATAATTCCAAGTTGGATGACTTCTTGTAGGTGATTCCTAATGTTATCACGAATCAAGATTTAAAAGAAATGTCTAAAGCTGTTTATATGAGTGAAGTTAAGGATACTGTTTTCTCCTTTGGTGCTTTTAAAGCGCCAGGGCTAGATGGCTTCCCTCCAAGTTTTTTCTAGGTCTATTGGGACACTGTCTCTTCTGACCTGTTCAATGCAGTTAGGGATTTCTTCAGATCGGAAAGGCTTTTAAATTAGATGAACACCACTTTTATTGTGCTTATCCCGAAGACTAATGAAGTTGCTTCTATGAATGACTATAGACCTACCAGTTTGTGTAACACCACCTATAAGATCTGCTCTAAGATTGTGGTTAATAGATTGAAATTAGTCTTGAATAAATGATTGCTGTTAATCAGAAAAGGTTTTTCCAGGGAAGACAAATATTGGATATAGCTATTTACACTCATGAGGTGGTACATTCTATGGATCACAACAAAAAATAGGGTATGGCTTTAAAACTGGATATTTCTAAAGCTTATGATCGGGTCTCTTGGAATTTCCTATTTGCTCTTCTTGAAAAAAATGGTTTTAAAGGGAAAAATTTCAACTTAATCAGATCATGTGTCACTACTCCTAAGTATTTTGTTTTGATTAATGGGGTTCCTTAAGGCTTCTTCTCATCTGGCCGTGGCTTGAGACAAGGGGACCCACTGCCACCTTATTTGTTTGTCATTGTTGTTGAAGCTTTGGGACACAATATCCAAAAACAACTTGCAAATAAAGCTTTGAAAGGTTTTTGTGTTGTTTCATCCCCTTCCCTTGTATCACATCAATAGTTTGTTGATGACACTATCCTCTTGGGGGAGGCCTCTATTTTGGAAGTGAAACAATGGAAAGTTATCCTTGATAAATATGCTAAGGTTTCTATCAATTACCAGAAGAGTAAAATCTATTTTTTCAATACTAGCTGGATTGTTAAGGACAAAGTGATAAATATTTTAGGTTGTCAGGAGGCTGATTTGCTTGCTACCTACCTATCTGTGTTTATCGTTAATCTCAAGAAAAACCAATAGTAACTACTGGAATTATATTGTGGAAAAGATTAAGAAGAAGTTGGCTGGGTGGAAAGGAAAATTGCTAAGTTTTGTTGGGAAGGTTTAGCTCTTAAAAGATTCTTTACAAATTATACCTATCTATTATCTTTTTCTTTTCAACATTCTTGCCTATATTGCTGAGAAAATTGAAATGATTCAAAGGAGGTTCTTATAATCAGGTGTTGAAGAAAAGAAAAGAATGACGCTTGTTAGATGGAAATTTTTTTGCACTCCGAAAAGGGAAGGAGGATTGGGTATAAGAAGAATAAAATGGTTCAATAAAGCTCTTGTGGCTAAAATGAGTTGGTTTCTTTTGGAAGGAGAAAACGATTGGGTACATATTCTATGGGCTAAATACTTGGGTAACAAGGATGTTTGTTGTTTCCTCAAAAAAAGGAACTTCCCTATGGTTTTGTCTTCTGGAATAACCTACTAAAGGTGAGAGGCACTCTAACAAAAGGAGCGAAATTGAGAATTGGAAATGGGCTTAGAACTGACTTTTGGGAGGATGCTTGGTCTACCTATGCTCCTTTGTCAGCTAGTGACAACCTCCAACAAATTAGAATTAGATTGAAGAGAAGCATTGGAAAGAAGGTCTCTAATTATTTAAATTGGGAGGGGTTGAGACCAAATGGATTGACTTCAAGAACTATTTGAATAATGTTGTTCTTAGGGGTGGTAGATAGCTGAATTGGGATGCTGCTTTGGCCTCCCTCTTGAGACAGATTGGGAACCCTAATATTTTCTCAAGAAATAGGAATGATGAGTGGATTTGGATAAAAAATGCTTTTGGGCGATTTTCAGTTAAATCAACTTATGAGACTATGGATTTGCTGCCTCTCCATTTTAGGGGTCTTTAATTGGAATATAGTGTGGAGCAAGTTCCCCAAGATTAATTGCTTCTGGTGGAAAATGATGCATGGAAAGATTCTTACAATTGAAAATCTTAAGAAAAGGGGATGGTAGCTGGTTAATAAATGTTACCTTTGTAATGAAGAGGAAGAAACAATTATGCATTTTCTCTTTCAATGTTCTTATGCTCAAGAATTTTGGGCTTTTTTTCTAACGAATCTGATGGTTGACTGGGGTTTCCCTCCTTCGGTTAAAATGTTTGTTGATTGTTGGAGTATATACCCCTATTCTCACAATATAATTCTTGACCTCTGGAGACAAGTCCCCCCATTCCTCACTTGGGGTTTGTGGAAAGAGAGGAATAATGGGGTCTTTAGAGATGTGGCTAAAAGAAGTAAAGAGCTATGTATGTCTATCAGGAAACAGATTCAAGAGAACATAGAAAGCTGTAAGTATGCTCTGTCAAAGAAAGCACCTTCATATCAAGAGATGAGAATCAAGCAACAATGGGGAATTTCTCATGATCTTAATAATGTTAATTGGGCTAAACAAATTATCAGGAAAAGCACAATTTGGATCCCCCCCAGATACAGGGTGGATAAAATGTAATTTTGATGGATGTTCAAAAGGGAATTCAGGCCTAGCGGGGGTAGGTGGAGTTGTTAGAAATGATTGTGGCATCTATGTGGCTGGATACAACAAGGGCTTGGGAACAACAACAAATAATTTGGCGGAGGCTTACGCTATTTGGATAGGAATATGTTATTTCAAAGATAATGGCTACACAAAGGTAATTTTGGAGGGTGACTCCAAGTTAATAATTGATTATTTAAACAATAAAGTAGAGACCCCTTGGGAGATAAAAGATCTTTTGGATGACTGCAAAAATATGTTACAATCTTTCCAAAGTTTCAAGATATGCCATACCTTTAGGGAAGGTAACAAGGCTGCCGATGCCTTGGTGAATTTTGGCTTTAGGTAGGAGGTGTTAAAATATTGGGATTTTTCCAATTTATCAAACCAAATTAAGAAAATAATTGCTAAGGATAGATTGGGGGATTTGATTTATCATGGACAAAATGATAATAATTAAAAATAGTGGCTTGCAATGTCGTCCAGCTGTCAAGTTGGTTCTCGTCTATCTTTGGTGGCAATTGGGCAAGCTGATAAGATGGATTGGGAGGTACAATATTAAAGGCAGTGCTATGCTAGATCTGAAAGATTTAAAAAGAAAGGGGTGGAAAGGACAAATTGTTTTGGAAACCTCGTGTGTTAAAAAGAAAGATGTTAATGTGGGTTTAGGGATCATTATTCACACCTCTAAAAATATTACGTTTGATTTTGGAAAAAGATATTTTGACATGTCTTATCATCGATGTGAAGGAGGGTAATACAAAAAGAGTAATCATGACTCATAAAGGTGGTAGAGCTTTTAGTTATCATAATGACATGATTCAAAAATATGAAATTTGGCTTTGCATTCAGATTGATTATTTTAAACAAACTGCCAGAAGGTTTGAGCCGTTATTCTTGCAAATGAAAAGCCACCAAGTCTCTATCAAAACTGAAGTTTTTGAATTACTTGTTGCTACTGTCGTGAATGAGGAAGGCTGAAGAGATGAGTTTTTACTCCTTCCTAAGAATTATTCTACCAAGAATAAAACCATGGGAGGCCCTAGAAAGAGGACAGAGCCGAGTAAATATGACTCCCTGAGAAAGAATGCAGAGCTTTGGGGTTTGTTTGAGCGGGCTAGGTTTACCCCTTACTTTACAACCATGGAGGGTTACAACGAGAAGCTGAGCTACAAATTTGCGAATTCTTGGAAAGATGGGGAAGTTGAGCTGGGTGGCCTTCATTTTACTATTGATGCTAAGCTCATAGCCAAAGTGATGGGGCTTGCATATGAAGGGAAGAAGGTGGCTAAGGTAAGCATTGGAAAATATCAAACTTATATTGATAAGTTTTTTGAGGCTAAAGAAAAAGCTCAAAGATTTCAAAATGGTTACTCTAGGATTTTGCTTCCTCTACCATACCATAATGTTTGCTTCTTTGTTACAAAATACTTTACGTTGGAAGGCCATTTTCAATCTGTCCATGGTTATCACTTCTCGATTTTGAACCACATACGATATCTTGAGAAAATTAATTTACCATTTTTCCTCTTTCCTTCCTTGAGCCAAAGCCTTACCAATGATGCCAACCCTCCTTTACACCAGGGCTTGATTTGTGCAATATGTAAATATGTCCTTGTTACTTCCCCACAAAGAAATGCTTTCCTAAATTTACTTGAAAACCCTACTCCCAAGTGTTTTGTTAAAATTGAGCTTATAGAAAGCCAACCCAACTCCTCGACCAGAGAATCTGCTAAGGACTCCCCCAATTTTGTGGACTCCTCTTGGTCGGACCTACTTAAAATTACTCCGAAAAAACATAGTGTTGCTCCCATCACTCCCATTGTGAACAAAAAGAGAAAAATGTTGATTTGTGAGTTGGGGGCTGACCCCAACACTATAACAATACCTGGTGATAATGAAAACATCCCTGAATGTTCCACTCCGGTGGGTCGAAGATCGACTCGTCTTGCTTTGGCTACGTCGAAGGGGTCTGATAATTGTAAAAAATCAAAAAGTTTAGAAGAAAAGAATGCTGAAGAGTCTTCAGATAGTAAGGGGAAGAAGGTGGTAAGGGAGGAAAAAGATTCATCATTTGAGGAAGTGTCAAACAACCTTGGTGGTGGTAGGTCTCCTAAGGAGGAGGAGTCGGGGTTGAAGGAAGTGGAAGACTCTAGCCATGAGGAGGAGGAAGGGGATTCACAACAAGAGGATGGGGAGGATGCTGAAGAGGACATTGATATGGCTATTGAAAAAGGAGATGCTACTTATGACCCAGAAGATATGAAGATTACTAACCCTAGTAATGATGATTTAAAAGATAACATGTCGGGTTTAGATACTGTTAGAATTCAAATGGTGGAGGAAAGGATGGAGTTTTTGGAAAAAATGATGCAAAAGGATGATAATGCCAGTAGGTTCCATGCACTTGAAAGTGTGGTGAAGAGTATGTGTAGGGTTGTGGATGCGGTCATGAAAAAAGCTATCATGGCCACTATCTCAGGACAAGGAAAAATAAAGAAACAACAAAGGAAAAAGGTGAATGATGACGAGGCCAATTTGTTTGGAAAGATGAAGCTCAAAGATATTTTTGAAGATTTTGTTGAAGACTTGGTGAAGGCATGGAGCTTGATTGAGGATGCTTAATCCTCAGATCTTGTTCCTCTTGCTTTTTGTTACTTGTTGCCATGAAGTTTTTTTGCTATTCTATAAGGTGTTTAGTTGGTATAGGCTGTAGGTGCCTGGACTGTTATATTTTTGTTAAGAAATCTGGTTATTGGTTGGATACCCTTTTAAGGTTATGCTTTTATAACTTGTTTTTGTGGATGGATATTAAGATGAACTGGTTATATCTCTTAGGGATTATTGATAGGTTTATAATGTTTGATGTAGTGGGTATAAGCTAATGTTTTTTGGTTGATTGGGATGTGGGGAAGTGGTTCCCTTTATGTTCTACTTTTTTTTCTAGCTATTGGTCTCTAGACTACTATTCTTCTATAAGGGTCAGGGCCCTTTTCCCTACTTAATCAATAAAAAACAAATCTTCTAAGTCTGGGGAGTTTTCCTTTAAATGAAAGAAGAAATCAGGGGACCCTTGAAATTTTTGTGGCAAGAAGGTACATGCAATTACCAAATGTTGGAAGAGACTCGAGACATTAAAGGAGGCCATGCATCGAAACACCATTTCACCCTCTAAATCTTCTTCCATTCGCATAGGCAAGGGTCATGCAATTTCAACATAGGCTTCATCTTCAACACAATTGGATTATTGACACAAGAGCCTCACATCATATGCCATTCATTTGATTTACTTGAGTCTCTTTCAGATAATAATACTTCTCAGATGTAGTAGGTAACTCTTCACATATTTTAATTTTGGGTTCATGGAATATTTAGATGATCAATGGTCACATTGAAGATGTTCTCCTTGATCTTGATATTTTTGCTAATCTACTCTCTGTCTACCATATTGTCACATTAGGGGTAATACAATTGAGTTTTCACCCAATGATGTTATTGTTTACGATTTCCATCATCTAGACAATTATTGCTTTAGGGAGAGCTGATCATGATTCTAGATTATATAGGTTCCATACTTTTGAGTCATCCAGTGGTTCACCACACATTGCCTATGCAGATTCCTTGAGTAGACTTTGGCATGAATGTTTTAGTCCTGTCAACTAAAGTATCTATAATAGTTGAGTACATATAAGATGTTACTTGGGCTTCCTAAGGTTTCATGCAAAAAGGATGTTTGTCGAGGCCGTGTTCTTGGAAAACATCAGGAGCCCTTTCCCAAGGGCAAGACCTTTCCACCATGTGATTCTACCTTATTGGAGTTGGTACCATAGTGACCTTATGTCCTTTCTCACTCCATTTTTAGGACCCAAGTACATGCTTACATTAGTTGATGATTTATCTTATTACACACGGGTGTACTTTCTCAAGTATAAGAGTGATGTCTTTATAAATTTCTAGACATTTAGGGTTTTCGTGGATGTTAGATTCGTGAATAACTTGAGCCATAAGATCAAAGAATGAAAAAAACACCTTCCACCCAAGAGCTCTACAAAAGAAAGATTTGTTATTTCTCAAAAAAGAAAATACAAAATAAATAATTACAAGATCTAGAGTGAATACTTTATAAAAGCAACCCTAATGAAAAGGGATTAGATCATGACAGGTGTCAACATCTTGTGTGATGAGACGAATTGATCTAATATTAGCTCTTTAGTTAATATAAATAAAGCATTGAATTAACTAATAAAGGAAACCTAAGTTTAGCTTAAGTGCATGAGAATTAGAATAATAATTAATTAGTAATTAATTATTCTCTAATACATGATAACTCTAACAGTCCTCCTTAAGTGTAACTTAGGGAGTAGCTAAACAAATCTAAAAATCAATGCATAAAAAGCAAAGAAAGCATGAATAGGTCCCGACAAATAAGCTTGAAGAGGTACCCAGTACAACTAAAAGATCTCTAAAAAATGGAGAAATGGAGAAAACCTCATGGGAAAAACTCCACTCCAAAAAGAGATGAAAGGATGTAAAGAACATGAAGGAAGGCCTCATGAAGACCCCCAAGGACAACTTCCTTCACCACAAGCATCAATCACAACTGAAGATAGTGAGGTGATGCCAAAGGTTTTGTGAAGATGTCTACAACCTACTCCTCTGTAGGCATGTACTCCAAGGTGAGAAACCATCCTGAATCAACTTTTGTATGAAGTGCATGTGGATCTATATGTGCTTAGCACGCTGATGCTCTACTAGATTGTGAGAAATGCGAATGGTACTCTGATTGTCACACCAAAGAATAGTGGGATTATCAAGAGGAAAATCGAACTCAGTCAAAGACTATCGAACCCACAAAACCTCCTGACTGGCCAAAACCGCTACACGATACTTAACCTCTATGGATGATAATGCAATACCAGATTGCTTCTTGCAAGACCATGTAATAGGGCCAGAACCAAGACAAAAAACAAAGCCAAAAGTGGAATTCCTATAATTGACATTACCAACCCAATCTGAGTCAGTGAAGCCAATAATCCAAGGATCTCCTGATGCATAGTGAATTCCATAATATGAGGTGCCCTGAATATATATCAAAATTAATTTCGAAGCTTGCTAATGACTCTCATGTGGATCATGTGAGAATCGAGAAACAAGATCAACCGCAAATGAAAGATCAGGACAAGAATGTGTTAGTTACAAAAGACTTCCAACCAACTGGTTATATAATGCAACATCTATTGAAGGAGTAGTACAAGTGGAAGAAAATACAACACCTGAATTGAATGGTGTGGGGGTGAGCTTGCAATCAAGCATGCCAAATATTTGAAGCATGTCAAGAGCATACTTCTTCTGAAATATGGAAATCCTATTCGAAGACTAAATAACTTGTAAACCGAGATCTGTCATCTCAAACTACTCCATCAAAGTTCACTGAACATTCTCGATCATGGAGGATGAGGTTCCTGTAAGGATCAAATCATCCACATATAGCACAAGGATCAAAATATCACCCTCTTGTGTCTGAATATACATTGTGGGATCAAAATGACATCGTATGAAGCTAGAAGAAAGCAAAAAAGTGTCCATCTTCTCATACCAAGCCCAAGGGGCCTGTTTGAGACCATATAGTGAACGATGAAGTCTACAAACCAACGAAGAGTCCTCAGTAAAAGCATGTGTCTGCTCCATATAAATCTCCTCATGAAGATCACCATGAAGGAAGGCACTCTTCACACCCATCTGAAATACTGACCATCCCTGTGAAGTTGCAAGGGAAAGTATAAGGCGAATATAATTCATCTTGGCAATAGGGGAAAAAGTCTCATAATGATCAATACCTTCAACTTGAGAGAAACCCTTTGCAACAAGACGAGCCTTATACTTATCAATAGAACCATCTGCAACTCCATGGATACTTGATTCTGGTGCAACACATCACATGCCACCTTCTCAGGATTTGGTCTCATCCCTTTTAGATTGTAGCACTACTCAAATTGCAGTTGGGGATTCTACATAGCTTTTAGTTTTGGGCTTAGGTAGTATCACACTTGAGGGTGGTTTTCTTCAGGAGGTACTTATAGTTCCTGATATCTCCACCAACCTTCTTTCAGTGTATCAAATTTGTCAATCTGGCACTAGTAAGACAGTCGATTTTACCCCACATGATGTAGTTATTCGAGACCTTCATGATCATGATATTATTGTGGCTACTAGGAGTGTTGTTTCTTCTTCTAATTTATATCGATTTGATGGCTTTAAGAGTTCTGTTGGTTTAGGCTTGTACTTAATAGAACATGCAAACACTAAGAGCATGTTGTGGAACTAACGTTTTGGTCATGTCAATTACATATATCTCCAATAGATGAGTACACAAGCATTAGTGTCAGGGCTCCCTAAGATTTCTTGTATTGAAGGTGTTTGTTGAGGATGTGTTCTTGGAAAACATCATCGAGATTATTTTCCTATGAGTAGAGCCACATGTGCTAAGACACCCTTAGAGTTGGTTCATAGTGACATCATGTCATTTTCGACTCCATTTTTAGGGTCCAAATATGTGCTCACATTTATTGATGACTTCTCCAAGAGTACATGGGTGTACTTTCCTAAGTACAAGAGTGATGCCTTCGATTCTTTCAGAATCTTTAAGAAATTTTTGGAGAAGCAATTTGGTCTTTCTATTAGACAAATAGACACAGATAATGGGGGGGAGTATGTTAATCAGACTCTCAGGGAATTTTTCACTGAGCATGGTTTGCAACATCAACTTACAGTTCCATACATCCCTTAGCAAAATGGTGTTGCTGAGAGAAAGAACAAAACTTTACAGGAGGTGGCCAACTGTATGATTCAGTCACGAGATATGCATTCTTCTTTTTGGGCTAAGGCAGCTAATTGTGCCAATTATATTCACAATCATATGCCTCACAAGGAATTGCGACATTTGACTCTTGAGGAGGCTTGGTCCCATGTCAAGCCCAATGCATCTTCATTCAGAGTCTTTGGTAGTGAGGCTTGGGCATTCATTCTTGAAGCTCAACAGAAAGCCATGGAGAGGAAGAGACAACCACTCATATTTTTTGGCTACTGTGAGGATGTTAAGGTGTACAGGTTGTTTGATCCTGATTCCAAAGAGGTCTTGTTTCAACAAGATGTCTAGTTTGATGAGCACTTTCTCTGATGGATTCTCCATCCCCAACTTCTCCCTCATCTCCTACTACTCACTCCTCATATCTTGAGGATGAGGATGATTCTCCATCTATTCCACCACCTCTAGATATTCAACCTTTACCTAAGTGGGCCTGCAATACTATTGATGTAGCTAGACCTTTGGCAAGTGATCCTTCAGACTCTTGTCTCACTCACGCACAAATCACGCACAAACATCGGGTGGGTCTTTTGAGTCATACCATTTCAGATGATCCCCATAAGTTTTTAGAGGTGGTTGGTATTCTTAAGTGGGATAGTGAGCATGTTAGATTTGTGAATAACACGAACCATAAGATCAAACAATGAACAAAATACCTTCAACCCAAGAGATTTGCAAAAGAAATATTTGCTATAATTTCTCAAAAAAGAAAATACTTATAGAATAAATAATTACAAGAGAGAGTGAATGCTTTATAAGAGAAACCCTAATGAAAAGGGATTAGATCATGACAAGTGTCAACATATAATGTGATGAGACAAATTGATCTAATATTATCTCTATAGTTAATATAAATAAAGCATTGAATTAAATAATAAAACAAACCCGAGTTTAGCTTAAGTTCATGAGAATTAGAATAATAATTAATTGAAGTAATTAATTATTCTCTAATACATGACAACTCTAACAATGGAGAAGCAATTAGGCTCTTCAATTCAATAGCTTCACACAAATAATAGGGGGAATATGTGAACAAATGTTTAAGATTATTGCATTGAGCATGGCATTCACCATCAATTTATAATTCCTTATACTCCTTAGTAGAACACCGTTCTTGAAAACAAAAACATATCACTTAGGGAGATGGCCAATTGTATGGTTAAGTCATGTTCTATGGCTCTATCCTTTTGGGTTGAGGTAATCATTTGTGCTTATTATATTCATAACCACATTCCCACAAGGCAGTTTCGAATATCACTTTAGAGGAGGCTTGATCCAATATCAAGCTTGATGTTTCCTTCTTGGGAATTCATATTATATGGTTGACATAAAGCAATGGAGAAAAATATTGATGTCTATCTACACACTAGATATAAACACAAATATATATATATACACATGCATATAGATATACATACATATTACCTATTGTATATGATAATTCATAATTATTATGTTGAATGTACTAGATTTCATTTTTTATACAATTTGTCTAATAGTAAAATTAATCATAAATTTAATAACAATGATTATGTTATCAATATTTATCAAGTTCATTTTCTAATCAAGGATCTTCTAAAAATGATTTGGGAAAATTTAAGTCGAAGCCACATGATCTAAAATAGGCTAAATTAATATTGATGGTTCTTTGAGAAGAAACTCATGCAATTCTTGAGCTATTGGTTTAGCTAGAGACCCTGACCATTAGAAAATATTTAAATTTTTAAAAAATAGAACAAAATTGATATAATTTTTACTAAGTTAAAAAAATAAGTATTTATCACCTTGTCCATAAAAAAAATCATTTTATGTGATTAGAAATTAGTTCAAATTGTTGACATATCATATCTTATAAGTGGTTTTTTTCAATTTATCTTCTAGCATTTTAGAGAAGAGGATAGCTTCGCCATTAGCACACTCACCAAAGAAAACTTAAAAATTTGAAAGTGAAAACGTTGGGTTGTAAATGAACTTGACCTTTCCTACATTGTGATCAAAGAAATCCTTATATCCATCCTTAATTATGGAAAACTAAACTAATTAATATCACTAATTTATTGATTTTATTGACTCATTTTTCATTTTCATCCTATTAATATTATCTCTAGATTCATTTATTTCCACATATACATTGTTTCCCTTCAACAACCCCATGAGTGAGAGCACAATAACATGCCCCATTTTTTAATATTGTTGGGACACTAAAATCAACATTTTGTAGCATTCAACATATTTTGTTAGTTATACTAGAAATAAAATATTAAGAATTTAAAGATGATTTAAACTAATGAGTTGTGGATGTTTTTATATAGATTTAATTGCACTGTTTCTAAATTATAAAAGAATCTATCATAAATAGATTTTTTGTAATTAACTTCTAAAATTATGTTTCAACTATTTTTTATTGAGTAGTTATGATCCCCAAATTTGGTTCGCCACTATTGTGCATGAGTCAAAGATGGAAAATCACATGTATTGCTACTATGCATCTGGTGTGGTGAAAAATTATTCCTAATCATGTAGAAATAGTTGTGGAGTGGAGAAGTGTTTACAAGACCATCATCTTCATAAGGAAGAAGCTTCTTGAAAGAACAATAGTGTTCACTTATTGATTGTTCATTGGGCTCACTTGGTTTTGGTTGTTGATGTTGATGGGTAGTGTTGATGTGAAGATACAATCCTTGGGTCTTTGTAACAATGTAGTAATGATGATTTTAGTGTGATTTCGTGTGAAATCTATTTAGATCTTGTTGATGTTTTAATGAGCATAATCCAAAAAGCTATTGATGTGTGGACTTTCTACTTCAAATAGTTTTCTACAAGAATTTTCTTGGATTTTTTGTTAAACCTTTTGTAAGGATTGCATCTATTGTCACACTTCCTCAAGTGGTTGATTACTTCATGTGCTTCTTGAGTCACCCTTAGTTCACTGACAATGAATTGTATCCAATCTTCCTTGAATCCAAGACATATGGGCATAAAATGCCTAGTGAGATATGGAGAGGTGAAAGATTTGGGAGTGACTTCAATGATCTCATCTTGCCGCTAGTTAATTAACATGCAATTATTTTCTTTGAGTTCTTTGTTTTGTATGTTATTTAATTGCTTGAATTTTTCCCCCTTTTAGTTTTAGCAAGATGGTTGTTGGATTTTCTATGTCTAAGAAGCCTTCAAGTTTGCTTGTGAAAGGACCTATCTTTGTGTTTTTAATGTTTCAATTTTTAATTTTGAATGTTTGCAAAACTAAAATGAACTATCTAAATGCAAGTAAATAATAAATTAAACTACTTTTCTTTTTGTTATTTTTCCCAACGTAAATATATAATTTTTAATGAGCCAATTAATTAACAAATATACATGATTTTTTGTATTTTTTCTATACTTTTAGATGAATATGCAACTAAATGAATTAATTTCCTAAATGAAAGACCTATGGTTTTTATTTCATGATTTTCTTGTTATTTTATTAAAGATTCTTGCTATCCCTTGTTTCCATTTGATTGTTGATTTGGTGAGATGGATCTTATTTTCTTGTTTAAGATGTGAATCTTGTTTTCATGTCTTTATTTGAAGGATGTTTCTAAAATAAATAAATAAAAATTTACTTCAAGGCTAAGAAGCAACTAAATCTACTTTAAAATACATCACAAGCCTTTTATGACACCAATTATGATAGGTGTAAAAATAACATCAACACTTGATGGCTCAAGATTGCTAGGCCTACCATTGCAAGGTTCCCTAAGAACCTCCATCGCAGTGAGTTCATCAAGGAGGTGAATGAATAAATAACTCTTCTCAGCCGAGTTAAAGGGCTCCCAACATCTTTTCCAAGAATGGATGTACCATTATATATCAGTCATAAAGAAAGGTCAACAAAGAATATTTTGGGGAAAGAAGATCAGTGATGCTATTTGTGAACAACTTTCCAGGGTATCTACTTCATTGATTTTTTATATGAATTTGTATCTTGTATATGCTACTGCCTCTATGAGGCATTTTATAGGTTTGTCTTCAAAAGGTGACAAGAGAAAGGTTTTTGTACATATGAATATTATTCTCAATTGACTTTGAAGTAGAGCATCAAACATTCCAAGAGAGTTAATGATGCCTTTTTCTATTCCTACATTTGCATGTTTGACAAGGAACTTGAAAAGAAAAGAGTTTCAGATGAAGCATGGGATTTTTAAAAAAAAATTGGTTGTATGTTTTTACAATTTCCTACCTTACATACATTGGGGTTGGTTGCTCTGATGGATGTCCATACATGCTACCCAGATATCCACGTGATAAAATTATACTCATGGAATTATGCAGGCAGATTATGGAAGTACATAGAAAGCAAGCTGAATCACATAAAGCCAACTTCAAGTTCCCTCTGACCATTGGTTGATATTCTATCACTATTTCTCCTAGAGCCAAAGCCATGGATACTGAGACACAATGGGTAACAATGAAAAAGTACAAAATGAGGAATGACTTCAACTACAGGGGAATGAAGGATAACATTAGAAAAAACTACACTCATGTGCACAAAATTGAGGATATATGGGTTGAGTGTAGGGCTGATGAAGATGTGAGGAAGTTGGACAATGGTCATCTTACCTTAGAGAAAATCAATTTTTTTGATCTTGCAGAAATTCTTGATGACATGGAAGAAGAAGATGATATTCTAGATGCTACATATGAGGAGAACAATATTGATGATACCCCTCTTCCGCCAATCCAATGGTATCAAAAATAAATGATTTCAATAAGAGAGAGGTTTCAACCTACTCTTGCAAATACTAATGTTTGGCTACAAAATAATGGAAGTAAGTCGAAATACTTTAACATAGGATCCTATTAGAGGAGAGTACTGAAAGTGCTACCTCAGTAAGAAAGGATAATTAAGGAAAAAGTATAAGGATGATGCTCCAAGCACCAATAAGGTACCTAAATATATTTTCAAAATGAAAGGAGAAAAGAGTAAGAAAAAATAAGGGACATTGACTCAGATTGATGAATAGGAAGAAGAGAATCCAGTTGAAGAATCACAAGAATTTCCTATCACTTCTCAGCTGGAGTCTACACCAAAATATTCTCCCCCTTCTTCTTCTCCCATAACTACTATAGTACAAAGGCCTAACCCTCCTATTGTTTCAAGTGTACAATCTTTACCTGCTATTTCCACTATTCCGACTACTCTTGCCATGTTTGTACAATCTATTCATTCATCACCCACTAATGGGTCCATTTTCAAAAGTCCTTGAGGCAATATTGAGAATGTATTTGGTTCTCTTTCTTCCATTCCCAGTCTATTTGATGTGACCTCACCAATTCTTGACCATTCACCCAAAATGACTTTGATAAGTTCATGGATACATCTACACCTCAAGTGTCAAGTGTGGTTATCCCAACTACAATGTTGACCCAAAATCCTCCTATTTTGGCTATCACTATTGTAGAATCAACTCCCCCATCGACATAAACTCTAGTAATAGGAATAGAAGGGGATTCTCCCACTCTTCCTCCTTGGTTGACATCAAAAACACCCAAGAGGAAGAAACAATCCGTCTCCCTAGATGACTTTGATTTTGGCCAATTAGTTCCGGTGAAGACCAAAACAACAAAGAAGGCCAAAAATATTTCAAGGGTGATGGTTGATAACTCAAGTAATAAGTATGCCGAAGTGGCCCAACCTCCATAAGACAAAACTACTAAAGAAGTGGAAGGTGCTATGTGATCACAAAAAAAATTGAACTGGGAAAGAAAACGCATGAAAGTGCCAAGGAGGACTTGTGTGCAATAATGGCTTCTTTTATTAAAAAATATGATGAAGATTTAAAATTATCAAGGATCAACTGAAGATCAAGGTGGAATAGCTCACTTCCGTACTCTGAAAGATAACTCAATCTTATGAGTCCATTGAACTTGTTACCACAAGTGTGGATGAGGATTGGTGCCTAAGGCAGGGTTGTCAGTGCATGGATAGACAAGATAATGGGACAAGGTACTCAATTATTGAAGTCTTCCATTGAGTTGATTGACAATATGAAAAATATTAAGTTAAAATTGAACTAGAAACTTCATGCATTATCTTAGGATTTGCAGTTGATAGAGAAAGATCTAGAAGCTTGGACCAAGTCAAAAAATTTCAAGCTAGATGTGCTGGTGGAAAATGGGGTGATCCCCAAAAGAAAGATGCTCATTGCATTTCGGGAAGCAATGAAACATAAGAGAGATTTCATTAATGAAGTAATCAAAGATTTGCAAGAAGCTCAGGAGATAAGAAATGGCAAAGGATCAGATATCATTGTCAAGATTGAAGAAATTCCTTGCCAAATACTTGGTGCCAATCATAAGGTTCTTCCCGTGGATACAGTTATCCAAGAATTTACTTCATTAATTCATACCAATATTGAGTCTGAAGATTTTTCTTTAGCTTCCATTGATAAATTAGTGGATTTTCAAGTGATTATAGATGACTTAAAAGTGATATTGGATAAGCATAGAAAAACATGTATCAGTATCGAGGACTCCATCACATGAGTGCTCACCATCTCCAACTATACAACAGGTCCAAACGACTCTAAAGTTTAGCCCACATTGAAGAAATATGAAGATTTCCTGGAAAAGAATGTTGAAGAATAAAAAAACGTGCTTGTTGATACTTATTAGATTTCTCAAGTTTTCTTAATGTAGTTTGTAATTTGTAGATGATATTTTACATGTCCTTTGCAATATGAAAATTACATGTAAGAGGAGTGTAGTCCCAAATCAAATCAGAGTCTTCCTTTGAATAAGTCAAAATAGATATATTTCTTTTTTTTGCTCTTGGATTCTCTCTATAAATAAGAGGGAGCTCTTTTGTAAATATGATCTTTTAGCTTATGAAGTGAAACACTGCCGAATTGAAGAGTGAATTGAAACTTTGTTTTCAAATTGTGAATCAAATTCAATCAATAAAAAGAAGCAAGTTGGCATCCAATATTTTCCTTGGATCAAGTTTGTTGTGTATTGGGATTGTTCTTACATCTTTCCTATTACATTCTCTTGTACATGACTGAATCATGGAATCATATGAATAAGAGGTACTCTAAATCTAATTTTTGAAGTATTTGAGCTACAATATCATATTTGGAAATTATGTTTATGTGTGTAATTTGGAGATAATTTGAAGACTTTGGCCTGTGAGTTATCATCTTCGTTTATTTGATCCTATTATGGAACATGTTGGATACTTTGGGCTGCAACATATATCACACCTTTTTACTTTTAAATTGTCATAAGAAACAACAAAAGACTTTGTGCTTTTGTGGGTTTTCTTGCCATTAACACATGCTAGTATCATTCTAGTTATTCTTTCATCTAACAGAATTGGATATTGAATATTATTGCTCCAACTAGTATTTTATGGTTTTGTTACATGTAAACATCACAGTATTATCATTGTAGGTTTGTAAAAGAAAACATCTATTCTGAAGAAAGAGAATAGGATGATATGGAAACACCCCATGGTTAATCTTAGTGCACATAAGCTTAGTTAATTACTAGTTGTTTATAGTTAGCAGTAAGAAGGGAGCCTCCCCTTTATGAGAGGAGAGATTTAATCTCACTATACTTGTGGCTGATATAACCATTTTGTTATTAGTTAGTTGATAACAAAATATTCAATCAACATAATTGATTCTCTTAAAGGTATTGTGGAGGCCCCCTAGAAGGTTAAGAGTATGATTGAGGACTCAAAAAGAATGATAAAAACCTTTGATTGGAATATTTTCTGCAACATACTTTCAGGGAGGGGAATAAAGTTTTGGATACAACTTCCAATGTTGGTTTATCCAATTTCTAGTGGCAATGTTGGAAATTTGAGAACCCCCCCAATGCATAAGGGAATTTGTCTCAGATGACCATTTGTGAAGTGACAATATGAAATTTATCTATAATCGAGGAAATGGAGTCTCAAATTACATGTAACAAATGGAATTTAAAAATTGCTTGTGTGCTAGGATAAGAAGTTTATATTTTGTCGCGTCTTTTTGAATTTCAATCTTCCAGATCAGATGATGATGAGCCTAAGGAGTGATAGGCGGGTGAATAGTATGGTTAGCTTTTCTTATGTCAACATTAATAAAATATTTTTCCACATTATTCTTTATTTACTTATATGGTATGCCCTTGAGATTAAATTGTTGGATGAGAAGGGATGCACCAGAAGGGATTTGGGTTTAAATCAAAACCCATTTAAGGTGACTTAGATTTTGGAAAAGATGCATAATGATGAAAAAGATGGCTTTAACAAGATTGATTCCTCCAAAAATTACAATTTAAGGAGTAATCATTTTAAGTTGATGCATTTTAAAGTTGTGGATGGTCCTGACATGACTAACCATTTAAGTAGTAATATTGTAAAGGTCATGAGTATCAAATATGTTGTGCCCTTTTGGATTCTAGAGTACTAATAAGGAGGCCCACCACATGCTTTCTATGTAACCTTTTGAAAAGAGTTACATCACTTATCCCCTTGATAGTAGATTGATTTTAAAATCCTTCACCAAATTAAAGGTTGATTGTATTCCTTACACGGGTTTTGGGTTGTGGCTAAAGATTGATATGATCTAGCCAAAGATTTAGTCGACCTCAAATTATGATAATGGTATTGTTAAAAATATTGGCTGATCTTTCCAAAAGAAAGGAGATAAAATTCTAGCTTTTTAAATATTTTGTGGTTCATAAAATCCATTTCATTTTGAAAGCTTGGGAGAATTGTCATTACTATTTGGAGGTGAGCTCTTATGATAATTTAGCTGATGAGTTTGAGGTGAAAGGGCAGAGAAATTCTACTAGTTGTAGAATTAACATGGGGGCAAGAAAGAGGTCATAGCCGTTTTCTTGTGTGCCTCTATGCCAGAATGTGGAACTCTGGAAGCTCTTTGAAGAGGCAGGAATGGCCCCCTTTTTCATGGTGATTGAATGGTTTAATGGTGATTTGACTTCCAAGTTCTTCAACTCTTGGTGGGAGGATATGGTTAAAATTGGTAGCATGTCACTTTCACTGTCACTCCAAGATTTATCATTGAAGCTACTTGATTAGAATACCAAGGATTGAAAGTTTCAAAGGTTAGTAATGATAACTATCAACACTTTATTGATAGTTTTTTGGAAGGTGATGAGAAGCTACAGAGATGTCAAAATGGGTATGATCATGAAAAGCTTCTAGCTCCATATGGACTGGTGAGTGTACACATAATTAAATATTTTACCTTAGAAGGTAGATATACTATTGTTCATGATTACCATTTTTCATTTCTAAATCACATAAGGAGAAATGAAAGAATTAATATACAATTTTTTCTACTTCCTCGTTGAAACAATGCAAAGCTAAAGGTGCTTCACCTCAACTTCACCAAGGCTTGATTCAAAGGCTGTATAATCATGCTTCTACCCTCACTCCATTGCCTAGCCCTTTAAATGTTGATGAACCCCAACAAGTTGAATCCTTGAATAATCAACCCTGCCACCATCTCAACCCTGGCTCTAGCAAGAAATAGATTTTAGCCAATCCCTTGCCCGAGGCTTAATCGAGTGTTAATACCCCTTCGTATTGCTCCGCTTGAAATTTTTGAGGAAATTCCCTAGTCTACCCTCTCTCATTCCTAGAATCCCCATGCTAAAAATTCAGCCCCAAAAGGCTCTTTAATCAAAGAGGACCCTTTTGGTTCACCTTCTTATGGAAAGAAAATTTAAGTAATTCCTCTGGTGTCAAATGTAAGGGCAAAGATATTATTGAGTTGATAGCTACAAAAAAGGTTACAATTGAAATCCCAGATGAGGGGGAAGATGACCATGTGGAAGACTCCAATAGTGGAAAAGGAGAAAGAAGGTTTGTAAGACTGGTGGGGAAAAATATTGTGTTTTGATGAACATGAAGATGGTTCTCAAATGAAGAATTTACCTTTTCATAGGAGAAACCATTAGATTTGAGCCAAAAGGAATTGGAGGTGGTTCTTGGAGAGGACTCGAGTGATGACTCCATTAGTAGTGAGGACGATGAAGAGGAGGGTCTTGGACAAGATGAAGTAAAGGACTCAGAGGAAGATGAAGACTTGAAGCAACTAAACAAATAGAAAAAAAACATGAATAGAAAAAGAACATGAAGAAGAAAATGTGCAAGCTATGGCTGACCCTAAGTATGAAAGGGCTCTAGATAATAGGTCCCTTCAACATTACAAGACCTCATTTTTCGCTCTACGGGAAAAAGTTGATAAGATGGACAAGTCTTTTAACAGATTGATATCCATTACCCATGGTATTATGAACAAGGCAATATTTTAAACTATGAATGGATTGTCTAAGGTTAGGAAGAGGCAAAGGAGGATGGAATCAAATCAGGAAATGGATAAGCCAACCGCGGACAATGTTCCAGAAGGAAAGGACCCTTGGAGTGACGAGTTGGACATGTTAAAGCAATGGGACCTGATTAATAGTTCTAAGTTCTATTTGGGTTTTGTTTCCTTGTTTTGGGGCCTGCATGCCCTTTTCCTTCGTATGGCTTGCGTGCCTCCGTGTTTGGTGTGGTTTCCTATAGTTTATTTTTTTGTTTGGATGATTTCATGGTTCCTTTTTGATGCTCTGTAGGGTGGTCGGGTGGCCTGGTTAAGTTCCGTTCTTTGGATCAGTTTTTTTGTTTCGTTGTGGCTGTTTTGCAGGGATTGGACTGCTGGATTTGAGGCCTATTTTTTGATACTTTGGTGTATGGGATTAGGGCTTTTACCTTTCTTTTTTAATTAAAAAACTATTGCAATATGATACATTTAAGAATATTTTTAAAATTTTATAGACTGTAGATATGTAATGGGTTAATTTTTATTTTTTTAATTTCTTATGGTTTATTCTATACACATTTATGAATTTATTTTCTCAATCCAAATGTACAAAAGAAAATTTAAATGATCACATATTCACATCAAATAATTAGTTTTTCTATTATATTTTTAATTCTAGGAATGAAAGACAAATTATTATAGTATAAAATTATTTTTAATGTATTTTATTTTTATAATCTTCTATAATAAATTATTTTAGAGTTGGTTGATATAGTTGTAGAAATTAAATGCTTAGTTTCATGTATGAGGAGTATTAAAATGCCATTAGAAAATGAATATCTAAGATATATGATAAAATAAGGGTATATTTTAAAAGGAATTGTGTACTTGAAGGGGATTACAAGAATTCAAGTTGTGGGGTTAGAAATAAAATTAGAGGTATTATTTAAGATTTTATGATTACATGTAATATATATGCTAAGTTTATACTAAGTGAATCTCTTCAGGTATAGTCACTTTCTCTATAATACAACTTCAAATAAAGTGCCAAAAATATAGTTGATAGTGGATATTTTAAGTGCAAGGGAGGTAAGATGTAGAGGGGTAAAATTAATTCTATGCTCTCTAGTAAGTATATTGTTGACCTTACACTCAACTATATGTAGCTTTTGTAATAGATCATCAAGGATGGAGGTGGGGATATTGGTGGTGAAAAAATAATGGGAAACAACAAATGGAGTATAAAGAGGATGAGGGGTAATAGAAAAATATATAGAATAGAAAATTGAACTGACATTATAAGGAAAGGATGAAGGTGTGACATTAATAGAATGAGATGCTAGGATAACACTAGTGACATAGCTAATGCTAGTGGGGATATGTAAAAAGGACCATAGAATAGGAGGTAGGTGGGGCACAAGTAGGAACATGAGGTGTAGGTGTTAGTCTAAAAAGTGTATGAGGAAACCTAGAAGTGGGAGGAGTGACTACAACAATAGGTGAAGGTTTGATGGAAGAAGTGAAAGACAAACTAGGAGATATTGAAAACTTGTTCACCTTGGTTTCTAATATCTAAAATTAAACTAGTGGCCTTTATAAATACCTTTGAGGAGCTTCTTAAGTGAGGGTTATGTTCTTCTTAAACAAAACCTACGTGAACCAACTCAATGGCTTGTAAACAATGATTGAAAACAACAAGCATACATGAATAATATTCCTATTTGTCACTAATTGTAGATGTTGATGTGATAAGTGAATACTTAAATATGCTTTTTGAATGATAATGCTGATGATAAGAATTTTAGATATTGTTAGATTTTTCTATATATGAAAATGAATTAAAATTTAGCTTTTTATATAACATTGTAAAATATAATTTAAAATATATCCTTTTAAATTATCACAAAAAGAAATGACTAATACACAACTTATAATATAAAAATAGTTGAAAGGGATGACTTGCACAAAATTTAAATTTTGAAAATTAAAAAGATAGAAACCAATTTCATACCACAAATCAAACTAAGTGAATGCGTAAACAAAGAATCTTAGAACCATTTCCTAAAGATATGTGAAGACAAGATCAAACTAAATTCACGGAATGCGTACTCTTATTAAAATGCATGCCAGTCCTTGCATCCAAATTAATCCAATGGAAATGAATATAAATCTAATAAGACAAGTGCGTGGTATGCAATTATCACCATTACAGATATATATCTGTCCTTTGAAATTAAGCTGTACAATATGTTTCCTTCCGGAAAAAATTAAATTTTATATTTTAGGAACCCATTTGGTGTTTTTACTTATGGAGAAGGAATAAACTCACGCCCTGTGAAGGTGGTAAAGAGGAGGTAAAAAATTATGATACTAATCAATTTTGCCTCTCTTATTAATAATTGAAAGAGCAAGGATTATCGTCACCATTTTTTTTCAGATTGGGGTATGGATTAATTGTCTTCTGTGGATCGGTTTATTTCTGATATTTGTATTGGACGTTAACATGTCAATTGTCTTTTTGAATCTGTTTATCTCTGACGTTGTTATGGATGTTAACATATCGACCTTTTTGAATCCGCTTATCTCTGACGTTGTTATGGATGTTAACATATCGATCTTTTGACGCAATGGCAAAGATGTTCAGACAAATAAGACGGTCTACTGACTCAGATTTTCAAAGAACACATACTTAAAAGATTGATAAATTAAGTAAAAGGCTTAAAAAATAAACGATAGAATCGCTCAAAAGATTAGGTTAGTCCGTGATTGTACAGCAGTGCGTACAGTCTTAAGCATCTGACTGAAAGTAAATTGCATTGACGTTGCTTATTCTGAACGACCGGGCTTAAACATCACACACTATCCTCATGTCTCCATGTGGCTGCTTAACTCTATTTTCTACTTAAATTTAAGCAGCGGGGGTGTTCCCATGCATAAATTTTATTTTCAAAAACTCTGGCTCCACAAATTTCTTTCCCTTTTTTTTAATATTTGTTTTTGTTTTTGTTTTTTAATTTTTTATTGTACAAATTATTATTAATACTATTAATACAAATTTAAGCTGGGTGCTTAAAAATAAGCAGAAAAACTAAATATTCATGGGGCCATCAGCTCCACAAATAACTCCTAAATAAGTTGAGGAGTGGCTGCTAGCCAAAATAAGCTAAGCAACCGCATGGGGACATGAGGTAAGCTGACAGCTTAGTGTGTGGGCCCCTCTTTGAATTGTACCATCCTGTCAGCTCCAGACGTATAATAATACAATTTTGAATGGTGTGCGTCATTGAAGTTCTTACTCTGCTTAATTTTATGAAGCTTTAAAATAATGACTTTGAGTTGCCAATAGTGTTTTACTGTCATCTCTTATTTTGAACTTTCCAAAGAACATTTCTTATGGTGTTTAATGTTAATTATGTAGAGAGAAAAAGATATATTATTGATTGATTTATGAATTTGGTAATGTAGAGAGAATATATAGTTTAATTTTCATGTGAGAATTTTTATTTTTAATATTATTTATTATTTTTTTCTTATATGTAATTTTAATTATTTTTAAAATATTAGTATTTAATATTTGAATAATTTTTTATTTTATTTTTATTTTAATAAGTATACTAAATATTATATTTATATATAGTTTTTTAAAGTTTCGTTTATAGAGATTAATGCATATTGTAGTAAATAATAATGATGATATAGATAAAATATATATTAGTACTGATTTATGAATTTGGTATTGTAGAAAAATTAAAATATAGAGCTTTTTTTAATTTTAGTTTATTATGTGCATATAGAAAGTTTACTTTTATTTGATTTTTAATTTTTGTTATGTAATTTATAGTTTTTTTTTTGAATAATATATCATTTATTATTTTGGTCATTCTTTTGTTTTGATTTTACTTTGAAAACTGCAGCAAATATTAAATGCTTATATGTTACTTTTTAAGAATTTTAGGTATAGATATTGATATATATATATTTTAAATTGGTATCTTCACATTTAAAAATTAAATATTAACAATTTTCTTTTCTATTGTCATTCCCCTCTCTATGATTCAAATAGTGACAACATGTTTGATTCCACACAATGAATTTTATCTCCTACATTTTTTTAGTGCAAAATATTTATTATTTTTTTAGTGCAAAATATTTATTAGAAGTAACTAGCTCTAGATGTTCTCTTCTTGAAAGAAGTAAAGATCACTAGATTTTCTCTCTAGATGATTTTTTCTCGCTATTATTTAAGGACTTAAGCCAAAAATTATTCTATCCATCTTAAAGCATGCCCCACTAATCATCTAAGAACCCTTTATTCAAAGATAAGACCAAATGCAAAAGTAAGTAGATTGAGAAGAGGTTCTGGCTACAACACATGGACTAATCTCTATAACAAGGCATAGTGTTAGACTAGGCCACATAATGAATTTTCCATGGCGGTGAATTTTCCTTGGTGAATTGCTGGCGATGAATTTTCCTAAAACCATCAAGAAAAATTTATCACATATTCTTATTAAATGCTCATCTATATTTTTATATTTAAGTTTGATTCTCTATGGCCATACATCAATTATCTAGAAAGTCAAAATTGTCATAGTATCAAAAAACAAAAACCAAAATCTCTCCTTCAATTACTCAAATTTTTATCTAAGAAATGTCACCTACGATGACAATAGAAAGGTAAAATGTTATTATTTATTTTTTAAATGCAAGATACCAATTTTTAAAAAATATATATCAATGTTTATACCTAAAATTCTTAAAAAGTAACATATAAACATTTAATATTTACTCCAATTTTTAAAGTAAAATCAAAACAAAAAAATGACCAAAATAATAAATGATATATTATTCAAAAACAAAACTATAAATTACATAACAAAAATTTAAATTAAATAAAAGTAAACTTTCTATATACATATAATAAACTAAAATTCAAAAAAAAATTATATTTAAATTTTTCTACAACACCAAATTCATAATCAGTACTAAAATATATTTTATCTATATATAATTATTATTTAATACAGTACATATTAATCTCTATAAATGAAACTTTAAAAACAATATATAAATATATAATATTTTCTACACTTAATAAAATAAAAATAAAATAAAAAACTACTCAAATATTAAATAATAATATTTTTAAAAATAATTCAAATTACATATAAAAAAATAATAAATAATATTAAAAATAAAAATTCTCACATAAAAATTAAACTATATATATTCTCTCTATACTACCAAATTCATAAATCAATCAATAATATATCTTTTTTTTAAGAACTCACACCATTCGAAGTTGTATTATTGTACAATTCAATGTGGGTGGAAACGAACATTTACCGTATCAATTCAATGTGGATGGAAACAAAAACAGAAACAGAAAGAAGTAGCAGTAAAGAGGGGCCCACACACTGAGCTGTCAGCTTAGTGTGATGTTTAAGCCCGGCCATTCTGAACAGAGTAATTTGGACAGTCTGAATTGAGAAGAAGAGGTGAAAATCAATTTTGCTTCTCCCGTTAATAATTGAAAGATCAATAACAGGCTCGTGAGAGTGGCTGGTGATTCAGATTTTCAAAGAATTTATACTTAAAAGATCGATCAATTATGTAGAATGCTTAAAATTTGCACGAAAGAATCACTCAAAAGATTTAGTAGGTCCGTGATTGTGCTGCAGTGCGTACGGTCTTGAATAACAAAATCTGACTGAGTAGATTACAGTGACGTCGTTTTTTTAATTTAAGCCTTGTTTGGTTTGAAATGGTGCAGAGCATGCGGGGCACGGTAGAGAATAAACGATTGCAATTATAGCAATGGAACGGATTACTATTTGGGTCTGGCAAGAGGATGGTAGGATGTCGCAGTCTGCAGAATAGGGGTTTTCTTCAAATAACATTGAAGAGCATTTTATTAATGAAATGGGTTCTATATAACTTAAATAATAATAATTTACAGTCTATTTAAAGAAAGGGTGGCATTAAAGTATTATAGTAGACTTGAATGTTTTGATACAGATAAATGCAGGAAGGGTCCATACTCATTACAAAGTAGTCATGGAGGTAGTTTTTGCTGTTTCTGGATTCGATTGTGTTTCAATTTTTTCATCAACATTTCGGATCACACTCCGTGATCCATCATAAGGGTAGAGAGTTGAAGAGGATGAGAAAATATTAGGTGCAAACTAACTGGAAAAGAAGATAATAGAGAGGAGTCTCACAAGTAATAGTGGATGTGACTACAATTACAAAATTGTGTAAAATGTTCAAACAATAAATTTTATAGTAGGAAATATTTTATAATTTAATTATAAAATTATATAATCTTTATTATCTTGTTTGATTTTCTAACTAATATTTGGAAGTTCTTGCGCATTTGGAAGTGATTGTCAATTGTTGTTATCTTGTGTATGTTTAAGAAAATGAATAATGACATTTTGACGAGGACAAAAGTTAGTATGATTTAAAAACAACCCAATTTTTGTATTTCATGACATGTTTTGGATAGTGATATACTTCTTCAATGATTGAGAAGATTAGAGAATGGTATGAAGCGTCTTGGAACATTCTTTGGTAAATTAAACTGTAATATATGAAATTTGACTTTGACAAAAATAAAGTTAGGGTCCTTTGAGAATAAGCTTCACTAATTAGATTTATATTACATTTAACTAGCTAAAATGCTTGAAGGGAAATAATGTGATGAAAATATATGAAAATAAAATAAAAAATTAACCTTTTAATTACAAAAATAAAAAATACTAATAAAAAAACCTAGGATAGAAAGCTAGAAGTCTCGATCAAGGACACCTGTGCATTGCATGGACATCCTTACGTCACGTTGTTGTCTCACACAAACCTAAGCATAAAATCATAGAATGCATAGTTTGAGTTCTATAATATACCTAACTTACAAGCATAATAATATGAGAAAAATGTTTTGGTATTTACATCAGTCAAACCCTTATTTTGGTATTTCCACCTCTACAACTTGACCAAGATAAATAAATGAAAAGAGAAATAGAAGTGCATCTAGAAATAAAAATAGTGATAAAATAAAATGAATTGATAAATAATGTGATAATCCCAAGGTGCTCAGGAGTACAAATATTTTTTTTCCTTGAGATAGCAACAAAAAATAAGAATGATATTACTTGCAAGACTTGAGGAAGCCAAAGAGAAAAAAAGAGAGCTAGAAGAATGTTGCAAAATAGCTTGAGAGAGATGTATGAGAGTGCTACGTAAAAATGAGTGCTATGAAAGCAGAGAGAGAGAGAGAGAGAGAGAGAGAGAGAGAGAGAGAGAGAGAGAGAGTACCATTAAAATATGAGAAGATGAAGGAAAATAAGCCTAAGATGAAGGAAAATAAGCCTATTGATGAACTGTTTGGAAGAATCTTGAGTCATTTACATTGACTTGGGAAGGTGACAAGTGGAGGAACACTCATAAAAATAATTTGAATAAAAATTTATTGTAGGACACTAGCATTACATGCGAAAGTCTATGCTAGTCGGTAGTGTCCAAAAACATTATGTTAAAAAATGATAGGAGACAAGAAAAACATAGTGCAAACATAAAAGTGACATGAATAAGTGACCCTGAAAAATAGGGCTTGAGGACCTTGAGAAGGATAAAGATTGATGAAAGGGCTAAAATGAGCCCACTCAAAAATTAAGAGAATAGAAACCAAAGTGGGCATGCAATATAGTGTGAAATTGCAAGGGTATTCAATTTACGACACTATAAAAACTTATTTCTAGGTTGGGTTCTGCTCACCATTGGCCTTAAAAGTATAGTTGTATTGCAAGGAAAAAATCAATGTGTAGATGAAATAAAATTTAGAATGCTATTATATATTTGGACTCCTCTGTAAAATGTGTGCAATTTAAAAAATCACTTTGTTTTAAGTCCATATGTAAAAAATATGACCTTTGAAAGAAATAAGTCAAAGCAGATTATTGACTTGTGGCAAATCTGTGTTTTCCTTAGGGAATTCTACATGTGAACAAGCGACTTTATGTAACTCTCTTAGAGAAAAATGGAGAATTCATTCTATATGGTTATGAGTGCCTTTTCAAGTTTCAAATATCAATTTTTTTAGTAAATCCTCTTCTTTTAATGGTTGTTATTGCTTCTGATAAGCTTGGGAATCTTTATATATCATGTCTATGTCAAATTAAGTACTGTATAGATGTATTCGAGTCTTGTACCTCAATAATTATGAGTATTTTGTAAGATTTTACACTCATTTTTGTTGTTGTTTAGAATGTAGGGCTATGAAATTGTAACAAAGAGTTGTAACTAAACTTGGAAGAGTAGTTTAGAGTGTTGAGGGCTCTTGAGATATTTTGATGACTAAATATTGGTTATAATTTATCATTTGGAGTACGTAGCTGTATTTTTTTCTCACATTTTGGTGGAGTTCTAACCCCAAAGGATTTATCAATGTTAATTTATTTGTTTCTATTTTTCTATGGTGTTATCTCTTTAATATTATTTTTCTTGTCAAAACTAATCTTACACTTGTATTTACCATCATTTGTTGCACTTAAATTCCATCTACTTATTTTTCATAAGTTGATGACCAATTGAATGAAATATCAATCAAGTAGTTTATAGATCAAATTGTTATTAGATCTTTTTCATCCTTTTTTAGATTTTTTTGGATTTACCTGAGTATTTTTTTAGCTTCAATCATACAACACATTCAAGTGAAAATAAATAATCACCCTTGGAGAGAGTCATTGAATCTTATAAGTGGAAAAGAGAATTAAGAGGCATGGAGAGAGGAGGATTTTTATGTGAAAGTAAATTTCATTAATATAGAGTACCATTGAAATTATTTCTCAATTCTTGGAGCCTATGAAATAATTTGTGCAATTTCTCTTGAAAATATTGAACAAAGAAATTAGTTCTAACAAACAAGAGAAAGAGATAAAGTTAGGAAAAAGTATCTTAGAAATAATCCCTTATTCAAAGTGGAGGTTAAGATTGAGATACAACCATTTGAAGGTATTCTGAACATGAAAAAATTGGATAAGTGGTTAACCTAATTTCAATTATATTTTAGCATGCATACTTAAATCTTGAATATAAGATATATTTTGCCAGACTATAGCTAGCTAAATATACCATTGGTTTGAAAGTGTCTTATTTCCTATGGTCTTAAAGAGTATTTCAATAAATTATTGGATCATTCTAAGCAATTATTTAACAAAGATTTCTATCCAATATAGCATACAGAAGAAAGTATGGAATGCCATTTCCTTAATAAAAATATCAAAGTGTACAAGAATACAATAGTTAATTTTGTAGAAGGGTATTCAAATGTACAGTTGTGCTCAATGTTAAAATACTATTGAAATACATAGGATATCTACATAAAAAAATAAAAATTTAAAGCTATGTCACCTTTTTATAAATATAATAGCCAACACTGATTTAATTTTTTAACTTGAATCACATGAAAGTGACATAGATGTTTTGAATTTTGAGATGATGTAAACTAATGAAATTTAAGATTTTTAGTGTAGGTTATATTTGTATTTTTATAAAATAAAAAATGCTTGAGTGTAGGATTTTATAAAACTAGCATTTAATTTAATTATTTGTTGGGTGAAAATAGTGTAATCAACTTTTCAACAGATTACACCATCTAGACTTCAACCACAGCTATGCGAGATATAATCTCTCCTCTCAGAAAGGGGAGGTGCCCTTCTTACTACTAATAGAATCTGTAGTAAACTTAAAGAAATACTTACAAAATGTACACTGTACTCATGAAATGGGGGGGGGGGGTGTGTTACATTCATACTTCTCTCTTTTTTCAGAGAAGATGTTTACAATGCTTCACGCTGAAAAGCTTTAGATCTAATAACTTAAACTTAAACAACAATAGTAATGCCAATATTTCTATCTTGACAAAGCACAACTTAGAAATACCAAGTATGATTTATAATAACAAAAGGTAAAAGGAAAAAGGAAGGCTCACGAAGGCACAAAGTCGTTCCGTAGCCTTTTCAATGTTGAATCTTGTAATGGTATCGTTTGTTGTATTAGAAGCACAAAGTCTTCTTAGACACAGCGATTCCTCGAACATCATGAATGATTACAAGCACAAAGTCTTGTAGATCCTTCAACAAAAACATTCACACATAAAAGTAAATCCAAATAATAGATGCAACACAAAGTCTACATAAATTACTTGAAGAGCTCCAAATACCATTCACTAATCACCACCAATCTTACTCAAATCCAAAGAGAATCGATTCCAACACAAAGTCTGGCATGCAACTTCCTTCTTTATTGATTAAATTCAGTTTCACAAAATTGAACACAAAGTTTCAATGTTTGTTTCAAAAGGGCAACACTTTGTTGCAAAATATCAAAAGGTAAATATTGCAAAAGAAATCCCCTCTTATTTATAGAAAGGAGGGATGAGAAAAATTAGGGAATCAGATGAGTAAAAATAGGAAACCCTAATCTAACTGAGTGTAGTTTATTTCTACATAATCGCACCTCATATTTTGGTGCAATTACATTTTACAAAAAGACACCTAAGGTGTCAAAAACTATTTACAAGATGCATAAAGAGAAGCATCAAAATGTTCAACACTGGGAGATCAGGAATCTTCATGGTTCCTTGCTTGGGCGCGAAGTCTTCATATTTCTTCCTGGTCTCCTGCATGAATGCATCATCTGAGCCGACTATGTAATCAACAAGGGTGTGAACTCTTGTGATCAACCTTCTGGCGGATGAATGGATTTTCTTGCACCTGTGAAGATGCGTCTTGATATTATCAAGTGTTAGTCGTATATCGCAAATGACATGTATTGAGGCTTTTGAAAAACTAGCATCCTCAACTTGCAACATGACTTCTTTGTAGATCTGGGATAGTTCACTACATCAAAAAATGTCACCTTCAAGATCACTTGATGAAATTTGGAAAGAAACTACAAGGGTGGTGAATCAACAGGCGTTAGCAAAAAAAGTAGCATTGGGAAGTGTGAAATGAGCAAACAATGTTGAGCAAGCGTGAAAATAGGAACTAGGCACAAAAAATGATGTGGGAGTGGAGAAACATGGTCCGGAGCGAAAATGGAGTGGTTTGGAAGTGTTTAAGGCAAAAACTGCCAAAAGTGTAATGACGCTGAAAATCAGTGCCCTTGCACTTTATGTGTAAGTTTGGCAAAAAGTATGTCAGGGTGCTGAAAATCAACACCCTGGCACTTGGGCTCAACACTTAGTGAAAAACTGGGAAAAGTGTACTTGAGTCAAAAATCACCACTCTAGTCATTTTTGACTAAGTCTAGAAACGGTGCACTTGAGTCAAAAATCACCGCTCTGGTCATTTTTTACTAAGTTTGGAAACAATGCACTTGAGTCAAAAATCACCGCTCTGGTCATTTTTGACTAAGTTTGGAAACGGTGCACTTGAGTCAAAAATCACCGCTCTGGTCATTTTTGACTAAGTTTGGAAACTTGGTGTAAGGGTGGGAAAAATCAGCGCCCTTGCACCAAGTCATCATTTCACTTAGGTGCAGTGGCACTAAAAAACCCCGCCCTTGCACTTTCAACACTTAGAATTTTTATATGGAGACTTGGTGTAAGGGCGGGAAAAATTAGCGCTCTTGCACCAAGTCATCATTTCACTTAGGTGTAGTGGCGCTAAAAAACCCCACCCTTGCACTTTCAACACTTAGAATTTTTTGTTGAAAATGTTAGAGCACTTTTTTCCAGAACATTTGCACTTTCCACAATTTTGTGAAGTATGAACAACGAGTGTTCGTGAAGATACTCGTTTCAAAGGTCTTCGTGAGATGAACACAGAGGGACGCTGAAATGGACTATCTGAGACTTCAGAACACATTTTGAGGTGGATTGAAAATCACCTCATTTTGCATGCATGAACATCATGAACCTAGGAAATGAACAAGTTTCATAGGGGGGTTATCCGTGAATCGAGCACTGCTAGATTCTATGATAACAGCTAGCTCTTGTTGGGGATATTTCTTCAATCATTATTCCAAACGAATGAAGGGAGAAGAAAACTAGAAATCAAGTGCCTTCATCCATCCATTGGGCAACAAAGTCGAGCATGACTAACACAAAGAAAATCTACGAAAACAAGACACAAAATTATGCAAATGCACTTATTGAAAAGGTGGAAAGCTACCTAATTAAAACTAGCCATCAATGAAATCTTCTCAAATGAAACCGTTCACAGGTTCAACAAAATAGCTGCCTTTCCTCAATAGTTCGCAATGCCTTACATGATCATTAGCAGCTACATGTAGATGAAGTTGAGGCACTGTTTCTTGAAAGAGATGAACATGTTCAGCTACCTCTGAAAATATATTAGATATACTGCTGCTCCAGAATGAATCATTGAATTCAGACTGCTCCTGCACATCTACAAATACATCTTTAGCTACATTCTCAAGTTTATCTTCATGCTCAGGTACAAGTGGAACCTCTTTCTTCCCATTGGCCTCCAACCAAGAAAGATCTCCTATGGTACATTCCCTCAATCAGTCAAAGATTGAATGCTCCTTATTAGTTGCTACTTGAACAACTGATTTATCAGCCATGGCAACCTCATGCTGATCGGAATGATATCCTTCATGTGTTTCAGATGAAGATATGACTGCACTGCATACTTCAGTATGTTGTTTGCCATCTTCAGACTTGGGAAAATCTGAATTATTAATAAGAATATCCTCATCATGCCTTTGGGAAGTTCTTTTATGCAACATGTGTTCAAGCTCATGACCTTGAAACACAAAATCATTGTCTTCAACTTGATGGAGACCTTCATGCATGTCCATCTTTTCAGATCTCAAGATAAGATTGTCTTCATTCAATTGAACTTCAGAAAAATGACTTTCATCTTTTTGATTTTCATCAATGGCTATCTGAGATTGCATAAACCAAAAATGGGAGTCGCCAGCTATGTTTGCTTCCTTTTCTTGGAAGAGAATAGCGAGATCACTTGGATTGGAGTTAGGATGCTTCACTATTGATTTTACTAATGGTACCTCAAGAGCAAGCCTCTTCAGAGGTGCAGATAACATGTGTTGATTCCCAACAACAAAATAATGAGCTAGCTGCTTTTTGAGGACAAGTAGCTCATTTACCAACCTTTGTACCATAGGATCCGTCCTTGTGATGGAAGAAAATAACTCCAAAGAAGGGATTTCTTCAGATTCATTTGATTCAATTTTTATTTTCCCAACAAGAATGAGATCATCTTCAATTTATGTCACCAAGGTCTGTACAATTGCAAGAGTAGCTAGGGCTACTCTTCTCAATAGGAAACCAACTTCGGGCACTTGAGCATTTACAAAGAAACATTTCAAATTCTTAGCTGTAGGTTGAGCAACAATTGGAATTCTTTGTGTCAATTTGTTGAAGTGGGCAATGAACTCGCGCATAGGCATGTGAGATTCCTTCTTCAACTGGGTGAGCTGAGCCAACAAAGCATGAGCGTCTTCAGTAGGTTTGAACCTTGCTTCAAAATTGACTATGAGAGTTGCCTAGTTTGTGATGATAAAACCAATCTGCAACAACACCTTGGAGAGCCTCCACAAACAACCTTATAGATACATCTTCGTGTTCAACACCATGAACTCCAAAAGCGATGTAGAAAGCAACAATGTGATCATCAGGATGTTGTTGTCCATCACCAAAAAACTTGGGAAAGTTCTTCCGTGAGCCTTCAGGAGGAGCATGTAGGGGTAGAGCCAGACTCAACGGACCAAAAGAATTTCCCCAAGGACCTTAAGTAGCTATTTACATGTCCTTGGTGAAAGCTTGAAAAACTTACAAGAAAATAAATTACAATGAAGGACACTGGTATACTTCAAATGAAAATGTGAGGCTTTCGAATGTGTATTGTGTCCCCAGTGGAGTAGCCAAAAAACTGTTGGGTGAAAATAGTGTAATCAACTTTTCAATAGATTACGCCATCTAGACTTCGACCACAACTATGCGAGATATAATCTCTCCTCTCAGAAAGGGGAGGCGCCCTTCTTACTACTAATAGAAGCTGTAGTAAACTTAAAGAAATACTTACAAAATGTACACTATACTCATGAAATGGGGGGGGTGTGTTACATTCAACTTCTCTCTTTTTTCAGAAAAGATGTTTACAATGCTTCACGATGAAAAGCTTTAGATCTGATAGCTTAAACTTAAACAACAACAGTAATGCTAATATTTCTATCTTGACAAAGCACAACTTAGAAATACCAGGTATGATTTATAATAACAAAAGGTAAAAGGAAAAAGGAAGGCTCACGAAGGAACAAAATCGTTTCGTAGCCTTTTCAATGTTGAATCTTGTAATGGTATTGTTTCTTTGTATTAGAAGCACAAAGTCTTCTTAGAAACAACAATTCCTCGAACAAAATGAATGATTACAAGCACAAAGTCTTGTAGATCCTTCAACAAAAACCTTCACACATAAAAGTAAATCCAAATAATAGATGCAACACAAAGTTTACATAAATTAATTGAAGACCTCTAAATACCATTCACTAATCACCACCAGTCTTACTCAAATCCAAAGAGAATTGATTCCAACACAAAATCTGGCATGCAACTTCCTTCTTTATTGATTAAATTCAGTTTCACAAAATTGAACACAAAGTTTCAATGTTTGTTTCAAAAGGGAAACACTTTGTTGCAAAATATCAAAAGGTAAATATTACAAAATAAATCCCTCTTATTTATAGAAAGGAGGGAAGAGCAAAATTAGGGAATCAGATGAGTAAAAATAGGAAACCCTAATCTAACTGAGTGTAATTTATTTCTATGTAATCACACTTCATATTTTGGTGCAATTACATTTTACAAAAAGACACCTAAGGTGTCAAAAACTATTTACAAGATGCATAAAGAGAAGCATCAAAATGTTCAACACTGGGAGATCAGGAATCTTCATGGTTCCTTGCTTGGGCGCGAAGTCTTCATATTTCTTCCTAGTCTCTTGCATGAACACATCATTTGGGCCGACTGTGTAATCAACAAGGGTGTGAACTCTTGTGATCGACCTTCTGGCGGATGAATGGATTTTCTTGTACCTGTGAAGATGCTTCTTGATATTATCAAGTGTTAGTAGTATATCGCAAATGAAATGTATTGAGGATTTTGAAAAACTGGCATCCTCAACTTGCAACATGACTTCTTTGTAGATCTGGGATAGTTCACTGGATCAGAAAATGTCACCTTCGAGATCACTTGATGAAATTTGGAAAGAAACTGCAAGGGTGGTGAATCAACAGGCGTTAACAAAAAAAGCAACATTGGGAAGTGTGAAGCAAGCAAACGATGTTGAGCAAGCATGAAAAGAGGAACTAGGCACGAAAAATGATGTGGGAGTGGAGAAACATGGTCCATAGCGAAAATGGAGTGGTTTGGAAGTGTTTAAGGCAAAAACTGCCAAAAGTGTAATGGCGCTGAAAATCAACGCCCTTGCACTTTATGTGTAAGTTTGGCAAAAAGTATGTTAGGGCACTAGAAATCAGCACCCTGGCACTTGGGCTCAACACTTAGTGAAAAACTGGGAAAAGTGTACTTGAGTCAAAAATCACCACTCTGGTCATTTTTGACTAAGTTTGGAAACGGTGCACTTGAGTCAAAAATCACCGCTCTGGTCATTTTTGACTAAGTCTAGAAACAGTGCACTTGACTCAAAAATCACTGCTCTGGTCATTTTTTACTAAGTCTGGAAACGGTGCACTTGAGTCAAAAATCACCGCTCTAGTCATTTTTGACTAAGTCTGGAAACTTGGTGTAAGGGCGGGAAAAATCAGCGCCATTGCACCAAGTCATCATTTCACTTAGGTGCAGTGGCACTAAAAAACCCCGCCCTTGCACTTTCAACACTTATAATTTTTATATGGAGACTTGGTGTAAGGGCAGGAAAAATCAGCGCTCTTGCACCAAGTCATCATTTCACTTAGGTGCAGTGGCACTAAAAAACCCTGCCCTTGCACTTTCAACACTTGGAATTTTTTGTTGAAAATGTTAGAGCGCTTTTTTCCAGAACATTTGAACTTTCCGCAATTTTGTGAAGTATGAACAATGAGTGTTCGTGAAGATACTCATTTCAAAGGTCTTCGTGAGACAAACGTAGAGGGATGCTCAAATGGACTATTGGAGACTTTGGAATGCATTTCGAGGTGGATTGAAAATCACCTCATTTTGCATGCATGAACATCATGAACCTAGGAAACGAACAAGTTTCATAGGGGGGTTATCTGTGAATTGAGCGCTGCTAGATTCTGTGATAACATTATTGATAAAATGCTCAAAAATGAGGTTAAGGGGACCTCCACTTTTTCTAATAATTTATATATTTTTTAAATCTTTTTCATTATTTTATTTTTCATTTTAATAAATATTTTAAAAATAATTCTTTAAAGTTATGTGTATTTAAAAATGTAATTGTTTGAATGGGTCTCTATTTTTTTAGCTATTTATTTGAAATAGAAAATGATTATATTGTCTCAACATATAATCTCTCCTCTAACACTTCATATTTTTTCAAAATTTTAGAATAACATTTAGCATTTTTCCGTCAATAAATCTTCTATTTTGGTATGAATGACCTTATTTTAGTGAAACACATAAACTATAATTAAAATATCAAAAATGCATATAAAAAATCTATTATTTTAGATTTAAAAAAGGGTATTTCTACATTTTTAAAATATATTATCTAATTTAGTAGAAATAAGAAAAATAAAATATTTATATAATTTTATTTTCCATAAATTAATAGTAAAATGATGCTACATAAATATCTAGTAAACACTTCTACTTGAAAGAACTGTGAATTGGATCTTAATTATCTTAAGTAAATCCATTTAAAATATATTTTCAACCCAACAAAATTTTAATTAGAAATGGTTAAATTCTAATGTGCTCAAAATCTAGCCTAAAATGAAATAAAAATTTAAACTTTCACCTAATCATCTTCATAGACCCATGTTTCTCTCTAAACTAGTTGAAATATATGAGGCATGTTTACATTCTCATTATCTTGAAATGGATTTTTTCATTATTCATCCAAGTCTAATAAAGTTAATGCTAATAAAAAGAACAAGAGGGAAATTAATTTCAATAGCTCACTAAAAATAAATATACACATTGTGATCATTGTGTTAATAGAATAGTCACTTAGAGTCTTCGTATTGGAAGTTTCATCTAGAAAAGAGTATAAATAAAAAGGGTAAAAATAACTCTTATCTCTTTGTTAACAAGGATAAATATGTTAAGGAAGTTGGATGCACTTTATAGGTTGAAAGTAAGTTGCATTGTACCGCTGAGAAGTTTAATTTAGTAGCTAAAAAATATTGTTTATATTAATATTTTAATTAGTGACATTAATATTGGTGCTTTATTTGGTTTAATATCATAGACTAACTTGATTGCACATAGATTGGCTGATAATCTCAATTTAAAATATGGTTTGGTTTTGATTAAGGAAGACAATCCTATTCTTTTTAATAGGTATGCGAATTAAAATTTATTGTGGTAATGAAGTTTTTATAGATGTCAAATATATATGTTTGTTGAGTCGTATTCATAATCCATATATATGAAAGGAAAATACTCTTGTATAAGAGATAACAAATAAAAGAACATAAAGAATGAATAAAAATATCTAGATTACATGTTTGTTATGGTGGAAATAAATATTATAAGATCCTAAATCATTATGTAAAGTTTAATGGGTGGTAACACTTTTTCCATTCTAATTGAGAAAACTAATATTGATAATGTAGGTTATATTTCAAACACTTATATATTATATTATTTAGAGACATTGCCAAAGAGTTATAATAAGCTTTGGTATGATTTTAATTTTGTGGTGTAAAGTGAAGTGGAACAAATGTTACTTATTAAGGGGTTATATTTCCCTCATTCATCAAGTTTCTAGCTTTGGAGACAAAAAAAAACCCTAACTAGGAATGTACAATCAAAAAATGGATCTATTTTTGTACTCAATGTCACATTTTATGGATAATAGTCTAGTTCTTCATTTATTGAGAGGGCTGGGGAATGACATGCAGAATCTTCAATCATTCTTTGATAAAGGAGACATATTTCAAGGTTTGGTTGTATTCACCATGGTCTTAAATATAATGTTGTATTCACCATGGTTTTAAATATAATGTTGTAGGAAAAATTAGTGTAAATGAAATAAAAAAAATTAAATATTAAATTGCATATTTAGATTCTTCAAAGAATGTGTAGTTTTAAAAAATAACATCTCATTTTGAATTTTTATGTAAAAGATGTGTAAGTGCACAAAGATGGGGTCCAAAAAGGGGTCTAAACTGGCCATTTTTTTCTTGAAATTAAAAAATACTGACCTTGGATGAGAAATTGAGGATACACTCAAAATTTTAAGATGCAACAAAAAATGGTCGTAGTGCTCCGAATCTACTTTTTAAACTACTTTTGTTTTGAAAATGGTAGAGATTAAGGGGTTCAAAAAGGGGGGGCACACAAATAGGTCCTATTTAAAAAAAAAAACATAACATAGCTCATCTATTGTGCCCTGCCTAAAATGTTATTTTTTTTGGTATTTTTATAATCACTTTGGTAAGAAACTAGCTAACAACATGTAGTTTATCCCCATTTTTTTTGATAGATTTTAATGAATATATGATTTTATACTAATTTTCAAAGTGTACACTTCCTGGAAAAATATAAATTTGACCATGATCCCCCCTCAATTTTTTGAAAAGTAATCAAAAAATATATTTTTTGAATATTTGTAGAATGGAGTCCAATTTATAAAAAATTAGTTTATTTTAAATTTTAATAAATGGTTAGAAAATAAAGTAAAAAATACTAAACATTGGTTTTTGACAAAAAATAGATACACTAACAATACAAATTAAAGATGAAAGCCTTAACATAGTCAAAATATGAAAAAAATTACATCATCAAATAACTAAGAGAGAGCTTAACATTATCTGGGTTTTTGTTTTACTCGACCTTGAAACACATGCAAAATTGATGGGGAGCACAAACAAGATTATGTGAAATTTTGTAGAATATGAAAAACATGTTTCTGGGCATTGGAAAGGCAGTCCAAGCCTTTGGGTTGGAAATCCAGAGAAATTCCAAGCCAAAGACTTGGGGATTACCAAAGCAGGAAAAAATGCAAGTGCACTAGAACATGCTCGCATTATGTCATAGCTTTGACATAACACGAGTGCATTATAACACTCTCACATTATGCCTCACTTTAATTTATTTTGTGTATGTTTGTATAAATATATGTTTTTATGTATGTATGTTTGTATATATGTTTGTATGCATGCTTGTATGTATGTATGTATGTTTGCGTGCTTGAATGTATGTATGTTTGTATGTATGAATGCACATGTATGTATGTATGAATGTATGCATGCTTGTATGCACGAATGTATGCTTGTATGTATGTATGTATGCATATAAGTGTGTATATATGCTTATATGTATGTATTTATGTATGTATATATGTATGTATGTATGTATGAATGCATGTATGTATGCTTGAATGTATATATACACATGTTTGTATGTATTGAACCATGGGAAAATGAGGTGATGAGTGCTCACCTATTTCTCCTTAGTTCATTCGATATTGTCCTAAGAACCTTAATTGGATTAACTATCAACCTCACAAGGTGAGTCAATTCTTAATTAGGAGGACCTAGGAAGGGGGTTCTTTTAGCTTTTAGGGGTTCACCACCAAGAAAATTCTTGGAAAAGATAAATAAATATTCAACCTACAAAGCCTAGTTATGCAAGCTAAATGAGGGATGCAAATGATGAAATTATGCAACAAGAAGATAGGATGTGTGTACCTGGGAAGTCTGGAGATGTGATGAGGATTCCAAAAATGTAAAGAAGATGTCCAAATATTCTAGGGAGGACAAAGATACCTTTACTATTGTCTTAGTCCCATTGCTATTTTTTGGGCCAGATGCGAAATCTTCAGATCTCAAAACAAAATCTCAAAGAATCTCTGAAAATATCCCTGGGAGGACTAAGACGCCCTAGGTGGCATATTAGTATCGTTCTAAATTTTTTGAATTTCTGAGTGTGGTCCTGAAGCTTAAGGTCTGAACTTTCTTCTTCACCAAGTCTTCAGATCTGAACCTGTAAAAAGACCTACAAAACAAAGGAATTTGGATTGATTTTTGATGGGGGTTTGCTTTGGTCAAACCCCTTGTTTGGTAATTAAACCTTGATGAAAAAGCATAGATCTAAAAATGGAAATATGTGTGTACCCTAATCTTAAGTGTGTCTAAGATTATGCAAGCTAGAACATGAAGAAAACCTATTCAAATGCATTAGAATAATATTCCAAAGATGTAAATGTAAATGACCTATAAAGGAGATCTCTAATCACCCTAACAAGTCACAAACATGAAATGTACCTTCCTTAGGCATAAAATAGAGCAATAATGGAAGATGGAATCAATCAAGAAACAAGTCTTAAGTCTTGGAAAAATGGCTAGTTGCATCTCCAACCTAGAATATCTCATGATCCTCAATAGGAATCCATTGCTAATCCTTGGCAATGCTAGATCTTGAATTCAAAATAGACTTGAAAAACCTGCAAAAACATAATAGAAGGCTACTCCAAGAATTTGAAACTCTCCTTCAACTTGCTTTATTCTCTCAACTTCTCAACTTGTCTCATTCTTATTTCAACTTAGGTGAAAATGGGGTGTGAATCTTACTTTTATAGGCATTCCTACCTAATAACTTGATTAATAGATCCCAAAGGCTGACAAAAGGTCAAATAAATTAAAATATTTTTATTTATCACTTTTAATTCCTGAAAACAAAGCCCTCGGGACTAAGACGCCCTAGGTGGCATCTTGGTGGGACTAAGATGCCACCATTGGCATCTTGGTCCCACAAGGCTTAATTTTCTGATTGGAAAGGTGGGTCACCAAGATTGATGGTTGTTTATAGATTTTGATTAGGTTTAAAATTGAAATATGCCTCGAGATGCACAAAAAGGGGTCTTAGGGGCCCATAATAAGTGACCTAAAGGGAAATTAATGTAAGGAGTGCTAAAATAGGTCCAAATTAAGTGTGAAAATGCAAATTTATGCATTTTCCTACACTATATGTATGAATATATGTTTGTATGTATGTACATATATATGAATGTATGCATGTTTCTATGTATTTATTTTGTCATCTATTCCCTTAGAGCGAGTATTCACCATTAGGAGGGGTCCCAAAGTGCCTTTAAAAAGTGTCAAATTTCTACACCAAAATGGCCAACTTGAATCTCTAGAGTATAGGGTTTAGGGTATTAGGCTAAGACTTTAGGGTATAGGGATGATGGTTGAGGTTGCAGGGTTTAGGGATTAAGGTATAGGGTTGAGGGTTGAGGGATAGTGTTCAAAGTTGAGGGTATAGGGTTAAGTGTATAGGGTATAGGGATTAGGGATTAGGAAATTTGGTATAGGGTTGAGAGTTTAAGGTTTAGGGTTTATGGTACAAGGTTGAATATGGGGTTTAGGGTTTAAGTATGGGGATGAGGGTTTATGATTGAGGGATAATGTTTAGGGTTGAGGTTATAAGGAACTCAGTGTATAAGTTATAGGGATTAGGATTAAGGATATTGGGTATAGGGTTTAGGGTATTGGTTGAGGGTATTTAAGGCATAGGGTTAAGGGTTGAGAGTGTAGGGTTTAGGGTTTAAGTATAGGGTTGAGGGATAATGTTCAAGTTTTAGGGTAGGAAATTATGGGGAAAGGGTATCTTAGGTCCTTAATGCAAAAAACCTAGGATTCAAGGGGACTCTTGAAATTTTGTTAGAATGTCGACCAACATAGCCAAGAGATTGACCTTAAATCTTACTTAGACCTAGGTTGGTTGATTCTTGAGGGTCTTAGAAAGATTAATAATGATATAAAATGATTAAACTAATGAAACTAATTGAACTATATGAGCTAATATATAAAATCCAAATTCCTGAAGATGAGAAAATTGTAACAACACTTTGCAGGCAGATATGGGAGATATTAGAGGGTATGTACCTCTCACAAAAGGTTCATTCCAGTATGTGCAAAGGGATTGGTTTTCCCCTAGGTGAATGGGTCCTTGTGATCCTTTTCAAAAATTCAAAATATGATGTTTTAGTCCTCTATCTACACTCTGTTCTCGTACCTACAAATCTTCATCTTTAGATCTAGACTTGCAATAAATATACAAAAAGAATTTTTTTGTTTTTATATGGGGGTTTTATCAAGATAAAACCCTAGATTTTGTAATTAAATATTGATAAAATAAAAAATATATGATAAAATACAGTGTGTGAGATCCAACCTTATGTGTTTCTAAGGTTGTTATAAGATAAGATGCAAAGAAACCCTACTCAAGTGTATTAGAGTAGGATTCTTATATGACAATGATGAGATCCACTTAAGGATAAGTCAAGACCCCCTAAGTAAATCTGAAAATGTAAAGATACCTTGCTTAGTCTACAAATGGAATGAAGCTTGAAGATGAGAACAATAAAAAACAAGTTATTAGGTAGAGGGAAGTGGCCAAATGCATCTCCCAATCCTAGAATCCATCATGTTCTTCTATAGGCATCAACCTTCAATCATGTGACAAGGCTTTCTCAAATATAAAAAATGGGATTGAAGACTTGCAATGTCAAATAATGTTTCTCCAAGACTCTGAATTTTGCTTGCTTAAATGCTATCTCTTTCTTCTTGTTTCTTATCTTCTTTTCATCTAGTTTGAAATGGTGAAAATAATAGGATTTTATATGTATTTATTTAATTTCTCGAAGATTAGATCTCGATAGCTAACAATTACAATTTGAATTTTAAATGTTAAAATGTCACCAAGAATCTATAAAAAATTGGGTCCTAGATAAGTAAGGGGACCCATTTGCCCATGGGTGAGTGGTTCCTAGCCTAAGCTTCCAGGACACACTTGTTTCATGATAATTTAATGATAGGTTGCATTTGTAATGCTTGTTTCAATGTTGAAAAATTATAAAAATAGACCTTGGGATGCATAATAAAGGGAATTAGGTCCTATTTAGAAAGAGTTAAAATAAATAAATGTAAGATCACTATAATAGGTCCAAACTAAGTGTGAAATTGTACTATCACCTACAAGGAAGTATAATTTTCTACACTATATTTAGCCCCCACTTTAGTAGCCATATGACACTACGTGCATATGCAAGCTAAATTATGAAAAAGTAAATCATGCTTCATAAAAGGACATTAATATGCATATTATAGTCCATTTGTGAACAAGAGAATGAATTCCCCAATGTAGTTATACCCTCAATCTCGTCAACCTCATACCCAATATCCTAAACCATAATCCATATACCCTACACACTTAATCTTTGAACAAAAGGAAATAGGGGGTGTGTGGTGTGCCCACCCTTTAGGATATGGAAAAATTAGGGACCCTATTTCTCTCTATTTCATTCAAGGAAACCTTAGAGATCCATGAACCAAGTGAATCAATTGAGGAAAGGATTGCTAGGAGGTCTCCTTGAGTGTGGTTAAAGACAAGAAAGGGGGTTCACCACTAAGAAAAGGCTTGGAAAGAAGGAAATTTAAATGATATGCAATTCTAATAATGTAACCTAGAACATGAAACTTCAAATCAGAATTGAACAATGTGGAAAATGGGTGACACTATATGGCCTAGGTCACATAACACCACTATTTTCTTATTGTCATTCAATAGGGTCCTAGGATTCCAAATTTGATTCACTATCAACCTAAAGGGCGAGTCAATTCTCAATAAGGAAGGACCTATGAAGGGGGTTCTTTAAGCTTTGAGGGGTTAACCACCAAGTAAAAGCTTGGAAAATACAAGTAAGAATTCAACTCAAAAAACCTAACAATGTAAGCTAAATGAAGGATGCAAATGATGAAATTATGCAACAAGTTAGGATGTGTGTACCCAGGAAGTCTGGAAATGCAAAAATGCTGTCAAAAAGTGCTATGGAGGAGTAAGACACCCTTAATGTTGTCTTAGTCAGATTGTTGTTTTTCAGGGTAAATGCAAGATCTTCGGATGTCATAATCAAATCTGAAAGAATATCTAAAAAATACCCTCAAGAGGACTAAGATGCCCTAGGTGGTTACTTAGTCCCATGTTGAATTTCTAGAATCTCTAAATGTGGTCCTGAGGTCCAATGTCTACACTTCCTTCTTCTCAAATATGAGGTCCTGAATCTTTTGGATCTGGCCTGCATGCGAGTTTCCGTGAAGATGATAACTTTTCAATGCAACTTTGCAAATTTACAACTTTGCACTTCAAATGATCTTCAAGTCTTCAACCTAAATCTACAATCACAAACATGCAAGAGAGGAAAAACTTGTTGATTGTTAGCATATGGGGGTTTGCCTTGGTCAAACCCCTTGTTGGTAATTAAACCTTGAAATAGAAAGAAATGGAGGGAAATGATGAACAACATGCAATGTTACAACTCACCAAACCCTCATTATGAGGTGCTGCAACCTTGTGTGAAGTGGATAGCTTGAATGTAGATCTTGAAATGCTTGACAAATATGGACTTGAATTTGTTGCTTGAATCAAAACCCTACATCAAAAATGTTAGCTCAAAAAAACACATGATGTAAGAATATCCTTGATATGATGCTTGAATTTTGATGATGGATCCAAATGCTTGATGTATTGCTCCTGAATGCTCTTGTGAACTCCAATTATGCTATTAGGATGCTCCCACAAAATACTTGATAGAAAATGAGTGAAGGAACCTTGTATTTATACTTATCTATGCTTAATATCCCAAAATTACACCACAACAAGCCAAAAAATAAAATCATTAATCAAAGGAGGCTAAATCTCGCCAAGATTTGAAATTAAATATTGAAAATAAGCCAAGGGCGACTAAGATGCCCTAGGTGGTGTCTTAGTCCCAAGGCTAAAAACTTGGGGCGCAAACTCCAAAAAGTTCCCCTTTTAAGATTCTTTTAAAAAGAGGGTCCCAAGACCTTTGGGGGACAAAGACGCCCTGGGTGGCATCTTAGTCCTGACCCAAAAATCAAGGACACACATACATAATCATTAAATTATCATTTATCCATTGATGTTTGTCTAGATTAGCCATAAAAAAGATATAGTTTATTAGGCTCATGGATGCAAAATAGGACCAATTAAGACAAATAAAGATAAACAAAGCAAGGTGGAACCAAACAAGTGTGAAAATGCAAGGGTATGCATTTTACTATGCTACATTTAGCCCCCACTTTAGTGAGAGGATGAACTTGCTTCAAACTCACACTAAAGTAGCCAACCATGCAATCAAGAGGGGTTCAAATGTACAAATTTTAGTAAGATAGGACAACAATAACCAAGAGGGTGGCCAAGCTCCCAGGATAAAGATCATATGTCAAATTAACATAGGCACAAAGGAACACACTTGCAGATGATATATAAAGCCATAACCAGATCACAAACATACACCATCAAATAAGAAGGAAAAAAAAGGAAAAAAGAAAAGAAAAATGCAATAGACCAAGCTTCGACTGGTCGTCCAACGTGTTGTGGACCAGGTCTAGGTTGTTTTTCCAAAAAATGTTTACAAGTGGAATGCGATGTCCACTATGCAAAAAAATTGCATGCCCACAAGGTCTAGTGAAGCTAGTTGTCCACTAGGTGAGCCCCAAGAGGTCCATATCAAAGTCATACCCCCGTGACTATGATAAGGACAAAAAGAAAATGCATGCTCACAATGGCTAGTGAAGCTAATTGTCCACTAGGTGAGCCCCAAGGAACCATATCAAAGCCATACCTCCATGAATTTAATAAGGTACAAAGATGCAACACAACAAGAAAGAGGGATGTTCAAAGGTATTTTGCTTAGTTCGTGCAAGGCCTCTTCTTAGGGAAAATTGTGCCTAATGTCTCCAAGAGAGGAAAAGTCAAATAAATAGCACACTCTCAGAGGAAATCAAACCCAATGAAACCACCAATAAAAGAACGCATC
>CM021102.1:311849917-311891036 GCA_007115665.2 Sequoiadendron giganteum
GATACTCTCTTGATCAATAATAGATGATGTTCCTTTATTTTGTGACAAATATGTCTCTTTCTTAGTACAAGATGTCATACTTACACAAGACCCTTTTGATTACGAGATTTTGTTTTCTTCTTTAAATGAAGACGTAAAATCTATCGAATCCAAATCATTAGTTTTTTGTGTGATGAAATTAATGTTAAGTGAGGACTTCTCTATTTCTTTCAAATGATAACAATCAAGATCACTAGTGTCTATCAAATCAGGATGCACTATTGTTAAAGTTGGCTTAGAGGAATATTTTTTAAGAGTGTTGATGTTAAGTGAAGGCTTGTTTATTTCTATCCAAGGATAATAACCAATACCACTAGATTTTTATTGCATTTGAGGCTCTATAGGGACACATATACCTTGTTCTCTAGCATCACATCCTTTTCCACTATATCCAAGTTGTTTCATAAGCGCATAACCTTTTCCATAAAGTTTTTTCATTTCTTTTGGATTTGGTGGTTTTTGATAGTCTATGTCATCAAAGTTTGTTGTGGAATTTGTTGTCTTTTGTTCTAAAGTGGTTGAGGTGGATGCTTTCAAAGGGTCTTATGAATTTTGTTTTGACATTACTTCCTTTTCTTTGTCTTTGTTAGAGTCTTTGTTTATGATCTTGTATTCTCCCATGAATGTTGGTTCGAAAGTCAATGATCCCAAATCATCTAGTGATATCATTGTGAAGGGTTTAGGACATCTATCTTTTTTTTTGTTCTTGCATGGGTTCTATTTGTGTAGTTGGTGTCAATTTGTTTAAATGATTCTCTTCATTTTTCTCAATGTTCAAACAACTGTTTGGTTTAGGTTCAAATTCAAGTATGTAAACTTTGTTGTTGTAGACATACTTCATGATACAATGCAACGGAAAAGGCACCCCATTCATTTCATGAATCCATGGTCTCCCTAAAAGGAGGTTATACGAAAGATCATCAAACATAACATGGATCAATGTTTCTAATGTGGCCTTTCCAACTTTAATATGTAAAGTGATTACACCAAGTGGTTGTTTTTGCACGTTATCAAAGCCATTAATAGATAAAGAGGTAGGTAGTATTTTTTATTTATCAACACCAATCTTATTCAAAAGGTTCACACTACACATATTTAAGGATGATCCATTGTTAATAAGGGTTAATTTTATCCCTGTGCTATTGTATTGAGCTATGATCATGAAAGATCCATTTTTTTTTTGCACTTCCAAAGGGGGGAGTTCACTTTGGTGGAAAATAATGTCAATATTTATTCCTTGAATCATGGCTGCTTTGCATTCAGATTTGGACTAGAGGGAACCACAACTTGTTGCAAGGATGTTTGAAGCATAGTGTGATAATTAGGCAAATTCTGAATTAGGTCCCATAGGATATCTTTGCAAGAGTATTCTTAAGTGTTTCAACAAGGTCATACTCCTTTCCACTTTGTGAAGGAAAATAAGGAGGACCTGGTAAGATAGGATTAGGCAATGGGAGGGATGTTGAAGGTGTTTGTCTTGGTTGTAGATTATTCCTAGTGTTGTATGTATGAGTAATGGCATTGTAACTCAGTTGCTATGCAACATTGTTCTTAGGTGGTTCGACGATAAGGATAGGTTTGTTTTGAACTTGTGGTTTTTGAGAGGGTGGATAAATGATAAGTTTAAGCTCGTGAGAGTGCTCCAAGGGGTATCTAATGTGCATAACCTTAGAAGACTTATCATTATTTTCATGTTCTCTTAGTGAAGGGAAGTCTAATGTCACTTCATCATCTTCATCTAAGCAATTACTATTGTCAATGTTCTCATTTTCTTCCATTGTTATATCTTCCTTAGTAGGAGAGTTTTTAGGAGAACTACAAACCAAATGTTCTTGAAATTCAAGGATTGGTTCTTCTAAGGTGACTTCATCACATGTAAGGGAGTTATCAATGGTTGAATTGTCTCATTCATCAATGATGCTATTTTCTTTTTCAAGAATTTTTTCTCTAGGGGAAGAGAGGAAATCAAGATTCCCATGAATTTCAACAATTAGATCTTCTAACATCACTGTATAATCTTCATAACTAGGAGATACACTAGGAGGAGAACAAATGTCATTGTCATGATCATTTATGGTTTCATCCATTTGCTCCCTAATAGGATAGGTAGGAGAAGAATCACAAAGAGGGTTTTCATAGATCTTAAATTTTTGATCATCCAACACCAACATATCTTCACTTACACTTTCATCCTCTAGAACATTATCACAAGAGGTGAAGATGTTGGGATATGAATATAGACTAGTTGAAGTTCCAATGGTTATGTGGTTGTCATGATTATCTATGGTTGTTTCTTTGTGTTCATCAATGTCTTGTTCACTAAGAGAGGTAAGAGGAGAGAAACAACTAGAACTCTCAAAACTCTCATTGATTGGTTATTCTAACACCAAAATATCTTCTTCTCCAATAGGAGAGATATTAGGAGAAGAAAAAATATGATCATTAGGAATATCCAAGGTTATATTCTCTTTCACTAAAAAACTCTCATGGGGAGAGGATATGAACCTTTTCTTAGTGTGCCTAGAAAGGTAAGGGACTAACATTGTTTGACAAAAAATGAAAAGTAGTTTTAACCGTCTCATGAAATGCTTTAATAATGTAAACAATGTATATCCAAAGATGATTTTTTTTTTATCCAATGTATGTAAAACTTTAAGAATGCAAACAATGTATATCCGAAAATGAAAAGATATTTTATCAAACTCATGCAAATTTTTATGAATGTAAACATTGTATATGCAAAAGTGAAAAGTAATTTTATCCATATTATGCAAAGTTTCAAAAATGTGAGCATTTTCAAATCTAATGATGCTGTAATTGAAATGATTTAAAAAATGAGAGCCCTAAATTGATGTTTTTGATGTAGATGCATAAAATAGATGTTCCTGAAACTTTACAGACTTATAGTATATGTTATCAGGAGGCTTAGGAAGCACAAAAAATAAAATTTAAACCCTGAAAACTATAGCTTCAAACTTAATAGGGACTAAGATTCCAACAAGGGCGTCTTAGTCCTACTGAAGGAATTCTGAGGTTCTAGAAACTGGAATAGATAGAAAACAACACAAAGAGGGTTCTGAGCCAAAAACCCATAGAGGGACTAAGATGCTAGGAAGGCGTTTTAGTCCCAGTAAGGGTTTTTTTTGCAAAAAAACAATAACTTTTGAGTTGTTTACAATGTTCCTAGGTTACCTACCCATGGGCTTGATGTTTAGAAGGAGAAAATTATGCCAATGAATGCAAGAAAAAGTGATTAATGATAAGTAATTGGTTGCAAAGTTAAATGCACTTTTTTTCAATTTTTAATGCAATAAAAATGTTCCTAAATGCAATTAGGATGATTAACAATGCACTTTTCAATTTTTCAATGAGATAAAATAATGCAAGAAAGAAAAAATGCAACCTATATGCACTTTCACTAGTGAAAATATGAGAAACTCTAGATGCAATTTCACTAATGCAAGATGCAATGCAAGAATGAATTCCACCTAGATCTAGGACTTTAATGGACTCCAAATCATAAAATGAATGCTCTAAAATGTCGGGTTCACCAAAATGAACAAAAGGAAATAGGGGGTGTTTGGTGTGCTCACCCTTTAGGATATGGATAACTTAGGGACCCTATTTCACTCTATTTCATTCAAGGAAATCCTATAGATCCCTCAACCAAGTGAATCAATTGAGAGAAGGACTTCTAGGAGGTCTTCTTGGGTGTGATTAAAGAAAAGAAAGGGGGTTCACCACTAAGAAAAGGCTTAGAAAGAAGGAAATGTAAATGGTATGCAATTTTAACAATGTAACCTAGAATATGAAACTTCAAATCATAATTGAACAATGTGAAAAATGGGTGACACTATATGGCCTAGGTCATAGAACACCACTATTCTCCTATTGTCATTCAATAAGGTCCTAGGATCCCAAATTGGATTGACTATCGACCCAAAGGGTGAGTTAATTCTCAATAGGGAAGGACCTAGGAAGGGAGTTCTTTAAGCTTTGAGGAGCTCACCACCAAGAAGAAGCTTGGAAAAGACAAGTAAGCATTCAACTCAGAAAACCTAACAATGTAAGCTAATGAAGGATGCAAATGATGAAATTATGCAACAAGTTAGGATGTGTGTACCTAGGAAGTCTGGAAATGTAATGAGGATTTTGGAAATGCAAACATTCTGTCAAAAATTATTATGGAGGACTAAGACATCCTTACTATTTTATTAGTCCCAACTGTTGTTTTTCAAGGAAAATACAGGATCTTCGAATGTCAAAACCGGATTTGAAAGAATATTTGAGAAATATCCTTGGGAGGACTAAGACGCCCTAGGTGGAAACATAGTCCCATTTTTAATTTGTGAAATATCCAAATGTGGTCCTGAGGTCCAATGTCTGCACTTCCTTCTTCGCAGATGTGAGGTCTGGAATCTTTCGGATCTAGCCTATAGGTGAATTTCCATGAAGATAACAACTTTGCAACTTTGCAACTTTTCACTTCAAATGATCTTCAAGTCTTCAACCTAAATCTACAATCACAAACATGTAAGAGAGGAAAAACTTGTTGATTGTTAGCAAATGGGGGTTTTCCTTGATCAAACCGCTTGTTGGTAATTAAACCTTGAAATAGAAAGAAATGGAGGGAAATGATAAACAACATGTAATGTTACAACTCACCAAACCCTTGTTATGAGGTGATACAACCTTGTGTGAAGTGGCTAGCTTGAATGTAGAGATTGAAATGCTTGATAGATATTGACTTGAATTGCTTGCTTGGATCAAAACCCTACATCACAAATTTTTGCTCAAAAACACACATGATGCAAGAATATCCTTGATATGATACTTGAATCTTGATGGTGGCTCCAAACGCTTGATGAATTGCTCCTGAATGCTCATGTGAAATCCAATTATTTTATTAGGATGATCTCACAAAATGCTTGATTGAGAATTAGTGAAAGAACCTTGTATTTATACTTATCTATGCTTAATATCCCAAAATTACACCACAAAAAGCTGAAAAATGAAATCATTAATTAAAGGAGGCTAAATCTCACCAAGATTTGAAATTAAATCCAAAAAATAAGCCAAGGGGGACTAAGATGCCCTAGGTGGCATCTTAGTCCCAAGGCTAAAAAATTGAGGCATAGACTCCAAAAAGTGGCCCTTTTAAGATACTTTTGAAAAGAGGGTCCCAAGAACTTTGGGGGCCAAAGATGCCCTAGGTGGCATCTTTTTCCCAACCCAAAAATTAGGGACACAACCAGAATCATTAAATTATCATTTATCCATTGATGTTTGTCAGGGTTAGCCATAAAAAGATATAGTTTATTAGGCTTGTGGATAGAAAATAGGACCAATTAAGACATAAATAAAGATAACTAAAGCAAGGCGGGCCCAAAAAGGTGTGAAAATGAAAGGTATGAATTTTCATACACTACAATCTTATACACTCAATAGGTTGAACATTACCATTCAATCGTAAACCCTCAACCCTATACTTAAGCCATAATCCCTCAACCCTCAATCCTATGCCTTAAAACCTAAACCCTACACCCTCAACCCTCATCCCTATACCCTATACCCTCACCGTTATACCCTAAACCTTGAACATTATCCCTCAAATCTATACTTAAAACCTAAACCATACACTATCAACCCTCAAATTTGATTATTCGTAGAATTTTGACATGTCTATTTTAAAACATAAGATGATTTTGAATAGCTAACAAATTGATTTTGTAGGATGTGGTTCCTAACATTGTAGGGTTTAAGGTTTAAGGTATAGGGTTGGTGTTGAGGGAAACTGTTGAAGGTTTAGAGTATAAGGTTGAGGGTATAGGGTACAAGGATGAGGGTGTAGGATTTAGGGTTTAAGGTATAGGGTTGAGGGTTGATGGATTAAGACTGAATTTTAGGGTTGAGGGTATAGTGTTGAGGGTTGAGTGTTTACAGTTGACGGATAATGTTCAACCCATTGAGTGTCTAAGATCGAGTGTGTAGGGTATAGGGATTAGGTTTTAGGATATTGGGTATAGGGTTTAGGGTATGGGTTAATGGAATAAGGCATAGGGTTAAAGGTTGAGAGTGTATGGTTTAGGTTTTAAGTATAGGGTTGAGCGATAATGTTCAAGGTTTAGGGTATAAGGTTGAGGGTATAGGGTATAGGGATGAGGCTTGAGGGTGTAGGGTGTAGGGTTTAAGGTATAGGGTTGAGATTTGAGGTATTAGGTCTTAAGTATAGGGTATAGGATTGAGGGTTTACAATTGAGGGATACTGTTCAACCCATTGAGTGTATAAGATTAAGTATGTAGGGTATAGGGATTGGGGTTTAGGATATTGGGTAAGGGTTTAGGGTATGGATTGAGTGAATAAGGTATAAGGTTAAGGAGTGAGAGTGTATGGTTTAGGTTTTAAGTATAGAGTTGGGGGATAATGTTCAAGGTTTAGGGTATAAGGTTGAGGGTATAGGGAATAGGGATGAGGGTTGAGGGTGCAAGGTTTGTGGTTTAAGGCATGGGGTTGAGGGTTGAGGGATAAGGGCTCAAGTATATGTTTGAGGGTATAGGGTATAGGGTTTAAGGTAGATGGTCGAGGGTTGAGGTATTAGGGCTTAAGTATAGGGTTGAGGGTTTACACTTGAGGGACAATATTTAGCTCATTGAGTGTATAAGATTAAGTGTGTAGGGTATAGGGATTATGGTTTAGGATATTGGGTATAGGGTATAGGGTTGAGGGATTTAGGGTATAAGGCATAGGGTGAAGGGTTGAGAGTGTATGGTTTATAGTTTAAGCATAGTTTTGAGGGACAATGTTAAGGGTTTAGGGTATAAGGTTGAGGGTATAAGGTATAGGGATAGGGTTGAGGGTGTAGGGTTTATAGTATAGAGTTTGAGGGTTGATAGATTAAAGTATAGGAGTTGAGTTTTATAAGTTAGGGTTGAGGTTGAGGGTTTATAGTTGAGGAAATGTTAGTTGGTTTCTAAGGTTAAGTGTATAGGAGTATCTATTAGGGTTTAAGATATTGGATATAGGAGTTTAGGGTATAAGGAATAGGGGAAGGATTGAGGAGTATGGTTTACATTTTAAGTATATTGTTTATGTATAGTGTTAGAGGTTTAGGGTATAAGGTTGAGTGTATATGGTATAGGGATCAAGGTTTAAGTTATAGGGTTTAGGGTTTAAGGTAGATGGTTGAGGGTCGAGAGATTAAGGCTTAAGTATTGGGTTGAGGGTATAGGGTATAGGGTATAGGGATTCAAGGTTATATAAGCCATAGGGTGAAGCGTTGATAGTGTATGGTCTAGGTTTTAAGTATAGGGTTGAGGGAAAATTTTTAGGGTTTAGGGTATAAGGTTGATGGTATAGGGTATAGGGATGAGGGTTGAGGATATAGGGGTGTTGCATTGAATGGAAACACACACACAAAGAGTCATGTCATGTACAATGACACAAATGACATAACAAGGGAATTATGGTAAAATTTCATATCACACACAAAACAAGACATAGATATCACTTACAAGATGTCATCATTGATCCAAGAAAGGTCTCATAGATATACCTCAACCCAACCCCCTACACACATGATGAAACTAAAAAAATTTAAAAAATTCATCAAATGAAAAATGTGAGCACACTTCAAAAAAGTTAAAATATGGTACTGTTTAGAGCAATCCAAAGCACTCTCAAGCTTTTTTCAAGTGAAAGAACGCCCGTGTTATATACAGTAGTGTATTTTAGAGACCTCTAAAAATAGTAAAAATTGTAGGACACTTGTGATTCAGGACAACATGCTATGTTATTCTTCTGCTTCTACATGTTATCCAATAAAAAAAATTCTTTTTCATGCTGTTGGGGAAAGAACATACATTTTTACACATTACACCACCTTTGCACCACCATTTCTTTGTTTACAAATGTAGCAAGGATGAAATAATAGAGTTTTTACATGAAATTTGATTATATAAATTCATATTTTCATGTTTGTAGTGTTTCAATGTTAATTATATTTCTATAGCTTTTAGTAATTCTATTATATTTATATAGAATTGAATGTTAAAAATGAAGTTTTTTTTTGAAAATCTCTAATTATTTAGGAGTTTGATGCAAGAATAAAAAAACATTACACATAATTGGGTATTTTCTCAAATCAAATCATAGATTTTAAGGTGTATTCTCTTTATACATATGCTTTAAATTTTCCTTCATTTTCTTATGTTTCTTTATTACTTCTTATCATAAATTCTTAATATAATGCTTTTATTTTGTTATCATGTTGATTTTTGGATTAGATATTGCTAAGTATTCAAAATTATGAGTGGAAAATCATACTCATTTAGACGAACTATTTTCATAAGTTAAAGAGTTGGATTAGCTACATCATAATAATCATATTTAGTTTCTTCTTGCATGTAATCGTAATCAAATGCATCATATTAATCACCCTTATCTTTATAATAATCAACATACCCTTCCTTAGAAGATAAATTTTCATCCTTGTTTATTGAGAGGGAATTTTCACATTCAAATGAAATAAATTTAGACAAAATAAACTCAATGTATATTTTATATTGTTGTATTTTAAATCTATATAACTCATTGAGAGAATTGGAATGTTGGAAAATAATGGATACTTTCGAATATTGATATTCCATGAAATTTTATTATAAATTCACATCAAAGAATCTATCCCTATATCTTGTACCAATATGCATATAACTCCTTTGCATCTCATAACCAATCCTTCACACTTTATTAACTATTTAGTTATATCATTAGCTAAATATTTAGAAGTATACATATATAAATTTCTCACATCTATATCATGGTCATAACTAGTTATATATAGATAAGACCATGGGATTAAATATTGCAATTTTTTAATTTTTAGAGTGCAATTTAATTTTCTCGAAGGTTAATCTATGTAAGATGCTTTATTTTTCAACTTATCATGCTCATAATAGGTTATTCATCTTCACAAGGATGTTAATGAGTTGCACAACCATTTCCATCCTTCTTAAAATAGTTTTAGAGTGTATATTTTTACCAAACCAAGTGCATAGTTGTAGGATTGTTCTTGTTCAATTCACACATGCTCATGTGCATAAATGCCCTTGACTATCCTTTGATTATCCATCCCATTCATCTATACCTTTTTCTTCTCTTTTTTTGTCATGGTTATTGTATGTGCAAAGAGCCCATTAATTAATTTTAATGGATTTATATGCATTAAAGGATAGCCAAATAGAGTGTTGTAAACTCTCTTATGAGCTTTACAACCCGATCTCTTTCTTCAAGTCACCATCTAGAACTTCCACAACATCCATTCATACTAATATCTATGGTTGATGCTATTTGTAACGTGTTAGTATCTAAAACTCAATATCTTGATTTTATTAAAGAAATGACACACATTATCCAATAAATATATTTTCTTATACCTCTATCTATAAAAAACATATTAGATTCTCATTCCAATGTTATTGGAACAAAAATTTGTATATTGATGCTAGGACATACCCTAAAACATACATATTTTCTTTCACTACTCTTTAATGTGAATTCTCATCTGAAGATGCTTTGATATAAAAGTTGTTCCCACAGTCATTGAAAGACATCATGTTGGACTAGATTTTCTCACTTCCTAATCATTCAATTAAGAAATTTGAGCAATTACTAAACCAATTCTTTCAAAATTTCTAGGTGAAGATTAGACCACATGTCACCTTTATTGAACTTTTCCATTACATTTACCATATAATTATTTGATAATGATTCGCTGATGTGTATATAATATGGTCTTCTTTAAATACCTATAGTGTATGAAAAAGTATCCCTTTTTCACACTTAATTTGAGAAATAATAATAATAAAAGGACTAAATTATGCCTTAATTTAGTGTTGTAATATGTTTTACATATTCACATTAATTTTAGGTCCTTGTTAATAAAATGGACTTAATTGTTCCTTATTTATGGTGTTGTAAGGTGTACCTTTACACTTTCACACTTAACTAGGGCTTTATTAATTAATTGAGGTTAATTATGCCTTAATTGGCCCCTTTAATTCAAATCTAAGCCTAATTAATTGGAATTTCCAAAGATGAAACCCAAAATTCATAAATTCCATAGCATGATATTTATCATTGAGCAATGTGTGTCCTAGGTAAGTGACCAAGGACCCATTCACCCATGGGCGAATGGGTCCTCACTTAGACCTAGGAACCTAATGTTTTTGGTGGTATTTTAATGATTTCAAATGTATATTCACATGTCGGCTTGTGTTATTTGAATTTCTAGAATTAATGTTAACATACCTATAAATAAGAGGTCATTTCACTATGTTTCACCTAATAATTTTAGGTGACTTCATGAGATCAAGCTAGAGAAAGTTCAAGAGCATTATCAAGATAATTTCAAGGCATTAAAGAGTAAATTTATTGAAGATTATTGCAGCAATCAAGATCCTATTATCATGTCAAAGTATTCTTACATCATGCATGTTATTTGAGCTAATATGTTGATGTAGTGTTCAAGATCCATTCAAGCATTCAAATAAATTCTTTCAAATCAAGTTTCATGATCAAGATCCACATCCATTGAATCCATCTCATGCTAGTTGTAGATCCACATTCCAAGGTTCAAACAAAGGTTTGGTGAGTTATGACATAGGCTTGTTCATTCATCATTCCTTAATGATACTTTATTTCATTACAAGGTTTAATTACTAAAATGGGGTTTGAACAAGGAAAACCCCCATTCACCAAAAACAAAATTTTTTTCCATCTTGATGTGTGTTTTCAGATTTCAGGTGGAAGATCTCTTGAGGAGAAAAACTGCAAAGTTGTCATCATTCTTGCAATTTCATGGAAAGTGACCTACAAAATTTATTTCCAGTTGTCTGACTATGAGATTAAGGAATTTGGGAGTGAAAACACAGTAGAAGAGAAACAAAAAACAATTTTTACAAATCCCTATCCAAGACCCATTCACCATAGGATGAATGAATCCTCAGTAAGCTCTAAAAAATCACTTTCGGTGACTGGTACACATCACTTTCCCATTCTCAGATCTATATTTTGTTTTTTGGTTCCATCATAATTGAGCATAATCTATTAGATGTATTTGTAGATTGAATTTTGGAGTTAGTTTACTATTTTTAATCTTTCTCCCCAAAGTGTTGTTTAAACAGGACCCCCGTCCTTGCATAAAGGGAAATTTACAGATTCATACCTTGATTTGACTCACCTTTTCAGTTGATAGTCACTTCATTGTTTGGATCTCATTTCCTAAATGAAATTAGAGAAATAGGTCCATCATACCCCCTATTTTAAATTATTCTATTTTGATAAACCTAATTTTTCCATGATTCATTAAGGTGAACCCAATGTTTGATCATTGCAATTTTCTGATTTTGAAGTCCCTTTGTACCCTAGATTTAGATCTTCCATTCATTTGCATGTCATTACATTGAATCGAGTCTCATTTAGGGTTATTGATCTTGCATTTACTTTGCATTTCATTTAATGGTTTTAGGATTTTATCTTTGCATTCTCTAAATGTAAAAAACATAAAAAAAATTAGTCATTTTGCAAATCATTTACATATCTTTGCATCAACGTTCACTTGCTTTTTCAAATTGATATGAAATTGCACATCAAATTAGGTCTTCTAGCTTGTAATTTTGTCATATTTTACACTTGCATTTCACCTTAATTACACAAAAAATTCAAACTGTAACTTGTTGTTTCTGATCAAAATTTGGAAACCACTAAAATCATCTAAAAAATCTGTTAAAACATTTTTAAAAATGCTAACCTAGGACCCTTTCGCCCCTAGGTGAATGAGCCCCTAATTAGGGCCATTTCCTATTTTTTTGGGCACTAAAACATTAGTGTCTATATTTATTTTGTTGTCTTCAGTTTTCTAATTTTATGTTAAGTGGAATTCATCATATTTAGCTTAATTTGACAAAATTAGTGCATTGTGTGATTTCAAAATTGCATTTACAAGAAATTATTTTTCAGGTTTTTACATAGTGTAATTAGAAAATTACCTTTTTTAGAATCTCAAAATTACATTTACATATTACATTCTAGGTCATTGCATTGCATTTCACCCTCTTTCCATTTTGGGTTTACACTAAGTTTGTGAATCTTGTATGAGCTTTACAACTTGGCGTCCTATTAGCAATACTGTTGTGAGATGTAGTTCAAGACTCATGTCATCTCACGATACACCATTCGCTATGGATCTTGGGTTTTCCAACTCTTTCACTAATAGTGTTGATAATCAACCCTCTATAGATCATAGCCTTCATACCTCATTTCCAATGAATTCCTTACCTACAACCAATGTGAATGATGTTATTAATGTCATGAAAGAGAACATATGAAGGACATATGAAGAAATAAAGAAATTACAAAAATTTGTGGATTTTGAAGACATGACTAGTAGTGCCATTCCTAATTTAGATAATATGAGGAAAATGATTGAACACGAACATGGAATAGAGATTATGTGAAGTCTAGCTCATAGTGTTGATACAAAAATCCCTCCCATGACTAGTTGTGCTCAAGATTTGGGGCATACTCAAAGCCACGGTGGGAATCCAATACCTCCTTTACCTTACCTCTATTCCTACATACACTAGTACTCATGTTACCACAACCATTCAACCTAATATTAATAGCAATGTCAACACTTCCTTAGGTATTTCCATTGGGAATCCTTCTAGCTTTATGAATTCAAATCTCATATATCCTCAACAATTCCCCCTCACAAATCTATAAGTCCCTTTCCCTTTGCATACGTACACCACTCCACCTTATTCCCTTTCATCTCACAATACCAACAATGATCCCATCCTTAACAAACTTTTACAAATCATGACATCCCTTCAACAATAAATCGCCACACTAAATAAAAAAAAAATGGCCAACCTTCACAATACATCAAAATAAATCCATTATCCTTGGAGATATTGAGAACACAAATGCCACAAGGTATAGAGGTTCCTAAATTTGAGAAATATGGTGGGAAAGGAGATCCTGTTAGTCATGTTTTCTCTTATATAGCCCTATGTAGTGACTTAAGTTTTGAAGAAAAACTCTTGGCTAAGCTATTGCCTCAATCTTTGAAAGATACTACTTTAGAGTGGTTTTTCTCCCTATTGAATAATTCAATTGGTTAATTCAATGAACTTATTGATGCCTTTTACAACCACTTCCAAACGCACATGGGTCCCAAGATGACCTTAGTTGATTTAATGACATGTAAACAAAAGGTTGATGAAAAGGTCACAAATTTCATAACCTGATATCAAATGATTTTTTCACAAATAAACATTAAGATTCCTGATGTCGAACTTCAAAGAATGTTTATTTCCAATTTAAAAGAAAAGATCCAAACTAAGCTTGAAATTTTGAGATTTCCTTCCTTCACATAGTTTGTGATTACTTGAATTCAGTTAGTAGTCATGAAGTGAAAAATCTCTCTATCCATCCTAAAAATTCTGAATCCACACCTCAAAACAACTACCAACCTTTCAAGAAAGAAAATAAGGGCTTCCTCCAACTTAATCCCTCTCAATCCAATCAAAATGTAAACACTCAAGTGGCTGCTATAAAGATGACAAAGCCATGTGCCTTTATAGAAAGAAATAGATAATTTACACCTCTACCTGATACCCTTCATAATACCATGTTGCAGCTCTTAGAGAAGAATTTTATCTCCTTACCTCTTGTTAGAGATCTCAATCCTTCCAGGCCTTTACCTCCAAGCTATATAATAAATGCCTATTGTCATTTCCATTGACAAAATGGACATGATACAAAACATTACAAGCATCTTAAACATCTTGTACAAGACCTCATTGATTCTAATCATATCCAAATTGGAGGTGTGAATGATCAAGGGAATAAGTTTATAGCTCCTCCTAATAAAAATTTGTTAATCTTTACCAATCCCATGCCTAATCATAACATATCCTTTATCAAATCTAGTGAAACAAAGAATAATGTGATGAATGTTGATATAGATGATGAAAATAAAAAGACAATGAGAACAACCTTATGGATGATTTAGTTACATTTATTGACGCTAAAAATTGTAAGGGCCCAACTAAAATTCTGTTTGATATTGATTTCTCACAACAAGATATACTTAAACATGCACCCGATGGTCCTCCCCACATAGCTGGAAGAATCAATGAGAAGCCTACTAATGGTATATTAATTGATCATTAAGGAATTCCATATATATGCATGAGCTTTATCAAGATACATAAAACAAACCAAAAACATGGATCAAAAGACATAATTGTTTTGTGTGCCCTACAATTGGCTCAATAAATCTCCCTCTAAAGGTTGGACCAAAGGAATTAACTATCTTATTCACAATCATCCTATTGTGAAACCAATTTCATGTGAAGTTAGGCTATCCATGGCTTCACTCCATGAATGCCATCCCGTCGGTTGTGCATAAATGTTTAAAGTTTCCATTTAGTAATGAGATATTTACTGTGCATCATAATATATTTAATCCCATTTCTTCTCGTGGGAACTTCTCATTAGATTTATTTTGGCCCAAGACTATTGAACATATTAGACCCCATGAAGACTTATTTTTTAAATCCTACCAAAAGTTTAAGGTAAAACACATAGCAAAATTATCCCTGAGCAATATGCCTCAACCCGTGATTGAGCCACCTATCCTAGATGAAACCATGATTGAACTGAAAGCGCTTCCAAATATCCAAGAGAAACCTATGACAAATCCTTCACCCACTTCATATAAGAGACCATGAGATAAACAAAAAAATCTTGTTTTGCCTCCCAAAGTCAAAAAAGTTTATAAAGCCAAAGAGAAAGTGGTTGAACAAAATCCTATGGCTCTTTCCGTTTGTCCCTTAAGGAAGAAAATAAACCTATGGTTGATAAACCTTCTCCTACACAAACCCAAATTGAAAACCGCATGAAAAGAAATTGAAATGATAGAGACTATAGGTGTAGACATCGTGCTATTGCTTGTTTGTTACAAGAAAAAGAACAACATAGAAAATCAAAATCCAAAATTGTCTCTAGTAGTGCGTGATACTTCTCCACCCTTGCCACATATTAAACAACAGCAAACTTCTATGGATATTATCATTCTTCTTCCTGTTGTGATTAATCTGGATGATGACACTGAAATTGCTAGGATTGATGAGGAAGTGCATAATGAGCTAAATCAAATGTTTTCCTCTTATATGAACTTAAATGATGATTATGCTAATAGGAGTGTTGAACTTGATGTTGTCCCTTTGGCTAGTTGTCTACCTTTTGTATATACTGAGCAAGATTGGGATGCAGACGTCCTGCTATGGGTTGAATCACATGTGCCTTACTAGTATTTTGTATTACTTTATTTGTCATGTTTCTTTGTGTGATTGCATGTTTTGGTTATTTTTAATGAACCAAACTTTATCTCATTAGATATCTATGAATTTACCAAATTAATTTGTCAATAACCTTGATGGAGTGGCCAACAAACATGTGAAATCTTCCTAAGCTTTCCCTCTACACCTTGGGCTATGTAGAACCCAGGAGGGTGATCCCTACAATGTATTTTTTGATATTCTTGTGCCAATTATCATATACATTGTAAATTAACAAATGAATTCTCCTTTAATTGCTTAACATATGAAATGACTTAAATCTCTGTCTAATATTCATGGAAACATCTTACTTAAGCATGAGAAAATGTTATAAATCACCTCGACATACATTCACACAAAAAATGGATATTGAAATTGGTTTTGAATGTAGTTGCTATGAAAGATCTAGGAAAATGTAACATAAAATGACCAGTGCCTTATCCTAAGGTGGAGAATTCTAAATCACATAATTGAAAACATACAACATCATTACTCATGTCATAACAAATCCTATCAATAATGCCTTGAAGAAAAGGTAGGAACCACCACAAGGATGGACAAATTTCACTCGCACACTGCCTTGTTGATTCTTTTAATTGATTATTTTATTCCCGTGGGCTAGTGGGCGACCAATATAATGCACTTAGTGGGACGTGATGACCACTGCCTAAAGGTTTTTTTAAAGGAATGTGCATTTATTGATGAATTAAGAGGGGCCGTTCGCTAGGCTATAATGATAAAATATTTTAGGCATGCCATAGATTTAGACTTAGGAAATATGGAAAATATTTAGAACATTTTCAAACCCATATAATATTTGACATAGATTAAAATGATTCAATAGGTAATGATTGGGAACAGTAGGTACTAGAGGCCAATAAGAAAAATAGTTAGATGACATTAGTTGTAACTTGAGATACCGGGAATGGGCTAGTGGTATTCAACTACAAATTAGACTTATGTAAGGGCCTTAACACTTAGGATTTTTCAAAGGGTTTAGGGCGTAGAAAAAACCCCAAAATAGAGGTAAGACCAAAATCCTAAGCCAAAGAACACAACCCAGACTAGAAAAGAAAGCTAAATATTCATCTAATATTAGTGGAACGCAAAAATTTTAGGGTTTCCACCAGTGGCTCCAGTTGGGTACATTTGTTCTTCTAGAAAAGAAAGAGATCTTAGAATCTCAAGGTTAAGCAAACCAAACCCAGAGAACAAAAACCAGGGATAGCTCGAAGAAGGAAGACTATACAAACCAAAGAAAAAGCACACCGAACCTATATAAAAATTATACATAATGTTACATTGTACATGGAAAATAAACATACCTTAGGAGAAGTATGCTTTCAAGAGCTGTCCATGTAGTGACAGTTCAAGGAACTCTCTGATCAAACTTTACAGATAATAGGAATCTACACAATGTGTGTTTGAAACTAGATAAGGACCTAATTGCAATGCATTGAATTTTCCATGTTTTCCCTTATCTTGAGCTAAACTTTCTTGGATAAGCTTTCTTGTCATATAAATGTTTGACTTGCAGTTGCAACTTAGCATTTTTATTCCGAGCTTCTCTTCTTATTTCATCCAACTCTATTAGAGCATCAACCTTGTGTTGCATCTCATCACAATATCTTAATCATATTCTTGAACAAATTTGTACATTTTCAACAAGTTTTTTTGAGGCATTCTTGTATCTAAACCATTTACGAAACCAAATGCAGAATTTCTAGTAGATTTCTTATTAATAACCCTATCTCCCCAAAGTGCAAGCTTCCATTTTGAGTCCCATGCTTTCTTATTTTTCTCAATCACCCTTTTGATAATCTTCATCAAACTCTTATTACTTGATTCTACCTGACCATTGCCTTATGGATGATGAATGGCTGTCATTAGGTCCTATCGCTTTTAGTTGAAAATGCATCAATAATATCAATCAAGTAGTGTTTGGAGGCTATATGCAATAGGGGAAATCTTGGATAACTCTCTTAGATTTTATAAATGTTTGAAACAATTATAGCTAGAAAGGCACTAGAATAGAAATAATAAAGTTGTTTAATCTAGAAAGCATGAAATGTTTAATCTAGAAAGCATGAAATACTTAATCTAGAAAGCATATAAACTACCTAAGAGGAAATACTTGCAGTAAAGATTCAAGGTTTAAATGAAAACAACTATCAACTAACAATTAACTATCAAAAAAAAGTAAACTTAACAACCTATAACTAAAAACCAGAGTGGATGCTCTAGAACTTCAAATAAATAGAACTAAAAGATTGCAAACTTGAACTACGACTTGCAAGATTAATTGACAGAGCTCGACACATACAAATAACATTCATCCATATTTATCATGTACAAAATATAAATAACAGAACTAAAAATGAAAATACTTATCTATCTATTCTACGATTCCATTGAGTGGCTAGCTCTCGAGTATGCCTACACTTAACTCAGATCACATGAACTTTTGTATCTTCCAAATTAATCCATCCAAGACAATTCTATTGCACAGTACTAGTAACTCAAAATAAGAATAGAAAATCTTATTTTATTCATATCAAAAAATGTGTAACATAGAGACATAGTTCTAATCATATTGTGACAACATAACGATATCCAGTATGCATTGTTTCTGGTGGTTACATATATATACAAAACTTGCTAACAAAATCCTATATTTCAGGTGGTGGAAGATGACCACTGAAAAAGTCTTCTAACATAATTCAACTACCCAACAGACTAAAGTCCATAACATAAACACATTAAAGAATCAAAGTGAGTCATAAATTTTTTAAATAGAAAGTAAACATAAAGCATTTAAAAGGATTGTTCCACTATGCACTCCTGAAATTATGACGCCTAGACTTTCAGAGCTTTACTTTAACTATTTGAAATCTACTTTATGTCCACTTAGTCATGCATAATGACTTGTACAATACTAAAAACTATATCATTATGTTAGCGCTAGTGAGCTTATTTCAATCGATTTTAGGAAATAAAGATTATACATCTTCTTACAAAAAGTAAGCAATTATTAATCCTAAAGATAAAAAATTGGCAAGGTAAAAGTGATTCAAAGAAATAAGGAAGGGTATTTGGCTTATTATTTTCATGAGGTTATTTATACCTCATCACTTCTCCCCCTCCTACACTTGAGTAGGTCCTCTTGCTCTCTATTGTGTCCTCTACCTTTCCATTTCCTTGTTCCTCTTTAACTCCTCATATTTGGTACTGAGGTCATATGGATCCTCTACTTCACTATCCCACTCATAAGGATTCCTGAGAAAACCCTCGTTGAATTTAACCCTTAATTTCCATGCTTTTAGGGTTTTGTTCTGTGGTGACATGTACTACAGGGGGTGGTGAAAGAAGTAATGGTGGTTTATACCTCATTACCATCCATTCAGTTTTAAGCTGCTCTAGAATATCTACCAAGGCCTCTACTCTTTTGTAGGACCACTTAATGTTAGTAGGTGAAATTACTTCTCTCCTTTTAAGGTACATAGGAAGAGGAGTGTATCTCTCTTCATAGGAATTAAATTCTTTTCCTATCAATTCCAACCCTTGGACTTTGAAATTCTCAAAACAGATTCATAGATTATCATTATACTTACTTCTCATAGTTTCATTGACCTTAATGCTCTAGAATTGAACTTTAAAAGTGGAAGGTTTCCTATTAGGGTACCGCATTTGAAGTTGAACAATATTTTCTTCCTGTGAATAATCCCTTGTTCTTTCTTGCCATTAAATTTGGTTTTGCATGATGGACATAAATGATCCGAGCTGAACTTCACCCACAAAGAGATTAATAAAGAAATCAATATTCCTTTCCAGGAACAAATTGTGTATAAATAATTCACACAGTAGGTTTTGTTGAGTAGGTGTTGATTCTTTAAATTATTTTACAAATTTCTCATCATCCGAATCTTGTGGAAGATTACAAGAAATTATTAGTAGTTTCCATCTGAATAGTTTATCATTAAAAAACATAGAATATAGTCTAGATGGCTTCCTATAGGCTAACAATAGTTCCCCAATTTTGCATGCATTTGTCTTGGCCTAATGAATTCTGTCATGTGATTCTTTTAACAAAACTATCTCCTTCTTTAGCCTAGCATTCTCTATACTTTCCTGTCTTAGAAAATAACACCTTTCCATCCATGTGACCAACAATGGAGGTATATGAACTTGAAACCATTCCATTTTAGTTGGTTCAGTCTGTATCTCCTTTGACTCAATTGTTGGTTTAATAGTAATCTCTTGCAAAGCTTGGTCCAACTCAACAATTTTACTCAATGATGCATTGAGCTTAGATTTTTGTTTGTCCTTTTTTTCTTCAAAAGCTACAAGTAATTGCATAAAATTATCAGTTGAAATTTTGATTTGTCTGTCTTTTTCAGAAAAAATTGGACAACATGCCATTTACCTTCTTCATTCCATTGGTGCACCTGAAATTTCAATTGTTCAATAGTTTTATCTTTTTGTTCTATTTGAATTTTGAATTTGCAATTTCCTAATCTCTCTTCTTCAAAAATGTAGTGTGCACATCTATCTCTTCTTGTTGCTGATTGATCTGGTCTTCATTTTTCTACAAATGACATTTCAATTGAGCAATTTATGCTTTTAGTTCCTCTAACTTTGTTTCTCTTTGATCAGATTTTTCAACCTCTGTATTGGTAGAAAAAGGAAAATTGGAAATTCCTACATCATCACTAATTATATTTTCCTCATTATGAAATTCAAATGAACCTTTCTTAGTAACATTAGCAAATAAGGGAGACAAACATTCCATAGTTTCATCCTCAACACCCAAATGATGTGGCGACTATTCCCCTACTTCTTCTTGTCCTGACTGTAATGGCATATCTTCTCTGTCGGCCTTAGGGGATTTACTAGTTTCTTTTTCACTTCCTTTTGTTGCTTCCTCACAAGGCTGAACCTCAGTTTCTAAGGACTGGACTTCAATATTATATGGTTGTTGACTATGCCTTTTCTTTTTAGGGGCATTCAATAGGCCACTAGCTAGGACACCACTAATTTCAGAAGATAATCACTTACTTCTCCTCAAAGGAGGAGATGTTTGCGATGTTACCCTAGACCTATTTTTATTCTTGCAAGAGGGAGCTTCCTCATCTCCTGAGTTTATTATATCTACATTTTATTCATTGCTAGGGGTTTTTGAAATATTGGGTAAAGATTCCGACGCTTCACCGTCAGGAGTTATTATGGAATGTGGGGGTTTAGAAGCATCTAGAGGCTCAAGGGGATGCTCTTACAAATTTTGAGTCACCCACCCATATGATTCACCTTCTCCAAGGTGTCTTATAGGCTCTGTATTCTCAAAATTTTGAAGAAATTTCTACCATTTTCTTTCCATTTTCTTTCAGAAATGATGTTTACAAATTAAGTGGACAAGGCCATGGTGTTTAAGCAGCCCTGAACCAATTTTGAATCTCTCAATCATGCTAATAATAGAATCACAAATAAATGTAGGAAAATTAACCCTAAGTGAAAATTTTCCAGTGCCATGGCGCAAATGGGTGAGTAGGCAAAAAGGTGGACCTACAATTACTAGACATTGTCCCTCACAAGTGAAATACATAATAATCCAAGACATTGTTGTTCTCCATGGATATGGGATGGAAATTCTTTGAAATCCTTTGTTCTGCCCTCCATTACTTACAGTGAACAAAGAACGAGGCTCCCCTTCCCTACTAAAGAGCTCTATCATTTTTTGATAGGATATATTTGTTATCTCTGAAAAATTACTACCCTCATTTTTATGACCAGATAGATGAGAAATGATCTTAGGACTCACCTTGAATCACTTGCCTCATACTATATATTGACCATATGATAAGTTCTCCACAAATTCTTTCATCAGTTGCTCGTTGTGCCCCTCAAATTTCTGTATGGATTCTAGCCATCCAACTCTCTGGAACAATTCCAAAATACTACTTAGTGCCAAAAGTTTGTCTGCAAAAGCTGGCTTAAATTTCCACTTAGCTCCTCCCATACTATGTTTTTTATGGCTTTCCTTTATTTTTGCTAAAATGTCATGATGCTCAAAGAAAGCTGTTTAAACAAAATTTAATCACAGAGTAAAGAAAATGCAACTTTTCAATCACTTGTACTTGATACAGCTGATGGGACATGAATTAATTGTCACATTTGGGATTCGATGTACTTTGATTATTACTTTTCATGGGAAAAATTGCAAAAATTTTCATACCTCAAGCAAACATACAATTGCACATTTTACTAAATTTGGAAAGGGGATGGTTCGTGCCAATTTATTTATCTCTATTTAAAATAATTACCTACTTAAAGTAAAATTTGTACATACCGTACGTCCCATCATCAATTTGAAAATCACTTACCTTTGTTGACGTAACAGTATAATTGTATTAGCTGGTGAGGATGGCATTGAATTTATTATGAACGTGGATGATACAACTAATTAATGGAAAAAATATTATGACAAAAAAGTAGCCATAAATGTTTTAATTTATTATGATAGGAGATGGAAATGTAGGGTGTGGACTTTGAGGGTGATGGAAAAATTTAATAATGGGCATGTGTATGACGCTGGAAAAAAATCAAAGCATTTTGGAAAGGAAAATAATTTATAAAAATCCAGAACATCATTGGAAGATGTGGTCGGGGTGGAGAACAAAAAGTTCCAGAGCATACTGAGAGATGCACCTGAAATGAAAAAGTGAAGTGGAAAAATTCTAGAGCATCGCTGGGAGATGCAACCAAAGTGAAAAAGAAATTTTCGGAGCATCGTGAAAAGATGTCGTCAGAATGCAACAATGAAATTTTTGAAGCATTGCCGAAAGATGCAACTGGAGCAGCAACCAAAATTTTTTAGAGCATTGCTGAAAGATGCCGTGGGAAGAAGAACGTAGAATTTCTGGGGCATTATGGAAAGATGTTGCCGAAAGGAAGAAACAAAAAAATTCCAGAGCATTGCTGAAAGATGCAACCGAAATGCAACAAGAAAATTTCTGTAGCATCGCTGAAAGATGCCGCTAGAAGGAGGAAGAAAAATGAAGGAATTTGGACAAACTTTTCAGAGCATCGTTGAAAGATGCACTAGACTGCAGGAATAAAACAAGGAACGACACCAGTTGGGTGTGCAAGTTTTGGAGCATCACAACAACTGATCCAACATGTTTCAAAGCATCACAACAAGATGCGCCATAATTTTTGTTTGATTAAAATAAAGTCCTACAAAACAAAAAATGAAATTTATCCAAGTCCAAAAGATGGAGAATTCAAAAGAAATGCTCTAAAGTAAAGTAAATACATACACATGCAATTTATTTATTTATTTTTTGTTTTGTTTTTTATTTATAATATATGTAACAACCAAATTAATAAACTACATTGGCTCTTCCATAGCTGAGTCAATGCATTGGATTTCTCCTTGCATTTCTACCATTTTTGTAAATTCTTCCCTGTTAACTAGTTTATCATAGATGCATAATCGATGTCCATTGACTAGAAGGGTTCAAGTGTCACCATCAATAGGTCTGAGTTGCATTGCTCCATTTAGAAATACTTCAAAAATTTCATATGGACCCATCTAATGAGTCCTCAGTTTCCCTTGGTGATCTTTATATCGAGAGTTGAATAACAGTGCCCAATCCCCATTATGGAATTCTCTTTCCTTAATATGTTTATCATGCCAAGTCTTCCATTGTTGTTTCACAAGTTCAGTTTGATGGAAAAATTCTAGATGGATTTCATCTAATTCACTTAGCTATAGGACTAGTTCAACCTGGGCTCGTTTGAGATCTAAGCCTAACTCCATTGTTGTCCTCAAGGTTTGCAGTTCAAATTCAATAGGTAAAAGGGGTTTCTTCCTAAAAACTAATTCATACAAACTGAAACTAGTTGTTGATTTCCAAGTTGTGTTATAAGCCCAAATGACTTCAGGTAGTTTCATGGCCTAGTTTTTTCTCCTTGATGAAATTATTTTTGTTAAAATATTCTCTAGCTCCTCATTAGTGACTTCAAATTGACCATTTTCATGTGGGTGGTAGGGTGATGAATTCTTATGGCTTACCATGAAATGACCAGTGAAAGCTAACATAACCTTGGACATAAATTGGGGTCCTTGATCTGTGAAAATTGTTTTAGGGGCTCCAAATCTAAGGAAAATCTTGTTATACAGGAATTCAACTACTTGTTTTTCCCTAGTGACTCTTAGAGCTTGAACTTCTACCCACTTGGTCAGATAGTCGATATAGACCAAAATATACTCTTTCCCTTGTGAAGGGGGGTCTATAGGACTGATAAAATCCAATCCCCATTTTTCAAATGGTTCAAGAACTACTTGGGGTTGCAGAGGAATTTCGGTGGATGAAATGGGTCTCTCTACTCTTTGGAATTCATCAGAATGGTGAGCATATTTCTTTGCATCTTTATCCATAGAGGGCCAATAATACCCTACACCCAAAATCTTATGAAATTCCCTCTTGGTAGAATAATGGCCTATCGAAGGGTCCTCATGGCAAGCTCTAAGAATGCTATATGTTTCATCTTCCCCTCCACAACCTCATAAAACCATATCAGGATTGCATTGAAATAATATCCCATTAATCCACTTGAACATAGCGCTTTCTTGAACAAGATGTTTCTTTTGTTTTGATGTAAAATCTGGTGGCAACTCTGAAGTAGCCAAATAATTGGCAATATCAACAAACCAAGGGGTCTTAGTGTAGATGGAAAAAAAAATCATCTGGGAATTCATATTGAACAGGAGCACAATCTCTATTATCTTGTTTGATGCGAGATAATAAATTTGCAACTATGTTAAACTTCCCTAGGTTTTCAATAATGGTAATGTTGAATCTTGTAAAAGTAACAAGCACTTGATTATCCTTCCATTTACTATAGGTTTGTTCATTAGGTACTTTATGGATGAATGGTCTGTAAATACAGCTACTTTGTACCCTATTATGTAATGTCTAGATTTCTTGATTACATGTACTACAACTAAGAATTCTTTCTTCATGGTGGTGTAATTCCATTTAGTGGGAGTTAGATTCTTACTAATGAAATATATAGCATAATTTCCCCCATTCTCATCCTCCTGACCTAATACTACCCCAATATCATCATCAGAAGCATTTGCATAAATATGGAATGGAAGGTTCCAATTAGGTCCATGTAGGACAAGAGCAAAGATGAGTTTCTCCTTAATTATCTTAAATGATGATTGACACTTTGCTCTCTAGATAAAATCTACATTCTTTTGGAGAAGGGAAAACATAGGGGCTACAATCTTTCTGAAATTATCTATGAACCTTCGGTAGTATCCAACATGTCCTAAGAAACTCCTAACATCAGTTTGGTTTTTTGGAGTCACAAGTTGTTGTTTCACCTTGATTTTCTTAGGATCCACTTTTATCCCTTCAACTAAAACATGGTGTCCCAATACTATTCCTTATTCCACCATGATTAGATATTTTTCACGACTCAGGGATAGTCGATGGTCCTCACATCGCTTCTGTAATTTGTCCATATTTTTTAAGCCTTCATCAAGAGTTTACCCATACATAGTGAATTCATCCATATAGACTTCCACATAGTGATTCACTAACTTAGTGAATATTACTAGGATAGAACTCTGAAATGTTGTAGGAGCATTGCATAGACCAAAGGGAAGGACATGATATGCGAACGTTCCCCAAGAGAAAGTAAAAGTTGTCTTATCTCGGTCTTTAGTTGCAACTGGTATTTGATTATATCTACTAAATACATCCAAGAATGAGAAGTGCTTTCTTCCAACCAAATTGTCCAAGGCTTGGTCTATGAACGGTAGAGGGAAGTAATCTCTATGGGTGGCCTTGTGAAGTTCCCTATAATAGAAACACACTCTCCACTTCCCATTTTTCTTTGGAACCACAACCAGAGGTGAAACCCATTTGTTGTCAGAAATGGGATAGATAAACCCCACTTACAAGAGTTTCTCAAATTTATTATTAACGTCTTTCAAAGCAGGATTGAGCCTTCATTGTGGTTGACGAACACGTATAACATCCTTAGAATAGATGTGGTGGGTAAAAAAACTTGGGTGTATTCCTCTCATGTCTATATAATTCCAAGCAAAAGCTTTATATTTTTTCACCAAAACATCAAATAATTTATGCTCTTCTGGCTTTGTCAACTAGCTATTGATATTCAAAGTTTTTCTTGGTAATAACATGATGCTTTTGACCCCTAGATGGTTGGAGGTGATAGTATAAACTTCTCTAGTCAAAGTGTTGAGGGGACCACTATATGTTGTATGGTTTTATGAAGTATGGTAATATCTTCAAAGAAGTGATTAGTTTTTGGAATGATATTATCTAGAGGACAAGGTAATCCAATGAATCTAGTGTAATCAAATTCAGTGTGATCGATGTTGATTGGGTCCCCTAGAATCTCATCTACGTCTAATATTTATTCATCACTTGATTCCATGGTATATTTTCCATATTATTTTCCAATTCATCTTTGAACTCTTCACCATGTTGTTTTATGAATACCATAGCAAGTGAGGCTATATTTTCTTATTTGTTGGGACCATCTAGTTCATCAATCCAAACTTTGTTATGTTCATTAGGTTTAGCGGGAGGATACAAAATAAATTCTTTCTGTTAAGACCATGTGAAAATGGTCATTCTTCCCTCTATGTAATCAATCTTGGCTGCAATGGTAGCTATCCATGATCTCCCTAGAATTATAGGATTTAATTGTCCTTTGGTGTGAGAGACTAGATTACTTGAAAGTCCACCGGATATTCCCAACCACCAACCTTAACGAGAACATTTTCTAAGACACCTTTGGGAATAGTGATAGATTGATTTTCCATTTGTAACACTGTAGTTGTGGGATGCAAATCAATAACTCCCAAATTTTCCACTACATGGACTGTCATTACGTTAATGGCTACTCCTAGGTCCACAAGTGCATTAGGTATTGCTACCTCATTAATTGTCACTGTTATAAGTGGAATTCTTGGATCATCATATTTCAAAACTATAGTTTTTCCACCCAAAAATTCAACTAGGTAACCATTTATGTGAACATTACTAATCCATTTTAGTTTCCTTCCTGGTGTTTTGATACATAGCTATTTGATCAGTTGGTTTAGTTTAGGAATCTCTTTAATTTCTTGTAACATAGGAACCTCAATTTGAAGTTTCTTAATCTCTTGTATCAGTGTGGTTTTGGTGGATAAGGACATTTTCAGAGGGTTTTTTAAAGTGGTTGGTTTCAGATGCTCTAGAAAAGGTGCTTGAGTTTTCTCTTTCAAGGTGGAGTCATTCTTTAAAGGATCAGTTGGAGATAGACCACCCTCCTCCTAAGGTAACTTAGAAGTCCCAAATGGAGATGGTGGAAGGGTCTTATCTTGGGTACTCACTAGGCTTTTCTCTAAAGGTGTGGAAGATGTCTTAGCTATCTCAATAGATTCTTTAATCATCTCATCCAAGATTTTAACTATGGTAAGATGCTGGAGTGTTTTTCTTGACCTTAAATGTAGGTTTTCACAATTGGATGGCATTCAATCTAGTCACATTTTCCTATTTCATAGAATACAATAGGGTATTTTGATGATTGTTCTTTGGATTAGGGACAGGTTGTGCTGGAAGTTGTGGTTGGTTGACCTACTTGTTTTGTTGAGGGTTCTGAGGAGCTAGTAAAATATTCTACTACAGATTATGCATTCTTCTTGGCCCAGTATAAAACTGATTTTGAGGTTGGTTTCATTGAGGTGTAGGATTTTGTGGAGGATACCATTGTTGTTGAGTCTAAATTTTCCATCGAGGGTTTCCCCAAGACTGGTTTTCCCACTCAGGTGGTCGCCAAGGATAAGCTCCCCAGTTAGGTGGTGCTTGAGGTGAAGGTGCCGACCATTGATTGTTATTCCAATTTTTTGGAGATCGCTAGGTGGGATTTAAATTTTGACCAGAAGAGAAATTCCCTCCAAGCCATGGATTTATAAAGTTGACCTCTTCCTCAACTTGAGATGTCCCTTTCTTGGAATTCTTGATTGCATTTAAGATCTCACATTGATCAGTGACATGACTCTTCCTAAAAACTTTGCAAAAACCATTTTTGTCCAAAGGGCATTCTCTTAAGAGATGTATGTTTCGACACCTAGGATAATAAATAGATAAGGTCTCAAGATTACATGTTTTGGCTTGTATTCCATCCAACGTGGTGTTTAACTAAACAAGAATATTAGTTTTGAGATTTTCTATTTCCTCACGTAGTTTACCTATCTCATTAGAACCTCTAAAAAGTGTAGTTTTACAAATACCTCCTCGAATATGAGAGAAGTTTCGACATAACTCAGTGATATCTTCAAGTCCAAGTTGGGACACATTTCCTTTTCCCATCAAATATAGACTTCTCCCAGCATCTTTATCAAGTCCTTTGAGAAATATGGTCTTCAAAATCTCCAAACTTATGGCCTCTTTGCCACATCATTCAGATAAGAAGATGAACCTATTCAAGTAATTTACTAAGCTTTTATCTTCGTTTTGTCTTATTTTTAACAACTCCTCTTTCCTACTGCTAACTCTACAATAAATCTGATATTTATCCATAAAGGAAAAATCTATATCATCCCAAGAGGTTATCGACCTTGAAGCTAATCACATGAACCAATGCATTACTATGTCCCTCAGGGTGGTAGGAATTTTTTCAATTTTTGGTTATCATTCTTGTAGTCATATGTCTAACACAAAACTTTAAACTCAAATAGGAACTGGTAAGGGTCTTCAGAGGATAAACCTTTGAAGGTTGGCAAGAAGGTTGGTGAAATTATTTTCATAGGCATATCTTCATTTACATTGATAGTAATTGCATAAGTAAACGTACAAGATCCCTCTACTAGGTTAGCAACATTTCTATGGTCACCCATATTGTTGAAAGGAATGCATTCCTCTTCAAAAGTTTTCTCTATTCGCTGAGGTTGTGGGGTATGCAAAGGAATGGTTTCCTCTACAAATGTTTGTTCTAATGGGTGAATTTCTGAGGTATATTAGGAGGTATTAGGTTGATCCTGCTTGATCAATTCTTCAAAATTTCTTCAGCTAAGAATTCTTTCTCCCTACTTGTTGTTGGAACATCTTCTAGGGGGGTTTGGCATGAATCTTTCATGAGAGCCTCATTTCCTAACCATGTAGAAAAAGAAGCCTGGATACTATCTATATTTTTTCCTAAAAGAGGTATTCAAGCAATCTCCTACTAACACTAGATAAGGAATTTCCCCGACAACGATGCCAAAAAGTGGTAGGCGGGCATTAGGTCCTATCACTTTAGTTGAAAATGCATCAATAATATCGACCAGGTAGTGTTCAAAGGCCATATGCAATAGGGGACATCTTGGATAACTCTCTTAGATTTTCTAAATGTTTAAAATAGTTGTAACTAGAAAGCCACTAGACTAGAAAGCATAAAGTTGTTTAATATAGAAAGCATGAAATGTTTAATCTAGAAAGCATATAAAATACCTAAGAGGAAATACTTGCAGTAAAGCTGTAAGGTTTGAATGAAAACAACTATCAACTATAAACTAAATATTAACATAAAGTAAACTTAACAACCTATAACTAACAACTAGAGTGGATGCTCCGAAACTTCAAATAAACAAAAATAATTGATTGCAAACTTGAACTACGATCTATAGGATGAATTGAAAGAGATCGACACATAAAAATAACATTCATACACATTTATCATGTACATAATAGAAATAATAGAAAAAAAATGAAAATACTTATCTATCTATTCTACGATTCCCTTGAGTGGCTAGCTCTCGGGTATGCCTATGCTTGACTTAGATCACATGAACTTCTATATATTCTAAATTAATCCATCCAAGATAATTCCATTGCACAATACTAGTAACTCAGAATAAGACTGGAATAACTTATTTTATTCATATCAAAAAAAGTGTAACATAGAGACATAGTTCTAAGCATATTATGATAGCATAACAATATCCAATATGCATTGTTTCTGGTGGCTACATATATGTACAAAACTTGCTAACAAAATCCTATATTTTAGGTGGTGGAGGATCAACATTGAAAAAGTATTCTATAGAATTCAACTAACTAACGGATTGAAGTCCATAACATAAATGCATTAAAGGCTCAAAGGGAGCCATAAAGTTTTTAAACAAAAACTAAACAAAAATAATTTAAAAGACTCATTCCATTATTCACTCCTGAAATTTTGGCACCTAGACTTCCGAAGCTTTATCTTCAACTATTTAAAATATGCTTTAAGTTGACTCAGTTGTGCATAATGACCTATAAAATACTAAAAAATATAACATTATGTTAGTGCTAGTCAACTTATTTCACTCATTTTTAGGAAATAAAGATTATATATCTTATTACAAAAAGTAAGCAACTATTAATCCTAAAGATAAACAATTGGCAGGGTAAAAGTGATTGGGAGAAATAAGGAAGGGTATTTGGCTTATTATCTTCATGAGGTTATTTATATCCCATTAGATGATAAGGAGAAGAATAAGATATCTGGATTCCATTCTTATCACAAAAATCTCTAAACTCATCCAATCTGAAACACATGGCATTGTCAGAGATAATCTTCTTAGGGAATTCAAACCTAATCAAAATTTTTTTCATTAGAAAATCAATCACAAATTTTCTTGTTGCTTTATTTTTGGGGATTTATTCTACCCACTTTGTAAAATAATCAGTGGAATCAAGAATCCAAGAGTGTCCCCCATTGGATTTATTAGAGATTTAACCAAAGAAATCAATACCCCACTATTGAAAAGGAGCTTGGACTAAAATTGGTCTAAGTGGCATTTTTTTTGAAAATTTCAACTTTCTTGAGAACCTTTGGCAAGCATCACAAGTTTTTACAAACTTGTTGGCATCTCTAAATATTGAGGGCCACCAAAATCCTACTCTCAAAATTTTATGGGTAGTTGTCTCTTCCATGTAATGGCCTCCATAGACTCCACTATGTATTTCTGTTAGGAGTTCCAATTCTTGCTTTTCATCAAAACATTTAAGTAACACTCCTTCTGTAATCCTACACTAAATCTCATTTCTAATGATTACATACTTAATAGCTTGCAATTTCAGGGTTCTTTTTCATTATCTACCAGACCTTCAGGGCATTGCATAGTTTGCAAATATTGAACTATCTGCCTGTACCAACCACATGTTTGCATATCATATATAGTTGCAACATATACACTTTATATTTGATTGATTTGGTTGGCTTCCAAGTTGGTTTTAGCCATCAACTTAGCTAAACCTTGTCCTTTCACTAGCTTGGTGATTTGGACATCTATGTGGAACTCATGGATCCTATTGATGCACCTACACCTTCTCCCTTTAACCTCTTGTTGAGTGAAAATATCCTTTATTGTAGCACCTTGGAAATAAGCAATGATTGTAGCTCCCACTAAATATATTATAAAATTCTTCACTGATTTTACCAAGGCATAAGCCTGTTTCTTTGTCATATCATATTTAAGTTTTGAAGCCTGCAATGATTTGCTGAAAAATGCAATGGGTTTCTCAAAACCCTCTTCATTTTTTTGTAAAAATTTGACAACAATTGTGTAAATGATGCAAAAAGAAAAATTTGCATAGGCTTGGAGAGATATAGAGACTTGAATACTGGAGCCTCCTTTATAACTTGTTTGATACTCTTAAATGCCATACTAGGCACCTCACTCCAAGTTACCTTTTCTCCTTTCTTTAACATCTTGGAAATTGGATGGGTAATTTCTGCAAAATTTGTTACAAACCTCCTTAAGAAATTGATCTATCTGAAAAATGACTGGATGCCTTTGATATTCTTTGACCATGGAATTTTATCTATTGCAACCACTCTTTCAAGATCAATTCTTTTTCCTTCCTTTGAAACAATATGGCCAAGTAACTTTCCTTCTTTCACCCGAAATACACACTTCTTGGGATTCAAAGATATGCCATATCCAAGTACCTTGGAAAATAGCTTCTCTAGATGCATACAATGGTCTTCTTCTTTCTTTCTATATGCTATCAAGTCATCTTGATAAACTACTAACAATAAAATTAGAAAAGGACACATCCATTGCCCTTTTAAAAGTAGCACCTCCATTTGTAGGCCAAAAGGAATCCGAACATAAAGATAAGTGCCCCAAAGGAGTAGTAAACACCATATTATACTACTCAAAATACTTAACCACCACTTGATTATACCTAGAAAAACAATCCTCATAGATAGAGGCTCACAACCATTCACTTTTTGTAACATAGCTTCCATGTTGGGTAATGGATAGTTGTCTTTCAATGATGATATATTTAGATTTCTGAAATCCACACAAAGTCTTATATCACCATTCTTTTTTCTCATTGGAACTAAGTTAGACACCCATGTAAAATGCCTAATTGGTTTAATGATACCTCCCTCCCTTAACTTGACCAATTCTTCTTGCATCTTATGTGCCAATGTAGGATTGATTGGCCTTCACTTTTGCCTAAAAGGCTTAGCATCAGGTTTCAAGGGAGTATCATATTGAAACAAGTATTCCCTATAGGACTTTAAATCATCAGAAGATCAGGAAAACACATGCTTGTATCTTCTCAATAAAGCAATCAATATTTCTTTGACACGAGGTTTCATCTTCTTTCCAATTTAGACTTTCTTAGGAGGATTTTTTGTGCCAAGGTTGAGCTCTTCTAGATCCTCCTTATGAGTATATGTTTTCTTGACATTTCTCCTGTCAAGTCTGTCAAATAACCTTTCCAAAGAAACTAATCCCTTCGGGATTTTGTTAGTTTTTAATTGAATGAAGTTTCGAAAAAGCATTTTCTTGCCATCCACTTCTTACACAAAATCTCCAAAGTCAATTTATTGAGCTTCATACTCATCTACACACTATAAGAATCTCAAAATATCCTCATCATCATTAAAAACCTACCAATTTCATAAATTATCAAGAACTAAAGGTCTGATCTACACTTCAAATTTTGAAATGGCAGTAAAAGTAATGTTATCTGGTTGGAGTGCAATATTGGCAAGTAAATTTATGACTTGGTTCTTACTCCTATCCAACCAGTCAATACCAAAAGAATCAAACTATTCTATTGAGTCCCAAATAGAATTCCTATACTATCTCAACCTGTTATTCTTTGATGCATACCTTGACCTAAATTGAGAAAAAAAAATCTCTAAATCTCCAATAACTCTTAACTTATTGATTCCATGTTTCTCGACTAGTCTTAATCCTAGTATCAAAGCTTCATATTTAGATACATTATTTGTACATGCAAATAGCAATGAAAATGAAAACTTAAAGGTTCTACCGCTAGGGGAAATGAGTATCACCCCTACACCAACTCCTTCTTTTGAGGAAGCACCATCAAAACACATGCTCCATAATTCATCATTGTTTTCTTGCTGCAATACTTCCTTTTCAAGGGGTGCAAGTTGTCTATCCTCTTTTTCTTATGACTCTTCAGCTCTAAAGTTATCAATATCAATATCCACAAAGTGAATTATGTCCTCTTGATCCACAAATTCAATCATGTCTGGGGCTCTTGGTTCCCTCACAAGCTTAATGTATTTTCCATCAATTTGAAATGTGGAAAAAGAAATTTCACATTGCATGATACCTCCCATGGAAGTACTCCATTTTATTGACAAAAAAATACCATAGTTGGGTGGGATATCGACCACAACTATGATCATAACAAACTCCTTGTCTGGAAAAGAAACAAGTCTATATGGGACATCCTTGATTACTCCTATGATTGGGATTTCTCTTGAATCAATGGCATAGAAATTTCCATAATCACAGTTCATCTTAAAACCCATCTCTTTCATAATCTCAACTGACATGATGTTAGATGAAGCTCTTAAATCAGTCATGCAATTTTTGAGACATCAAAAATTAGAGTCACATAAAAAGGATAAATATTACTTGGGAAATTTGTGATAGTGCTGCCTAAGTAAATATGAGGGATTTCACTAATGGATCCCTCAACTCCCTCTTCAATCACTTTACTTCCACTCATTTTAGGCTGAGTAGACACCCTTTTATCATCACAGGCCGTAGTAGCACCATTGATAAGGGCTACTTCCCTTTGTTTATGTTCTTCATTTATCATCATCTCCATTAATGGGACTATCACTTTGACTTGAGAAAGTAGATAAAACATGTTAACATGATTATCCTTAGGTAGTTCATAAGGTACTACACTCTTCTCCTCAATCTTGACCATCTATTGTTCACATTTCTTTCGAAAATCCTTCTTTTCCTCCTCCATATTTGACTTTTGATTCTTTTTTTACAATAGGAGAAACAATCTCATCATTTTTCTTAGTTGTATTATCTTTCTTATCCCAAATCCTAGGTCCTTTATTCTCCTTAGCTTTGACCTCTCCTTCTTTACTATCTTCCTTAGCTCCCTAGTTTTTGCATTTTTCTCCTTGATGAACATGCTTCCTGGTTTGCTTTGATCAAAATTCACAATTATATTCTTCAAATTGTGACTGTTTCTATCTTGTGCAACCAATCCCTTTGTCAACCTTTGATACTCCTCATCAGAGGGTCTTCTTAGAGACACATTCATTTAATTTGTCTCCAAATCACAAACATTATGCTCAACATTTTCATTTTCAACAAGAAAAAATTATTGATGATAAGCATATAATTTATACCTTTGATTGTCAACATCAACCTCACATGACTCTTCATCTGAAGAGCATTCATCTCTAGCAAAATATGATTTGTGCATAAGCACACATATTTCTACACTATTTTCTTGAAGTGTATCATAATCATCAGATTCATTTTGTCCTTCATAATCATCATGAGAAGTGTGTGGAAATTGGAAAAAATACACCAGGGTACCTCATCAACAAACTTTATAGAGTTATTTTGTAACGGATCAAGAGGAATCTTTCTCTATGTATTATTTTGAGTACTCTAAATTGGATTTCCATTATGTCAACTGGTGTTGTAAGGATGGTCTAGTACCCTAGGAGGTCTTTCATTTCTTTGGAAATAAGGCTTGTCATTTGTCAACCCCTTCTCTTGCCTGACAAGTCTATAAATGATATCCATGTAACTTGCAACCTTACCTATCTTGTCCTCAAGTGAAGATACTTTCTCTGTAGAGTTTTTGTCTTCCTTCTTTGGGTTATTTAAGATCTTGACATCATGTCTCCTCCCTACCTTTCATGATGCTCTTCTATTAATTTCAATATGTAATGCAATCCTGAAGGCATCCCTCAAGGTTTAAGGATTATTATCTCATAGTAGACCTAGCTCACTTTTGAATCAAAGGAATTGAAATACTTGACCAAACATACATTATCATTTAGCCGTAAGTCAACAGGAAATCTATTCATAGCCTTCTAGAATCTAGTATTGAAATCAACAACCATTTCATTTGAACCCTTAGAGATATTATTGAATTCACTCGACAAGAACCTTGCATTAGTCTTATCACCATATTGTTCTCTAAATATCCTCTTAAATTCCTCCCATGATCCAATGCTCTCCATTGGAAGATATATATACCATTCCATAGCATCTTCAATGAGTGACTGTATAAAGAGTTTCATCACAACGTCTTCAACCTCCACGTCAAAATCGTCCATCATCTTTACAAACAATTTTAGGCGATCGTCACCACTTATTGCATTATTTCCAAAGAATCTAACCAATACATTCCTTACATCATTAGGGAACTGGTTTGGGTAACCAGGTATCCCAGAAAATAATAACTATCTATACTATCCACTTGGATAGGTCTTCTAGTGAACCAATCCCTTTGATTATTATGAGGTCCATTTTTATCTTGATCAGTAGACTATTTATTTTCTTTTCCATTTCCACATCCACCACTTCCATTTCCACTTCCACCTCTAGATTTGGTATTCTCATTTTTGTTGCCACCTCCACCTCCACCACCAGTACATCTAGGGATATATACACCTCTAGATTGAGTGTTTTGTGACTGGGGATTAGGAATGGAATGACCAAAACTTGAAGATCTTGGGTCTGGAATGGAGGTTTTGAGAAATGCAATATTATTTTCTATTTTTGCATTTGTAGCAAGAATTTGCATCTTATCCAACTCCTTTTGTAATTTCTCATTTGTTAATTGTAACATGAAAACTTTAGGATCAGCGGGTGCATTTGATGGAATGGATTTAGTTTGTGCATTTTGGTAGATGTGTTAGTGGAGGAGGCACTTTTTTTTTCATTTGGGGTTGCTTTCTTGGGCTGACCCATAGGTCTTTTTCCATTATCTATAGGTTGGGATTTCTTGACAATAATAGAGGGATTTGAAACTTTAGTTTCTATAATGGAGCTAGTATATGTGATTGTTGTAGTGGTTCTAATAGGCATAGTTACCTTAGGCTAATCAAAGGTTTCCCTAACAATAGGTTGAAAGGGATCTTCAAGAATTGGTTCTTCTTTCACCATTTCTCTCATCTTTTCATCCCTTCTCCTAAATTGATCTCTCTTGATCATGGAAGCCTTTATTTTCTACTCCTTTTCCTTTTCTTGTTTTAATCCCAATTCCTTGAGTCTCAACTCTTCTTATTGCAAATATTGCATATCCTTATTTATCTCTTCTTCATCCTCTAGAGTAACTTGAAATTCACTAGGTTCTGGGGTATAATAAGTAAGATTTAGTGCTTCTCTTTCAGAAGAGTGATGTGAAGTTCTACTACAAGATCTTTCTCTTGGATTGAAATTATCATCATTAAACATAGAGGTACCTTGAGGATTTTCCCTTCTGGATGGGAACTCAGATCCCTTATCCCAAAATTTCCATAACTCATATTCCTTTGATGCTAGAGGATTAGGATTAGACTGACTAGTGGTAACAAGGGGATCATTTGTAGCAAAATTTACCTCATCACTAGGGGGCATACCATAATCAAATATTTCTTCATGAGTATTTTTATTTAAAATTGCAGATACATGCTCAAGATTATTAGTAGACTTACTTACTTTATTGTTCTTTTCTATCCATGATGACTTCTTACTTTGTGGTAGCTCAGATTCCAACTTCTGCTTAGGATTCTTCTTTACATTGCTCCTAGTTCCTCTCATGGCTTCAAATTTCTCCTTACAAATATTCTTCTCTCTATTTCTTTTAACTTTTAAATTTTCACTAGCATAAGAGACTTCGGATTCACCACCCACCAAATGGGGAAATGAAAATATATCACACTTGTAAGAAGCTTTTGTAAATTCAAAGAGAATTTTGAACATATCCTGATAGGAAATCGAAAATGAAACTATAACTTGACTCACAGAGAATTGACATAACTTATGATGAAAATTTGTATAAATTATTCTTCCAACAACAAAGAAAAAAGAATTTCTTTGAATCTAATTGTACTTGATTTTACCTAGATACATTGGACTAGCTTTATCCCTAGCAGAGTCACCAATTTGTTGGTTATTTTGAATGAACCAAACTTTCTCATCAGTTATCTATGAATTTGTCAAATTCAATTTTCAATGACCTTGAGGGATCAACCAAAAAATATGTGAAAGCTTTCTAAGCTTTCCCTCTACACTTTGGGCTCTACAGAACCTAGGAGGGTGATCCCTACAATGTATTTTTTGATAATCTTGTGCCAATTATCATATACATTGTAAATTAATAGAAAAATTCTCCTTTAACTTATTAATAGATGAAATACCTTAAAGATTTGGCTAATCTTCATGGTGACATCTTATTTAAGCATGAAAAAATGTTACAAATCAGCTTGACATACATTCACACAGAAAGTGGATATTGAAATCGTTTTTGAATGTAGTTGCTATGAAAGATCTAGGAAACTATAACATAAAATGACTAATGCCTTATCCTAAGATGGAGAATTCTTAATCACATAATTTAAAACACACAACAACATTACTCCTATCATAAAAAATCCTATCAATTATGCCTTGAAGAAAAGGTAGGACCTGCGACAATGATGGACATGTGTCACTCGCCCACTGCCCCGCCGGTTCTTTTAACTAATTATTTTATTCCTACGGGCTAGCAGGTGACCAATATAATGCACTTGGTGGGATTTGATGACCATTGGCTAAAATTTTTTAAAAGGAACATGTGTTTATTGATGAATTAAGAGGGGTTATTCACTAGGCTATAATGATAAAATATTTTAGGCATGTCATAGATTCAGACTTAGGAAATATGGAAAATATTTAGAACATTATCAAACCCACATAACATTTGACATGACTTAAAATGATTAAATAGGTAACGACCGTTAACACTAGGCGCTAGAGGTTGGTAAGTAAATGAGTTATATGACATTAGTTGTAACTTGATATGTTGGGAATGAGCTAGCAACAATCAACTATAAATTAGACTTATGCAAGGGCCTTAACACTTAAGATTTTCAAAGGGTTTAAGGCATAGAGAAAACCCTAAAATAGGGGTAAGACCAAAACCCTAAGCCATAGGACACAACCTAGACCAGAAAAGATAGCCAAGTATGTAGATCTAATATTAGTGGAACACAAAAAATTTATGGGTTCCACCAACATGAGCGTAATGTGATCCCCCACATTTTTTTGTTTGATGTATCTCTCTTCATCTGCATTCCTCTACATGTATCTACATTCTTCTATATGCCGTAAACATTTATCTTTTCATTTGTATTATGTTTTCCTTTTGGGGATGATGCAAGGCATCGAGAAATTTAGGTCTCTTCCATGTTTACCCAAAATATTTTCCTTTGCTTTCACTCTCTATGTGTCATTCCTCTAGTTCTGTGAATATTTGGGGAATGATGATGTTTTCAAGATCTATAGTTAGATTGCAGTGCTATCAATTGAATGTGAACCTTTGTTGAACCTTGTTCAACCACTTAGTGAAACATTGGAAGACCTCTCAAAGTGCGGGCTTTGACAAAAAAAGGTCAATCTACAGAGAAGGTCGACTTCCTTTTGGTACTCACTTAAAACTAATATACTGAACTTGCAGAGGGAAAGGGTAGAAGGAGATAACATAACTTGAAAAAATACTCCTATGGTGATGCACCCAAACATTACTTGGACTTGAAACCCTAATTACATACACTTGTTCACAATGACTGAAACGAACTTGCACAAATTACTTTTGTATGTATTACATAAGTATTTTATAAAGAGGTCCTAATGCTATACCCTTAGGAGGAAGAAGACTTCACAACTAAAAGCAACTTGCATTTTTGACATAGATTATAACCTACAACAACACACTTTTCTGCAAAAAGGTGCTTAGCATGAGACAAAATTATAAAAAAATGAAATAATACTTCAGAAGTAATTTGATCACTCAATAGATTCACACAATAAAGAAAAGAATAAGATGGAAAAATTTAAATAATTGATGTTCAAGGTCTTCACTAAATTTCATAACCAAAAATGAGTTGCAAAGTATGCTCCAATCTGCTAAAGGACTGAAAAAGTCACTAAGTACAAAATTCATAATAAGAACTAAGTGTAAATGAGTCACCCAAGTGACTATATCCCAAAAATCCCTCCAAATTCCACTAAAAAAGGATCTATAAGCTCCATGAGCTCGTATGCCTCCAAAAAGCCCAAAAAATAGCAACCAATACTCCTCCAAAAAAGCTCCAAAATATTGAAAAGGTCAACTTTGACCATAACCAACCACAAGGACTCCTAAAATTGCTCCAAGATGTTTCAAAAGCCTCAAAAAGAAGAAAAAAACTCCCTATATGCTTGGCACATGTTTTCCAACTTCTTCAACTTCTCCCTATATGCTTGGCCAAAACATAAAATTTCAACAAACCACCCCCCCCCCCCTTGACCATATCTTCACTTAAATAATGTTATTTACATTTACTTGAATTGGACTTGTGTAGAACAAAAGGTTGATGCTTTGAAAAGCATAAAAAATACACCTGACCTTGTCATGCAAGAGATAAAAAAACATACAAGGCATGGGCATTAGTTTAAAATTACAAAATATTAAAAGAAAAACAAAAAGAAAAAAAAAATTTCAGATGGTCGACATACATTAGGGTTTTGAAACCCTAAGACATAACTTGACCAAAGCATTTTTAATGTTTTTGAATTCTGAAAACCTCATGGCTGCCAAGGGTTTCTCTATTTGAGGATTTTATAAATTTTTTGGAAGGCTTCATGGAGATTTCAATCTAGAACCGCATGGTAAGTGCACACTTTCTGGCATAAAATGTTAGATTTTCCTCTTTACCTATGAATGGAGTGCTATTTTGTGCTTGTTTGTGCAAAAATGATGAAGATGTTTTATTTTTCCCTATATATTCTCTTCAAAATGCATCATTCTATGTTTATTTGTGAATTCTAGGTTTTTCACTGTCACTCGAGGTTTTTTCTCACTACTACCCTTTCATGGCACGACCCTTCATCATGCCCTTTCTATTGATTTTGAAAAAGAAAATAAGAATCTTTGATTTTATCACTACAACAAATCCCTGTGATTAGCTCCTTTTTTTGCTCCATTATTTTCTTCCATCCACTATTTTAATGTATTTTTCTCTAATTCTTTGAAAAAGTCAACGCTATTTTTTGGGATGGCACTATTTTTGGCATTTTTACACCAACCAGGACAAGCAGGCACTAATTCATGCACAAAATAGTGCTAGAATTAGTGCCAAAATTAACACCCTGTGTAGCACCCATATTGACGCCAAAATTAATGCCAAGATTAGCACCTAAATTAACGCCCAAGGTAACGCCCAGATTAATGCCTAAATTAGCAACCAGATTAGCGTCTACATTAGCACCCATATTAGCGTGTGAGGTAACACCTATTTTAGCACCTAATTTAGAGCCTATTTTAGCACCTAATTTAGTGCATTCTTTAGCTCCTAATTTAGTGCCTAATTTAGTGCCTTCTTTAGCACCTAATTTAGCACCTAATTGTTCTAATCTAGCAGGGATTAAGGGTGTTAGAACAAAAAATCCTTCCCTAATATTCACTAGCCTTCAATTGCTTGCCTACATTTCACTTGCATCAAAAGATCTACTGCCTTTGATTTTTCATTGTATTTAACATAAAATGCAATAATTTGTGTGACAAGATCCATATTGTCACAGAAATTCCCTTTGTATATACCCATTTATTCCTCCAAATAATCATAAACAAAAACAATTTCACCTTTATCACAGTACTTTATGCAGATTAAGGGTTGAAGGTTGAGGGATTAAGGGTTGAGGGATGAGAATTGTGGGTTAAGGGTGGTTTAATGTATAGGGTGTAGGGTTTAGGGTTTAAGGGTTGAGGGTTGAGTGTTTAAGGTTGAGGGTAGAGGGTTGAGGGTATATGGTTCAAGGATTAGGGTTGAGGGTCCAATGTATAGGTTAGAGGGTATAGGGGTTGAGGGATTAGGGTTTAAGGGTACTTGAGGGTTGAGGGTAGAGGGTAGAATAGGGTACTTGAGGGTTTAAGGGTTAAGGGTTGAGGGATTAGGGTAGAGAGTTTACTTGGGTTTAAGAGTTTAAGGGTTTAAGGGTTTACGGGTTGAGGGATTAGGGTTGACTAGGGTAGAGGGTATTAGGTTGAGGTTATAAGAGGGATGTATAAGAGGGTTTAATGGTTTATGGTTTAGGGTATTGAGTTGAGGGTATAGGGTTGAGGGATTAGGGTTGATGGAT